>PVHT021183518.1:9391529-9549319 GCA_004024745.2 Catagonus wagneri | reverse complement strand
TGATGTCTCTCATTTTCTTCAGTAAACACTCATTTCTAGCTCATTGATTATGAAGGTTATGCTGTATATCCTTGATCCTAAGACACTATTGATATGATGGACTAAATAGAGTCTCTCCCAAATTCATGTGTTGAAGCCTTAACCCTCAAGGTGGCCATCCCTGGAGGTGGGACCTTTGAAAGGGGAATGAAAGTTAAATGAGGTCAGAGGGTAGGCGCTAATCCAGCATGACCGGTGTCTTTATGAGAAGATGCCAGGAGGTAAGAGAAGAGGCCATGTGAGTGCACAGCAAGAAGGTGCCCTCTGCAGACCAGAGAAAGAGGCTCCAGAGGAAGCCAGACCAGCCCACACCTTGTTCTTGGATTTCCAGCTTCCAGAACTGTGAGAAAATAAACGTATGTGGTTAAGCCACTATGTCTATGGTATTTTGTTATGGAAGCCGAGCACACGAATACAGTTGACTTAAGATACACCATCGGTTTAATAGCACTTTTGGGGGGGTGGGGAAACACTTCATTACATGCATATATCAACTGCAAGTATGCACCCAGATTTCAAAATGTTACGATGTGAGAAATGGTGCATAATTCCCGGATTTGTAACTGGTGGAGCAAAGGCTCTAAACATTTTTTTTTATTATTCTTGATACCTAGTGTGTAAATTTTTAGGTAATGTTGCTTTATTCCCTTTCCTAACCTGGACACTCAATTTCAGATCTGATGTGACCAGCAGATGTAAAACAAAACTATGATTTCTCTCTCCTGGATAGAATAGACAAGTTAATGTAGTAGAAACGCAGGAGTGTTTTTATCTTTTTGCATTTGTTTTGATTTCAAGCTGGAAAGCAATGGCTGTCTTTCAGGAACAGAACTGAAAGAATGTGTAAGACAGAATTCCGTTGTCCTGGAATTTGAGATGGCAGCGCAGTGGAAGTCTGGGTGAAGCGTGGGTTTGGGCTCTATCGTTCAGACCATTACACAGGAGTCCCACTCTCCCTGCCAGGCCAGGACCCCATGGGGACAGAGGTATCTCCCCTTTGACCCTCACTAGAGTGGCTTGAGTCATACAAGACACCAACATTTATAACCAAAGACGGAGATTGCCATCTGAACGTCTTGACTACACCTGACGCATTGCTTGCGTTGCCCCCAGCTCCAGGAAATCAGGTGGAAGAGTGTGCACAAGTCTCATTTAGGGGAGGCCTTCCCCGCTGTGGGTGGGGGTCATGCCCTTTGTTTACTCTCCTGAAGTATTTTCCGTACAGGGTCCTTCATGTTAAGTTTCACTCCCTCACCCAGGAAAACACAATGTTTTTATGATTTCATTTTCCTTTATTTTTTTATAGTTGGTTTACAGTGTTGTGTCAGTTTCTACTGTACAGAGTAATGACCCAGTCATATATATATATATATATATATATATATATATATATTCTTTTTTCTTACTATCTTCCATCATGTTTTTAAAAGAATTAGTATGTGATAAATTTCTGTTTTAAGACAACGATCCAAAAGGTAGGACTTTTTTTTTCTTTTTAAGGACTTGGTATTTTATTTGAGTTTTGCTTTAACCTTCTTCTTGGCACAATATCTTTAATATAGATCTGTGTGTCACATACATTGGTGTTACATTGTTTTCATATAACCGTATTTGACACCCCACTTGACAATGTCAACATTCCCACTGGTTTCTCAATGCACTTGACAGTATCAGCCCTTAAAATGTTTATGTTTTTGCAATACTTACATGGAAGCACAGCTGACAAGATCAGCAGCTGAAACGTTCCACAAAACTATGTATTCACGGTTTTGAACATCAGCAGCCTCTGTGTTCACAAAAGTTCTGTATCGGGACTGTTTATTCAGCATTTTTGGTTGTTGTTGAGAATTTATGAAACATCAGGCTCTGTGTCAGGCTTTTTTTGACTTTGGCTACTGTGATGATGAAGATTTAACTAACACTTTCATAGAAACTTTTAGTTCACCAAAATCAAATAAATAGTAGCTAGCATTTATTGAAAACTTTCTAGGTGTCATGAATTGATCCAGTGGTTTTCATACAGCAGCTCATTTGGTCCTTCCAATCACCTCATTCATGTACAGTAGCTCACATCAATCCCATTTTACAGGTGAGGAAGCTGAGATACTGAATGGCCAAGCAGTTTCCTTGAGAGCCCTCAGCTAGCAAGAGACAGAGCAGGCATCTGAATCCAAGCAGTTTTCCTCTAGTGCTCTCGGGCTGTCTTTCCTCACTCTGCACCGTATATTACATCATAATTATTACAATAGTGTGTGAGCAGATAATATGGGCGAAGTGTTTTGGGAGCAAGGCAAACGGCCGTCTCCTGCCTGGTGATGTTGAAACAAAGCTTCAGGAGAGGGAAATATTTGATGGGACTTCAAAGGTTTAACAGGAGCTGGGCGAATGCAAGTGTGTGTATAAATTTTCAGAGATACTACGAGCTAACACTTGTTTGAGAATCAGGCCAAATTTAGGGGCAAGGTTGGGAAGGACTTTGAAAGTTTTCGGGAGGAAAAAACTTTTCCTCTCCCCTCTTCGGTTTAGCTCCTGTGGTGTGCGTGCGTGTATATGCGTGTGTGTGTGTGTGTGTGTGTGTGTGTATTAAACTAACAAAAGACAGGTTAATAGAGAAAAAGGCAGATGTGTGATTGCCAAGGGGGAAGAGGGTGAGAGTAGGATGGACTGGGAGTTTGGGGTTAGTAGATGCGAACTATTACACTTAGAATGAATAAGCAATGAAGTCCTGCTGTATAGCACAGGGAACTATATCCAGTCTCTTGGATAGATCGTGATGGAAAATAACATAAGAAAGGGAATGTGTGTGTGTGTGTATGACTGGGTCACTTTGCCGTACAGCAGAAATTGGCACAACCTTGTAAATCAACTATATTTTAATAAAAAATGAGATAACTTTTATTAATATTTATATCCATGGGAAAAGAAGCTAAATTCAAAGAAGTGGTTAGACTTGGATGCTTATATACTGTTTTAACAACAGAAGGAGGGTTGGGGCTTCAAGGAACAATACATTGTGGGGAAGTACCCAGGACACACATGAGGCGGCTCGTGGAAGATAAGGGTTATTCTAGTGAGGTCTGTTTATGCAAACTCATCTCAGTGTTGACTCTTCGTCTCCAGTGATAAGAGCTTCTCTTCCCTTCCTGGTTCCAGGGTAAACACCTTCACAAAGGGAAATTTATGCCCTGTTTTTAGGCAGATAAGGGGAGGGCAGAGAATTCTTCCTGCATCTGTTGATGATCCTTATGCCAAAGTGGCATATTTGGGGAAGCGTATTTGAATCTCCTTCAAAAGCTACGCTCCAGAATTTGGGCTTTATTTTCTAAGATGAGAGGTTTAAAGCCTTCGGTGATGCGGTTAGATCTGTGTGTTTGAGAACACCTTCTGGGTTCAGGGTGGCAAAAGGTTGAAGAGAGGAGTTGCTGGAGGCAGGGAGGCCTGTCCTAGCCTGGGTACCACCCCTGTGGAGAAGAGAGAGAAGCTTGCACTGGGATTCCCTGCCTTCTTTACGTCTCCCTGGAGGAAAGCTGGGATTTCAATTTTTATCCTCCTGTGCGGGCTGCTGTTTGGAGGTTGCTGCATCTGTGCAGGGCTTATCGCTGCGGCTTTCCGAGACGCAGAACGCCAGAGAGCCTCTTGAGTTCTACAAAGCCCACCTGGGGAGCGAGCGCACATCGATCGCCCCAAACCTCTTGAAGGATCTCAGCAGAGGCTGCGGAGGAGAAGCTGCCTCCGCCTCGTGCACCATCGCCTGGTCCTCGGCGGCGGGTCTGTCTTGCTCAGTGCTGCTTCCAACATCTTTCATCCCTTTCTTTGCAGGGTCAGCTGCTCCTAGGTGACATGCACTAGGGGCTTCCTCTTTCTAGTTCATTTTGCAGCCTGGGGAAGCACCCACGGACACATGAGCAGGGGCAGGATGAAGGAGGGGATCCTCTATGCCCATCTCTCAGCACAGACAGGCGGAGAACACCCCTCTGCTCTCACCTTGTGCAGCCCCAGGAAGCCAGTCAGCCTTCCTCATCCCCTCGTCCTGTGCGGGGCCTCTCCTCCTCCCCCTCCTCAGGTTCCTGGGAGACTGTCAGCCCTGTTCAGATCTCCCTGGGCCAGCAGCTCCTCTCCCTGAGAGCGTTTCTCTCCAGAGCTGGTATCGTAGCTTAATGATGTTCCTCCAATAAGGGGAAGGTAATTGATTGTTAAGTGAAAATATAAATTGTAATTGAATCCGTCACATTCCAGTTTTTCATTATCGTGTGACAAGTCTCTTAGAGCATTTGCAAGGACTGCAGGGATGGGGGAGGGGAGGAGATGGAGATGGAGGAAGGGACCATCATCCCGCGTTCCCGTAACCAGCGTGGGAGGTGGGCTCACTGGGACTGCAGCACATGCAAGAGTGTGCACACGCTCACCTCCGCACGAGGTCAAATGAAGCTGCTTTCAATGAGTTGAAAGGCTTCTGGGCCCTTGGCTGGAATACGTAGGTCTGGCTCAGCCTTCGGGTGTGTATGTCTAACTTCCTATTGGACATTCAGATGCCTTAATAAGCTCATTCTGTCAGAGGCATCGTGCTAGGCATGTTCACTGTTTTGATCTCATTTACTCTTAAGGAGGAGTATAGTAGCACCGTGCTTAAGAACTGGGTTTGTGTGGAGTTCCCATCGTGGTACAGCAGAAACGAATCCGACTAGGAACCGTGAGGTTGCAGGTTCGTATCCTTGGCCTTGCTCAGGATTTGGTGTTGCCGTGAGCTGAGGTGTAGGTTGCAGACACGGCTCAGATCCTGCATTGCAGTGGCTGTGGTGTAGGCCAGTAGCTGTAGCTCCGATTCGACCCCTAGCCTGGGAACCTCCATATGCTGCAGGTGTAGCCCTGAAAAGCAAAAAGAAAAAAAAAAACAAAAAACTGGAGTTTGTGAACCAGGCTGCTTGGATCAGTCTAGTCGTTCTGCCACTGACTGTGTAGCTTTGGGTGAGTTACTAACCAATCTGTGCCTGTTTTCTCATCTTCAAGTAAGAATCGCAATAAATAGTTACTGCTTAGGGCTATTGTAAGGATTAGATAGGTTAATTTAGGTAAAGCTTTTTAAAAAACACACATGATAAAAACTAAAGTGTTATTAAACATTATTAGTCTCATTTTTTTTTCTGAAACACTTGTGTGTGTGTATAAGCTTAGGTACCTAGAAAACAGCCCAAGGCCAAGCTCCTGTGCTGCTGGTTTATTGGAAAGGAGGGAGGGTTAATCCTCAGGGCCAAGAGTGAGAGGTTAGGAGAAATGGACAGGGAAGGAAGGGGGGCAGTGCCAGCAGGGTTTTTTGGGGTGGGGACTCCAGTTTGTCCCAGCTTCACAAAAATACACAGGATTTCTCTGGGAGGGGGCGGCATATGGGGTGACTGCCCCTGAGAATGGTTCAGCAGGGAGGAGGATGGCGAGGGCATTTATTTATTGGTTCTTCCTAGCTCCTGTCTCTGCTCGGGCAAGGTTCACTCCGTGGGGCATTGTGTCCCTGGAGTTTCTGGATTGTGTCATGCAGGTGTTCCTGGCAGCTGCAGGGGAATCGGAGCTTGTGTGCCTCTCCTCAGGTCAGACTTGTGCACTGGAGCTCCGGAGGCTCCTGTCCTGGGCAGTGAACAGGCAGTTCTAGTAACCCCACCCCCAAGCCCTGCCTCACAATGTGTGTTTAGGATTTGGGGTTGGGGGTTGGAGGGATGGTGGCTGAGGTTCTCCACTGACCACATGAGTGAGACCCAGGGAGTACAAGGAGCCCAGTCCGTTTCCCCGTGTCACTCAGATCAACTCATACTCTGTTTTTGCTTTTTTTTTTTTTTTTAGTGCCGCACCCACAGCATATGGAGGTTCCCAGGCTAGGGGTTGAATCAGACCTGCAGCTGCAGGCCACAGCCACAGCCACAGAAACGCCAGATCCGAGCCACGTCAGCAGCCTACACCACAGCTCACGGTAACGCCAGATTGTTAACTCACTGAGTGAGGCCAGGGATCAAACCTGCAACCTCATGGTTCCTAGTGGGATTCGTTAACTGCTGCGCCATGACAGGAACTCCATCTCATGCCCTCTTATGACCTTGTTTTATTTTATTTTTTTTTTAAACCGTACATGAGGAAACAATGCGCTTACATTTTCCCTTTCTGAAAGGGAAGGTGCTGCCTCCTCCTATGGGGAAAGGAAGCCCCATGCAGCATTAGTTACACCAAGAACCCATCCTTCTTATGCCCGTCCTGTGGTACAGTATCTGTTACATACAAGGGCTCAATAAGTATGTTGGAAAATGTCCCTCCATATTTTCATCCGTTCATATTTTATTGATATTTAATACACATAAAATGCATAGCTCCTGGAGTTCCCTTCGTGGCTCAGTGGTTAACGAATCCGACTAAGAACCATGAGGTTGTGCATTCGATCCCTGGCCTTGCTCAGTGGGTTAAGGATCCGGCGTTGCCGTGAGCTGTGGTGTAGGTTGCAGACGCAGCTCGGATCCCGCGTTGCTGTGGCTGTGGCAAAGGCCGGCAGCTACAGCTCCTGTTAGACCCCTAGCCTGGGAACCTCCATATGCTGCAGGTGCGTCTCTAGATAAAGGCAAAAAAAGACAAAAAAAAAATGCATAGCTCCTAAGGACTCAGTTTGATGGGTTTTGGACAATAGTATACATTTATGTAATCGCCACTGAAAACCACATATAAAACATCTCCGTCATTCCAGAAACTTCCCTCATTCAAAGTAATTCCTGATGTCCTGTTTTCAAAGTCACTGATCATCTTTTCTACTTCATCCAGTATGTTTTTAACCCTGTCAAAGGAATTATTCCCTTCTGATATTGTATGTATCTCTAGCACTTCCATTTTGTTCTCTTTTGTAGATTCTTTGATAAAATCCCTCACCTTTTCGCAATGCTGTCCATGATTTTTTTTAGATCCCTTAACATATTTATCATAGACAATTTTTTTTTGCAAATTCTCTGTATGATAAATCCAATATTTGGATCTTCTCTTGGTCTGACTCCATTGTTCTTATTTTCTTTTAACCATTGGTCACATCTTCTCGCTTCTTTGTGTGTTTCGTAATTTTTTTTTTTTTTTTTACCATGTGCCAGATCATTTGTATAAAAAAGGACTGAAGAGTTAGGAGTAAATAAACTTCACCTCTAGGAAAAAAAAATAAAGCATGTTTTCTGCCAGGCTGGTAGTTTTTAGAAGAATGAGTTACTCTGGGATGCTGAGCTGGGCCTGAGCTTTGTTCTGGCTTTGGTTAGAATCACTTCACTTCTAGCTTTAAATGTTCTGGAGGTTGTGATCAAGACTTTCCCTTCAGCCAGACCTGGGATCTGAACAGAGGTGAGATTAAAGAGATCTTTAAGCTTTGTAGCTTCCTGAATAAGGGAAGACCCTGTTTTAATAGCCCACCTGCCAACTTTTGGGGTCACTGGAGACTTCTCTGCTTTCTTTAGTCTTGCTGATGGTCTTCTGTTCCTTGGGAAGTTTCTTTCCATCCTGTTCCCCTGCTCCCGCCTTTGGAGAGCAGCTCCAGTGCACTCAGCCAAGACTCTCACAGCCTTGAAGGCATCACTTCTGGGTCCCCTGCCTGCCCCGGTCCCAGCCTTCAGAGGACTGTGCCTGGTGTCTAAGGGGCATTTTCTCAGTTCTCTGGCTCTGCCTCTGCCTCCACGCTGCAGTGTGTGGGAACTTCAGGAAGGTCTCATATACTGTGGGAGGGGGATCTCATTCAGGTCTCTGCTTTATCCCCAGCTTTTAATAGGCTATTCCTTTATGCTTTATGAAAGCATATGGGAAAGCTTTTAACAGGCTATTCCTTTATTCCTTTATGAAAGCATATGGGAAAGATGGGGGCATGGGTGCTGAGTCGCTCTGGGGAAGGGATACCATTGGGTTCCTATCTTATCAGCCCCCACACGGCTGTGGGAGATTCATAAAATTCTTGACTGGCATCTCTAGGTCTTTGTCTCTATTGAATTCCCACCTTCCCACGACTCTACCAAGGATGCAAGTAGCTCTGAGTCTCCGTTCTCCAAGGAAAAGCTCACTGCTTTCCAGAATTTAATTCATTTAGGCTTATTGATATCTTCAGCTCTCTGATGAGTTTAAAAACTATAATTTTACAGCTTATCTGGCTTCTTCTCATGGTAGCATGGAAGTGACACTCCCTTGTGACTTGCTGCCTTCGAAAGCAAACATCCATGTTTTATAGCTTTGCTCTCTGGAAGTCTTCACTGGGGGCAGTACCAAGTTTCATATCTGGACAGCGAAAGATTATTAAACTCCAGCCAATGGCTGTTTTGTTCTTCTGACATCCAAAGATCCATCCATTTAGATGCAGACATCAACACTCTTAAATAAAGCTTTTCGCTTTTCCAGGTCATTGCCCCTAACATTTGGAAAGCAATATCGGGAGGCAATATTAATCTGAATAGGCTGATTTTGGTTAGGGGGTGGGTTTAATAAAGTAAATATTTTCTCTCTGACTTTGAGCAGTGGTTCAAACCTTTTGCAGCATGATAGAGATCAGAGCCTCCCCCCGCCCTCTGCTCCATCTAGCCTGCTGTCTGTGGGCGGAGGAGGAGTTTCACAAAGTAGAGAAGCCACCTCGTTCTTCTCTTTTCTTTTTTCTATGATAAGGGGTGACTGGTTGGACTGATCCTTAGTATTCACCACCCACTTGACATAAGACTTTCTACTCTGTCTGGGGTCTCATTTCTTCTGGAGGCTCAATCTGCCTTTGCTTTGGGTTTAGGGCTCTACTCCTCCCGGTACCTTGACATCACAGCACACAGCACCCTTTGGGAAGAGTGCTGAGAAGTCACTAGACACTGACAAGGTACCTTGGAGGGCAAAAGGGCTCTGTAAATTAGGAGGAGGTGGTGAGTATGCACTCTGTCAAAAATCGCAGCTACTGCAAAGAGGGCTGCACTTGCTGTAAATCCCTGGACTCCGTTAGATAGAAACACTGTAGGCATGGTTACAATGCCAGAGCTAATGAGCCATTTTTCAAAGCATAGTAATAATAAGTTTAATTAATGAAGATGGCTCCTCACTCTCTCAGGTGACCATGCATCCAGATGCACTCGGGAGCCTGTGCACCTAAGGGCAGGCAGGCTGGAGAGGCCCCTCTTCACACTTTCCTGTCCTGCGCTCATGGTGTCAAGGTCACTTTCTGTGGCTTGGGTTTGGCCTGTGATGATGAGGCGGAGAAAGCTAACTCCGAGGAGGATTTCTAGCGATGGAGAGAAAAACATTTTCTTTGGTAAGATATTGAGACAGATCTATACAAGCTTAAAGCGGCACATTTCCCATAGATTTATCATAAATTTTTTTTAAAAAAAATAATTGTTCTGGAACTGCTAGTACATGATGATGAAGTTACTGATGATATAGAGTGTGGACCCTGACTCCTAGGTCAATTTTGTCACCAGAAATGGTGATGGTCAGTGTTATTACATGCGGCTTTCCAGATTTCAGTCTACTTCCATTGACTTTTTTGGCAGGTCCTGAGGAAACCATCAGGCTAGTTTCTGTTATCATAGGTCCAGTCTTCAGATCCCCACATGATCATGCCAGGGGGTGGTTAGTGCACAATTCAGATTGGACAACTTCAATTACCGAAACCTTGATTTTTCTGTAAACCTCATGCCTCAGTCTTCCTCATCCGTCTGTTTTAAAGCCACACATCTAAGCACCACTTTTGGTGTTCTTTTTTCTTTTATTCTCTATATCCAGTTCATTTGCAAATCCTATTGCCTTTACCTGTAACACATACCCCAGTCTATTTATAATGTGAATGCGTATATGTGTACATGCATGTTCAGGTGTGCACGCACATGCAACGTACACGTTTAGGTATGCATATGTATGCATGGGAATATATTTTATGCCTCTCTTCCTCCCTACCCAAATAGCATGTGAGATGCATGAAAGCAATAGACTATCACCTTTGTATCAGTGCTTAGGACACTCTGAATGAACTCTGAAAGAAAGCATCTGAATTGCAGTTGGGAATTAAGTATCTTCCACACAGAGGGCACCAAGCTCCAGAGACGCAGGCATATTTACCTTGTTTTCACTGGGGAAAAAAGTTCTTGGTCCAAACAGATACTGGGGAGGAGTTCCTGTCGTGGCTCAGTGGTAACAAACCCAGATGGTATCTATGAGATGCGGGTTCGATCCCTGGCCTTGCTCAGTGGGTTAAGGATCCAGTGTTGCTGTGAGCTGTGGTGTAGGTCACAGACGTGGCTTGAATCCCCCATTGCTGTGGCTGCGGAAAAAAAAAAAAAAGGACCAAAAGATACTCTGCCTGGTAATGAAAAAATGATGGATTCAGTGTTCTTTGGAACAAAGTTGCCCACTGATGGCCTGAGGTCCAGATCTGGCCTGTAGAATATTTTAAACAGTTTTGAATTATTCAACAACATAAAATCTATTTTGTGTCTCTGGAATGCCTGGGTTATTTGGGAACATAAGACTCGCCTTCCTGTCCAGCAACACACTGATGATACTAAAACTGAGAAGCGGCTGCCCTGGTACCAGGATGCGTGCTCTCTGCTTGGCCGTAGGAGGTTCTTCCCCAGCCCAGCTCTCCCATTTGCACTACCTGCCTGGCCTCCGTAGGCCTCTGAGTTTCAGATCTTGTCCAGTCTGCATCTCTACAGACCATTCTTATGAGCAGGCCCGTGGCAAGGACACTTCCCCAGGACCCATCACTGATGGCCAGCCTGGGGTCAGTCTCCAGTCCTAAATGGACAGAGGAGGTTTGAGGGCCAGTGCCCAGTGCCCATTTGGGCCTGGGCCCATCATACCACAATCCAGTATCTTTGTTCTCTAGCTGATTCCCAGACATTTTCATAAAAACCTGGTGAAGAGTGGCTGAACGCTGGGGCTGAGTTACTCAGTCTCTCTGATCCTCATTTTCTGTCTTGTGAAGTGGGGTTAACAGGTGGGATTGTTGGGAAGATAATGAGTATATATTATCCTCCACTGCTGAAGAAAAGACTCCAGATCAAGCCCTGCTGACTTGGTCGGTAGGGTCACCTGCCTGAAGACCGTCTATTGACTGGAAGAAGTCATGACCCACAACCGGGGCTTTTTCTCCTCTACTTCACCTTGACCGGCCCAAGGCTCATGTTAGTGGGCAGGTTCTGTGAAGTCCAGTCCTTCATCTTCCTCACACCCTGTGCTTAGGAAGCTGGGGCCCTTCCAGGAAAAGAAAAACCCTTCCTGGGTGAGACTTGGGGTGTCACTCATCGCCTGTTCTTGTCCTCTCAGATATGTGGCCCACTTCCTGGAGGTTTTTAAATTCCTCAAGGGTGGCAGGAGGTCAGATGTCTGTGAGAAATTACTGCCAAAGATGAAGTTGTGAATCAGAATTTCTCTTGGTGTTTACACAGCCAGACAGCATCACCGTGGAGCCCAGGAGATTTCCCCTGGGTTAGAGATGACTGTTCATTTTGCTATGTTGATGGGTTATTTTTAAGTCACAGGAGGAATATAAATACGCAACTCCAAGCCAGCACATGCCTGGCATAAACCTCGGGCCCAGACGGCAACCTCCGTGTCCCACATGGTGGTCACAGCCCAGCTCTCTTCCCACTTACCCAGCTGTTGTTTTAGGACGTTCCAGTGAGCCATCGCTTCAACTGGGACTGGGAATCTCCAGTGAGGAACAAAGGGCCTTGGCTGCAGAATATGCCACTTTCTATGATTATGAGCAATTTACTGGTTTTCTCAGAAGGAGAGCTTAAGAGGGTTCCACGAAGTGTTTGCTTTCAGAATCATTAGCCATTGATTAAACTTTCCGTTTTACTTTGGGCAGATTTTTTTTTAAAACAACTGACAGGGTGAATAAGAACGCTGACCACTGGGTGATCGTGGGAAAAAACGTCCCGGGTCCACATGACATGTGTTCCCGTCAGGCTCTTTGGAAAGCCGAGCTGCCTGGGAGCCCTTGGCCCATCCTAGGGAATCCAGTTTTCGTGACAGCTGTGTGTTTCACTGCTGAGGTTCATCCTTTATGTTGATTTCTATTAGTGAATTTATAAATACAGCCTGAAGAATGTCACCTGTCCCTTAGCTCTTGAACCATCATTACCATCCAGAATTGTAAATCCTTTGTAGGAGTCACCTTGGTTCAGGAGAGAGAAAAAAAATTACTGATGTGCTTTCAAAAGGTAGAAAGGTAGAGAGAGTTAGAGCTTTTTTTTTTTTTTAATATAGCTGAATAGGATTTTAAGAAAGCAGAATTATAATGTGAGTGAAAAGAAAGCAAGAGGTTGGGTCAGAAACTGGGTTATCAGTACAATGCAGAAAGGGAAAATAAATGCTAATAGACTGCACACATGCCCTTCCTGCTAGATTAGAGACCAGGAGGGCGTTCGCTGAAAGCTGCCCATTGTGTGGCCGACAGAACACAGGGTCTGGGCTGCTATCCCCGCCACACCTCCTTGTGCCGCTGATGTTGGTTCTTCCGTCTCTTATCGGGGCCAGGCATTCAGTCTCAGTAGCCCGATCCCTTCCTCACTCTTCTGCTCTTACAGACTGGGTTGGTCTACTGGGAGAGAGGGGCTAGAAGAGGGGCTGGTTCGGGAGGACAGGGGAGGCCAGGTGCTGGGCAGTGAGGGGAAGCGGGCCCTGGGGACAGCGCAGGGAAAGCAGCGAGGCTTCCCCTTAGCCCCGGACTTAGCCGCCTGGAAAATGGCCTTTGTGCTCTGGAGCGCAAAGCTCTGAGCAAACATCCTGACTCCCTTCCCTGGGGAGGCTGAGCCTCCAGGGCTGGCCTGGCTGCCTGACTTCCCTGCTCTGTTCCCAGGAGACCCAGGGCTCTGCCTTTGAGCTGGCAAATTCAGCAGAGGTGAGCAGAGGCCGAGGACAGAGGGCTGGTGAGAATGATTCCTCCCGGGAGCCTGCCTGGGAAGCTGAAGGGGTCGGCCTCGGGGCTGGCCCCACAGCCCAGGGTAGACCTGGCCGCAGTCGGCCCTCCTGATCTGCACGAAGCCCTGTGACTGCCTTCACATCCAGGTTCTCCTGCTTACCAGCTGGGGCACCTTGCAGAATCCACTTAGCTTCTCTGGGCTGAAGTTTTCACGTCTACAGAATGGTACCTAATGGAGAGTGTTACTGGAAAGACGAAATGACGTAATTCATGGAAAGGGCTTGGAACGATAAGTGGCTTGGAGTAGTGCCTTAGAAAGTTAGCTCTTACTGGAGTTCCTGCCGTGCTGCCCCTGGTTGAGAATCCGGCACTGCCTGCAGTGGCTCAGTTGCTGCTGAGGCGTGGATTGGATCCCTGTCCCATGCAGTGGGTTAAGGGAGCAGCAGTGGCTCGGATTCCGTCCCTGGCCTGGGAACTTCCACATGCCAGGTGCAGCCAAAACAAAAATTAGTTATTATTATCATCCCTACTATAATACTTCTTCATTGTCATTACCATTGTCTCTACTACCATTACATGGTAATAGTCGTATAACAAATATGTCATAATATATTTTACAATACATGTGTATGTATTTATATATGGCATCATTGTTTGATCTGGGCTGAGTTACTCAGTCTCTCTGATCCTCATTTTCTGTCTTGTGAAGTGGGGTTAACAGGTGGGATTGTTGGAAAGATAATGAGTATATATTACCCTGAGACTGGCGCACTGAAGAAGCTCAGGAAATGGAAGGTTGTGTCATTTATTTTTTTGTCTCTCTAGGGCCGCACCCACGGCGTATGGAGGTTCCCAGGGTAGGGGTTCAATCAGAGCTGTAGCTGCCAGCCTGTGCCACAGTCACAGCAATGTGGGATCCAAGCCGCGTCTGCAACCTATACCACAGCTCAGGGCAACACCGGGTCCTTAACCCACTGAGCGAGGCCAGAGATCGAACCTGCTTCCTCATGGATGCTAGTCGGGTTCGTTAACCGCTGAGCCATGACGGGAACTCCAGGTTGTGTTATTTTAATTTGCCTGTGTGAACATGTGCTGTGTGGACCTGCCTGTGTGCCTGAGCACATTGCGTCCAGGTAGGTAGGTTTCTGTCTGTGTATGTTTTACACACGTTCGTAGGATGGCACACGTGTCTGTGGGCAGGTGCCTGAGGGCTGGCAGCCTGATGCTTCATTGGTCAAGTCCTGATTGTGGCTTTTATGAACTTCTGAGCCCAGCTCATATCTCTCTTGGAACTGAGCTGTCTGGTGTACCTTGAAGCCCTGAAATGTGGTCAGGGAGTTAAGAGACTTTAATCCTGGCTCCCTGGCCGGGCTAGAGAAAGCCCAGATCCTTCCCAGCCCTGATCCAGGCTGATTCCATGATTTTTAAATTTTTATGCATCTCTGGTCTCTCCTTTCTGTACTTTCTTTTCCCCCAGACCCCCTAAGGAGAGAAAGATATATTCACTAGAAGAGAGAGAAGGATATATCCACAGGAAAGAGTGACTGAATGGTACGTGCCCAGGGGGATCTGACATCCCGATGAAGTGCCCTGTCCTCTCATCATCTCTGATCCTCCTTTGCAGTGGGAGCTGTGAACATCAGGGTGAGCCCAGAGGCAAGGGTCCGGTACAGCAGAGCGGGCTGGAGAGAGGAGGAGGGTGGCACGGACCAAGGAAAGCAGAGAAAGGACCTTAGGACTCCTTTGTTGTGGGTCTGGCATCCTTATCTGAGTGAGGAACGGAGGAAACAATAAAGGAGGAGGCTGAGCTTCCCCAGGTTTGAGGTGCTGTCCCCCCAATTATTAAGGCAGCCCATGCCTTACACTTGCTTGGTACAGAGGTAAGGAGTCCACTCTTGGTTGTGCACCATGCCTATGTAACCCCAGGGAATACCATTCATGTTGCTAGTCTTCCCAACTTTATAGCACCATTATGACAATTTTCCAGCAGATGGCCATAAAGTGTCTTGAGAAAGCAAGGTCTGTTTCTCCTATTATAATTTGTGCAAGGTCACCATATTGGCTAGTAAAGGGTCTGTGATTATGCATCTCTTTTGTTGCCTTCACCTGTCCTCCAACCCTCTGTGTGTCCCGCATCCAAGCCCCCTGCCACAGCACCCTCCCTCACCCCCAATTCTTATTTCACCGCTGAGATTTTTCACTTAGTAATTGCAGAGATCAGGTAAAAATTAACAGCTACAGGAAAGGTACGCAGCCTGAAGAAACCGTAAAGTGTGCCCATCTCAGTGTTCCTCCTGAGTTAGGTGGCTTCCTTGACAGTTTTCACTTCCAACCTCTCTCCTCTTTGGTTTCTTAAGCCAGCACACCTCCCTCCCCACCCAGACTTGCTTGTCAAATGTTCCTGGGGTTACAAGACTTCTGTGTCCTCTCCTCCCCGCCCCCACTGCCCCGTCCTCCTTACGCAGTACAAGTACAGTAGCTCTTGCCCCTGATAGCAAAGGGGCGAGGGAGCCCCTCTTAACATGGAAGTCTGATTGCTGGGCTGTGAATCCAGATGTGTTGGAGGAAATTTGCTGATGGCAGGAGGCGGCACTAGCTTCTGTCTCCTTAAGACTTGGCTGGTTCATCTAGGCTGTACGTGGCTGATCCCAGGTAATTCTTAGAAACAAGGCCATGCTAATGACAGGAAAAAAAATATTTTTAGAATGGGCATCTTAAGTGTTGAGGGCAGAGGCTCCTGGATCCCAGTGCGTCCTAATATGTGGTCCCTTTAGCCTTTGTGAAGAAGGTCATCTTTTGGAAAGGTCTTGGACTTGGAGGCAGACAGAGTTTGAGTCCCATTTCTGCTACTTTCTACCTCTGCCAGCTTTGGTGGTGATGCAAATTTTGAACCTCAACTTTCTTATCTGTAAAATGGGATAATAGCGGTACCTTGCTTATAGAACTAGATTTTTTGACACTAAGCTGGGATAAAGCATGTAAATTTCTCTTGAGAACTGTGAAAATATTAGGGGAACCGTCTCTACATCCATGGCAGGATTTTTTTTTTTTTTTTTGTCTTTTTAGAGCCACACCGCAGCATATGGAGGTCCCCAGGCTAGGGGTCTAATAGAAGCTATAGCCGACAGCCTACACCACAGCCATAGCAATGTTGGATCCGAGCCACGTCTGTGACCTACACCACAGCTTAGGCAACACCAGATCCTTAACCCACTGAGCGAGGCCAGGGATCGAACATGCAACCTCATGGTTCCTAGTTGAATTCGTTAACCACTGAGCCACTACGGGAACTCCAATGGCAGGAATTCTTAAACTATCCCCTCCCCTTGTCTCTCAGGCAGTGACACAGTTTTAAGGCCCAGCAGTTTGGGACCAGTTGTCTCCACCAAGGATAGATCAACATTAGTTATGTCTGAGGAGTTTGTTTGTTTTTAGGGCTGCACCCACAGCACATGGATATTCCCAGGCTGGGGGTGGAATTAGAGCTGTAGTTGCGGGCCTCTGCCACAGCCACAGCAATGCCAGATCTGGGCCCCCTCTTCGACCTATTCTACAGCTCACAGTAAGGCCAGATCCCTCCCTGACCCACTGAGCAAAGTCGGGGATCAAACACACATCCTCATGGACACTAGTTGGATTCATTTCTGCTGTGCCACAACGGGAACTCACCGAGGATTTATTTTAACACTCTTCTTTTTTTCCCCAGCATTTGGTAGTAAGCGCCTGCTAGCATCAAACTTGTCATGAGAAAATGTGGTCAGCATGCAAGGATGTTGGTCCCCAGGAAGTCCACCCACTGGATTAACCAGACCAATGCTTGGCCAGTGAAAAGATAAATCCAGTGTTAACACCTGCACTTAATGCTGTCCCATTGCACCCGGGTATCGATCCCCTTTAAGTCCTCCTCCCTTCCCAAGCCCAGCTCATTCTCACATGCCAGGGCTCTGATGGGGGGTGGGATGTGTGTGTTGGAGCCTCTGGCTGTCCTGCCCAGCTCTCCACTCCCATTAAGTTCCCAGGACATGAATCCACAGATGATCCCTGTTCCCAGATCCAGAGCCCAATCCTGATGAAGCTGGATGTCTCATCTTGCCGATGGAGGCTCCCTCCCAAGGCGGGGCCCGTTCCTTTCCCTGCTGAGAACCGGGGGCTAGAACCCTTTACATCATGGCCTTACTGGAGGGCAATTTGTGGATCTGCCTGTACCATTTTTTTTTTTCTTTGATTTTCCACAGGGTCACTTGCTAAAACAAAACTGCCTCTGAGAAAAGAAATTCCACAGCATTTTGAATACATTGATACATAGGTGAAACAAATCAGTTTGAATTTTCCCTACACTTTCAACACTTGGTTTCTGAATAATAATAAAAAAAAAAAGAGTCCCTGAAGCAAATACTATTTTGAGGCTAATTTCTGGAGGCTCATAGCAGGCAAATCATTCTTTTTCTTGCTGTGATGTTCCTTTCAGTCTTAAAAAGAAAAGACTTAGGAGAAGATGATAGCTTTTATTTTCCAAGCACTGAGCAGGTGTCTTGAGGAGGAAGCCCTGGAAACTTCGGTGGCTGCAGGGGACAGAGCAGGGGGAGAGAGGCAGAGGGGCCGGATGAAGACTGGGCTGGAAATCAGAATGCTCCCAGTTCAGCAGTTCCCAACCAGCCTCGCCGCAGAACCATTTGGGGAGGTTTTTTAAAACAATCATTTCAGAAGGTTTTTTTTCTTTCTTTCTTTTTTAAGAACTAGTTCCCATAACCTTCCCTAGGTAATTTTGATTGAGTTTGTCTGATATGGAGTCTGGGAATCATGCGGGGGTTTTTTGTTTATTTATTTTTTGCTTTTTTTTTTTAAAGAGACCCATTCTGTTCCTAGGGAATCAGAATTACCGCAGGAGAAATGGGGAAAACCTATTTTTAAAACATCCCGCAGTGATTCAGATGCAGGCAGGTCCCAGGGCCCAGACATTTTCAAAAATGAATGGCTATTTTAAGATGCTCCATCAAGCTTTGGGGGCTACCCGGGATAGCCCCCTGCCACTAACCCCGCCTCCCCGGCAGGTGCGTGTTCAGGTGTGGCAGGGAGCTTCCTGCTCCAGGCTGGGGCAGGATTGACTGTGTGTCTCAAAGCCCACTTCTGACTTTGCATCAGCCGCTGTGTCCCCCAGAGCTGTCTGCCTGATGAAAAGCTGTATTCAGGTTTGTGTCCAATGTGAACAGAAGACGTAGCTGGGAAAAAAAAAAAAAAAAGAGGTCCTAGTGGAGGTCGTGATGGTCGGGCTTCTTCAATCCATGAGGGCCCCACTTGTGTCCATTTCTAGAAACTCCAGGAGTAAACTGCAGACTTCCCTGCCTTGGCAATTTTGTTTTACAAAATCTTCCCGCATCACACCCTCTGCACATTCCTCTCTAACTCTCCGCTTAACCATCCGTGAAGACTCATCTCATGTTCCGTCGTCTGTGAAGCCTCCTTTTGCAGGTGCGGAGCAGGGTGGCAGGAAGAGTCAGAAGGAAGCTGACCGGAGTTCCCTTCGTGGCTCAGTGGTTAACGAATCCGACTAAGAACCATGAGGTTGCAGGTTCGATCCCTGGCCTTGCTCAGTGGGTTAAGGATCCGGCGTTGCCGTGAGCTGTGGTGAAGGTTGCAGACGCGGCTCGGATCCCGCGTTGCTGTGGCTCTGGCGAAGGCCGGCAGCTACAGCTCCTATTAGACCCCTAGCCTGGGAACCTCCATATGCAGCGGGTGCCGCTCTACATAAAAAAAAAAAGAAGGAAGCTGACCGTCACCTCTGTACAGCTGAGCCTGAGGACAAACCTGGCCCCAGGAGATGGGAGCCCTGTCTTAACCCGGGGTGTTGGAATTAGGCTGGGAGCTGGTGGAACCTGGGCCTCTGGAAGCCCCCACAGGAAGCCCCACCCAGCAGGCCTTGGTAGACTGTCCAGTGCTGACAATGGCCAGCCTGTCCCCAGGAGGGAGTGAAGCACTAAGGCTCCACTCACTTTAGGAGGCAGGAGGGGGTCACGTATCCTCATGAAAACAACAAAACAAACAAACCTTAGCTCCAAAGACCTAAGTTTGGGTCAAAGTTCTGTTCATTTTCAGGAGTTCCCGCCGTGGCTCAGTGCAAATGAATCTGACTAGTATCCATGAGGAAGTAGGTTCCAATCCCTGGCCTCACTCAGTTGGTTAAGGATCTGGCATTGCCGTGAGCTATGGTGCAGGTCACGGATGCAGCTTGGATCTGGCGTTGCTGTGGCTGTGCCTTGGCCGGCAGCTGCTGCTCCGAGTCAGCCCCTAGCTTGGGAACTTCCATATGCCGCGGGTGCAGCCCTAAAAAAAAAAAAAAGACAAAAAAATTTCTGTTCATATTCAGTCATATGTCAGAGATCTTGGACAAGTCAATGTTTCTGATCATTGGATTTCTCAGCTGCACTATTCGAGTACTAATGCATAATTGGGTTGTCAAAAAGGATTACGTGAGATTATGTTCAGTGCTGTGTAAATTATAAATGTTATAGAAATGTGAAGAGCTGGTATTTTTACCTAAAACTCTAGTCTTGTGAGAATTACAGAGAGCTCATATCTGAGTCAAAAGGATTTTATACAATTTTTAGACCTTTAATTTTCAGACAAAAACATATTTTTCTTTTCTTCCCTTCCTCCATACAAGGCGCATTTATTGCACCCTTAGCACGGGGCCTGGCACTGGGAAGACGAATAGGACCGAGATCAGGCTTATGTCTTCATACAGCTCAGAGTATAATGAGTTAGAGACATTACAAAAGAACCTCATTATTCTAAATTGTGATGCTTACTGTGACAGAGAGGGTGCCCTGTGTTCAGAGATTAGGCAGAGGAGGGAGCAATGAGGAGTGGAGAGGAAGAGCTTTTTAATAAAACTGTTATTAGCACTGGGTCCTAAAGGAATTCTCCAGGAAGATGTGCAGAAGCAAAGTGTTTAGTATTTTCAAATTGTATCTAGCATGTTCTGAATGGTACTCTGGATTATTCTGTTATATTCCTCAGAAAAGTGTCCGCTGGACTAAAACTCTAAACGCTATCTGCATTGGTAACAGCAAAATTCTCTTCTCTGTTCTTTCAGTCTCAGCTAGGCTACTTTGTGTCTGTCCCCACAGGTGTGTTATTCAGGGGGCAGTCAGAGACCTGAGCAGAATTTATAAGCAGCATTTAGGGCTCCCCCTCCTGGGCTTATTCCCTTTGGGATTACCTCCTCCTCTTCCCGGCCGCTGTGAGTGCCATGAGTTCCGTCCTTTGCTTCTGCAAGCCAGTAAGGCTGTGGGATTTCTTTCTACCAAGTTTTAGCTGCTCCACTGGCTGCTGCCTTAAGCCTGCCTTTAGGTGAAAACTGTAAAAATGGAAGAAGTTACCTGTGCTGTTCCTTTCTTCCAGTTGTGGTCTCCTCTCTAGTTTCATCTTGTTTTTAATACTTTCATGCAGCTGTTTTAAAAATATTCTCCACGCTTTATAGCCATTATCTGCAGGAGGGCTGGTCTAATAGGGCATACCTGGTCATCACATTTAAGAAGCAAACTGTTTAATTAGAAGGACAGAAATCCAACGCAGGGAGAAGCCAGAGAATAACTCCGGAAACGTGATATGGACGAGTGCGTCATTCACTCACATATCTATTTATACAACAAACACTTTTTGAGCATCTATCGTGGGTAGGGCTCTTCTTCTGGCACAAGATAACATAATGTTGGCTGCAGAAATACATTCTCTAGTCATTCAAACTAAGATCATTGAGAATAAGTTGATTTAAGAAGATACCTGAAAATAGGTAGCAGGTTTTCCAAAAACCTAGGAGCTAGTTTTCCAAAGGAGAGATAAAAATGGTCTACATTTTGCTCTCCTGTATGGTCTTCACTAGCCAGTATGGCTATCGATCACTTGAACTGTGATTAGTCTGAAATGAGATGTGCGATAAGAATAAAATACACATCAGATTTTATAGACTCAGTGAGTAAAGAATGTAAAATATCTCATTAATATTATATACTATTCTCTTTTGAATATATTTGATTACTTATAATTGATTTCACCTGTTTCTTTTTACTTTTTGAGGCGTATGATTGTGACACCGATTGCAGTATGTGTGTTTTTTTCCCACAGCACCGAGCAATTCTCTGTTGCCAGCTGGGTGCCCCACAAATTTAGCTCAATTCTGATTCTGTCTGGATATCAGCAGATCCCACAGGTCAAGGGCTCAGCCCCGCAAAACTGACACCCCCCCCCACCTTAGGCCAATGACAAGTCCAGGTTCTCACCTGTGCTTCTCACCAACTGGTTGTAGATCGGAGGTTCCCTTCACCCCTCTTTGAGGTCAATTAATTTGCTAGAGCAGCTCACAGAACAGAGAAACATTTTCCTTAATGGACTCCCAGTTTATTACAAAAGAACATACCTCAGGAAGAGTCAGGTGGAAGAGATTCACAGGGAAAATCACGTGGGAAGTGGTGCAAAGGTTCCATGCTCTCCACGCTTGCCTGTCCCTGAATCACCACATGTTCACCAGCACAGACCTCTCTAAATCCTGTCCTTTTGCGTGTCTGTGAACGCTTCATTACATAGGCATGATTGATTAACTCATTGGCCACTGGCCATAAATTCCATCTCCAGGCTCTCTCCCCTCCCCGAGGTCAGGGTGGGAAGGAAGGTTTCAACCCTCCAGTCACGGGATTGGTTGCCCTGACAACCAGCAGCCACCCTTAGGTGCTTTCCAAAAACTCACCTCCTTAATATAAACTCAGGTGTGACTGAAAGAGGTTTGTAATGAAAGTCAAGACACTTTTATTGCCCTCATCACTTAGGAAATGGCAAGGGTTTTAGGAGCCTGGTGTTAAGAGAGGAAGGCCAAATCTTTATTTCTTATTATAAATCATAATATTACAATGTTTACAATAGCATAAAATTACATATATGGCTCACATTATTTTCCTATTGGACAACAGTGATCTAGACTAAGGGTCAGCAATTTTTTCTTTTAAAGTGTCAGCTAGTCAGTATTGTAGACCGTGCAGACCTCTGTGGCAGCTACTCAACTCTGCTGTTGAAGAGCAAAGGCAGCACAGATAATACGTAAATGAATGAGTGTGGGTATGTTACAATAAAACTTTATTTATAGACACTGATATTTGAATGTCTTATGATTGAATATGTGCCGAAACAACATTATTCTTCTGAATGCTCCCTTCCGCCACCATTTAAATATATAAAAGTCATTTTTAGTTTGCAGGACCTGCGAAGACAGATGGCAGGCTAAATCTGGCCTGTGGGCCATCGTTTGCCAAACTGGTCTAGAACATCATTTTGAAGGACATGATAAACAATTGACTTTGAAAAGTATCCTATTGAATAAAACCCACGGTAGGCTGAATCACTGTTTGCAGTACTTCGCGATCTCCTGCACTAGAATCCCATGATCCTCCACTGAATTTCCCATGTTACTTTGTAGTATCAGTTAGTAGCGTGGATGGAGTGTATTTTCTCATGCCACTGACCATGGATTTGACCATGGAGCTTGTACTGGCCAGTGGAATGTGGGGTAGGAGTGGCCAGGTCCAGGTTGAGGCTTCGGGGAAATTGTGAGTTTATACCTACTTTCTTGAAATTTCTGTCATTACCATGAAACAAGCTTCCTCTGGGTAGCTGCTGCCACTTCAGCCTGACTCCCAGAATAAGCACCGTAGAAGACACCAAAGCACAAAGTTGAGCTCATTTATAACTCAACTCTAATCAGTTCCAACCCCAGCCTGAATTTCAGCTTGAAGCAGAGCCCAGTAAGGATTAGCAAATTCACAATGGACCCACACATCTGAGAAAGGTAAATGTTTACTGTGAGTTACTAAGTTTCTATAATTGCTCGTCACACAGCATTTGCTGACCACTACAAATTCTATTTTCATTTCCTTTCTATTGTATCTTATTTTCAACCTACCCATTTTGTCCAAATCAGCAAAATCTGGGCACTTTCCAGCCCATCCAAAGAGGCACCATGGCTGCTGCAATAGTATTACACTTACTTCCAGGATTTCTCAGTTTAAGGTATTGTTAATTTCATGCTGACAATGGGAGAAAGCCAGCCAGTTAATCTAGATGCAATTGGATTTAGAAATAACTCAAATCTAATTTTACTCACTTCTTCATTCCCAAGTTACTCTTTCTGCTTCCTTTGCTTGTGTATGTTTCAAATCAGTTCCCACTGTTTATTTTTAATTTCTACTTTATTTTAATTATTTAATAAGTGGCATCTGTGCAGTGCCTGTCATTCATCAAGCAGTTTGTTTTCTGCTTATGGAATCACAAAAATATTTAGTCTGCTGCTTTGATGGTGTCATCATCACTCAGACTCTAGACCATAGGATTCCTCCTCTGTGTAGGGGAACAAAATTCTCTGAGGTGACCAGCATCCTTTGAAAAGCCTGCACCCAAAGTGTACCTGAGCCCAGGGAATGGCACGTAGGGAGGCTTCGCCTCTTTCTCTGCTGCTTTTGAGAAAATGGATATTTTCTTGTGTCCCCAGGTAACATGGCATGGGTTACCTGCCCAAGGATGTAACAGGACCGGTGCTTAGAACCATCTACATTTTTCCAAGCCAACTCACCTGTCCTTTTGGGGGGCTGGGTCCAGTGGAGCAGATGACTCGAAACGTGGATCTCTGGAGTTTTATCTACTTATATTCCAGAATCTGACTCTAGAAGCCACGTGAGTTCTGAGCCATGGGATGTGGTTTCCACAGAGAGGTAGAGGTTGAAGGGGATGGTGAAGGAGGTTCCCCAGAACGTAATTAGCAAAATAATAATGGCGATACAAGTTATCCACATCATTCTATCCATTCCCCAGGTATCTGAGTTTTCAGAGTTTAGGAGGAACCAGCCCTCTGGGTGTTCTGGGGACGCCCTCCGATTCTGGGACTTCCCCATCTCTAAAACTGGTCGGCTCGATTAAACAGCCTCTTAGGGCTTTGCTATTCCAGACAAGGGATGAATTCCATGTTCATTATCCATTGTGAAATAATTCCAGATTTGAAATATACTTTCTCATCTTTTTTCTTGTACTGGTATCAGAGGCCTAAAATCTTGCTAATACTTTGTGCAAAATCTGTCTTGGTTTCTGAAATGACCTTGTCAGAGATCCATTCTTTGGAAATAGGCACTGAAGAACCCCCTTGGACAGATAATATATTAAGATTGTAGTGGTCCTTGGCACCCCGGTGAGAACCAGTGTATGAGGTTAGTTAGCCGGTCCCCTGGCACCATCTGAACAGAAACAGACCATGAATGTAGGCGGATCAAAACCTGGGGGAGGGGTATGATGCTTGGGAGACTGGCATGGACATATTTTGTTGGGTTGTAGAGGAAAGGAAAACACATTAAGGGAAATGTAGGGAGTTGTTTTGGGCTCTAGAAGGTTCCCTGGAGCCAAGCAGTGGGGTTTCCAGACAGACCAGAACAGTCTGCCCTGGAACAGATTACAACTGGGCTGAAAAGACGATATGCAGGAAGTAGCAGGAACAAGCAAGAGAGACTCCTGCCTTAGTTCCCAGCCTCCAATCTGGGCCTTCAACCATCTGTTCTATTCTCTGCAGAGCAGCCAGTGTGTGCACTCTAAGACTTACACCAGAGTGTGAGTTTCCTCAAAACCGTTCAAGAGCTTCCTGTCACCAGAGTGGAGTGGACATGTCTAGCACCCTTGATCAAACCTGCTGACCTCATTTCCTCCCTGCCTTCTCCTTACGGTTTTCCAGCCGCACAGGTCTTGGTTTTGTTTATCTTATGCACCTCCCACCTCAGTCTTGGCACTAGGTGTTCCTTCCTCATGGAAGCTTCTTCTTTCAGGTACTAACATAGTGCACTTCTTCACTTTATTTAGGTCTCTGCCCAAATGTCACCTCCTCAGACTTCCCTTTACCACCTGACATAATGTTCTCACTCATCATCCATCTCTTGATGCTACTTTATTTTCCTCCACAGCACTTAGCACTGCATTGTCTTATGGATATGGCTACAATTTCCTGTTAGTTTATTCCCTTCATCAGAACTTTGACTCTTTGAAAGGACAGGGACTTTACCTGTTTTGTTCTCTGCTATACACCCAGTTTTAAGTACCTGGTATGTTGTAGACATTCCTGGAACAGAGTGTTGAGTAAATGAATGAATGGCTTCTGTGTCTGGTTGTCAGGCTGTATGCAGAGCGCTTGGGAGTACACGGCTTATTGAAATTTCATCCAGCTGGTTGAATATCAGTACTAAATAAGTACTAGACTGATAGATGGAGAGATGGATAAATGACTGGTAGAATCAGTGTACTGTTACTCTGTACTGATATTGGACAGAGATAGTGCGAAATAATGGGAGAATCCATTTTAATAATATCTTTCCATTATCACACGAGAAAATAGACCACAACCCACCTAAGGAACTGACCTTGACTTTTAGAGACGTTCCCAAAGTGAGTTTGGGAGATGAACTTCATTCTCTACCTCTGCAAGGACTCAAGTAGGACCACTCTGTAGCGCTTGTTAGAGCTTACTGGAGATATTTTTAATTTTTTAGGAAAACTTAATCATCAAATAGAACCAGAGCTAGTTGAACACTGATGTCCCTTGAAATTCTCAGCCATTTCTAGTCTTTCATTTTCATTTGAAAGCACCCATAGTTTGAACTCATGATGCTCCTTGTTCTTTTTGTTTTTTTCTTTTATTTTTTCTACTCTTGTATGATTTATGTCAATACACAACACGGTTTTCAAACAGCTAAATCAGATGTTGGTATACCTATTGGGCTAAACTGGTGGCAGATGCTTCTTGGCTGAGTTGGACTTCATTCTTGAAGGGGTGATTGCTTCTAGCAGGTGTAGTCAGGTAGGGCTTTCTGGAGGAGACAAGACTTAAACTGGACATTGACAGGTTAACTTGGAAAGAAAGAGAGGTAAGGAAGAAATTTAAATACAGCAGCGCCAGCAAAGGGATCTGAACCCTGAAAGTGACAGTGACGCCTTCTATCTTTATTTCTGCGAAAGAAATCCTCTCTCCAAGATCTCATTATGTATAAGAAAGAACGAAATAGGACAGTAGGTCCCCCTTTACTTAGCAGGTCCCCCTTTACTTAGTAGGTCCCCCTTTACTTTGTCCCTTCTCAGGGGTGGTCGCTTAGGTTCTGGGAACATACTTCTGGTGCTGACTAACTCCTGCCCAGATTCCAATCCCCTGACAGAAACCTGCCTCTATGGACCTCCCCCTCCTCTCCTGCTCCAAGGAGTTGAAAGAGAGAAGCACAAGAAACTGATAAATGGGCACAAATTTGAACCACAGCTGAGCTTATTTAGCTGTGTAACAAAAGTGGGCTAATAATGTGTGGTTTTGGAAATGTAATTGGGGTAAATGGAGAGCAAAATACTGAAACAAATGTTGAAAGTAGAAATTGTAAAAACAAAACAGACAACTCACAAACCCTTCAAATGTGAATTTCTGTTTACCTATCATATCTCTTAACTATATTTTGGGCTAAAAATGTATACTTACTCCACATCTTCCATAGGACAGAAAGTGATCTAAGAGTCTTAGGTAAAAACAGATGATATTGATAAATTAGCTTATGACCCAGTTCCTGGTATGAGCTGGTAGCTGAAGCTTCTGGATGACCAAGGTCAACTTAGCCTAGACTTTCTGAAGAGCTTGAACTTCAAAGAGTCTGTCTGTCTGTCTGTCTGTCTGTCTATCTATCTATCTATCTATCTATCATTTAATTCCACGACCTATAAGAAATAGAGAATGAATATTGTCTCTTGCTCCCTAAGAGACAGAGTTTAGACTTGCTGAAGGAAAATGAATTATAAAATTATTTTAGCTCAGAAAAAAGATCTTTTATATCATCTTTGCCTTTTCAAAGTAAACTGTGTAATCAGCTGGCTTGTCAGACTGTTTAACAAGGTAAAGAATATTAAAATATTTGTCTTGGCTTATGTAGTTTTTCAGTGCTGCAAAAATCACAGAATATTGCCTGCCAATCATTCATTTGGCTATTTGGATGAAGGAGTTTGATGGAGGCAACAGTCTGTAACTAAACAAGACGACGGCAAAATCTGGGCTCTTTTGTGGCCTGATGGTATTTCCCAGAGTGGATTCTAGAGCTGAAGCAGAGGCAGCTTTCTCCAGTGGGCATGTGGGTGGACTAATTAAGCTTCCGGACTCCTTTGGAAGGTCATCACCGGTCTCTTCCACTGAGGGGTGAAAACCCACCATGGGACTGCCAGGGTCAAGGGGTTCATACTGAGAATTTCTTTGTTTTCTTGTTCCAATGATGTTGTCAACAGTTGGGGTCTCTGAGGAAGTTCGTCTTGTTTTCCCTGGCTCTGAAGAAGTTACAGACTGAATGAAGGGCAAGAATGGGCCCCAGAGGCATCACTGAGAAAGCTATGTCGAAGGCCGTGGTTATAGTTCTGTTCATTTCAAGCCCTAGAATTGAGCAGGCTCACCCACCCAGTCCTGGTAGCACTGAACAGAACAGGGCTTTTCTCTGGGAGAAAACCCAGGAGGGGGTTTGGGGAGAACTCTTGTTCCCCATGGCCTGGCTGGATCTCATAAGCGATGAAGTTAGAATTCAAGTGAGCATCCTTAGTTGCTTTTCTCAACTTCACCAGTCCAATGGATGATGCGTTGGGCTATGGGGAGAGAGCAAAGTCTGTTAACAGTAGAGTTCCCGCCACTTGGAGGGAAACTAAGGGGTGGAAAAATGGCTTCCTCCACCTTTAAGATCACCTCAGGCAGGAATGTTCCCCTTGCTGGCAGGTCAAGTTCTCAGCCATGTCTGCTCAGATGTACCCCATCCCCTCTGTTCTGCAGCCTCTCTAATTCTTAACGCAGACACATTTGCTCCAACTTTAACCTACTGTGTTAAAGATTGGTGCCCATGCACCAAACACAAATAGAGGGATGCATGTCAGTAAGGCGGCTCTCAGACCCTCTCTCTGCTGTGTTTCCCCTGCTTCTGCCAGGCCGTGGACTGGTATTATCTCCCACTTAGGGGAAGGCATCCTTATTCTCCAGGACCTCCTGGAATTCTCTCTCCCGCACTGTAATTCACACTGCATGCTCTCACTGGCCTAATTTTCTGAAAACACTACCCTTACTGAGTCACTCAAACCCTTGACTCTCCATTTCCTCATTGGTAAAATGGATATGTTTATGTTTTCCCTGCTTCCCTACCCCATATTGCAGTTGAAAGGAAAACAGGATCATGGACAGGAAAATGCCTTGTAAACTGAAAAGTGTTCTGTATACGCCCCAGGACTTCTTGGGGACCCACATTTCTTTCTATTGTCTGTCATATTAAGTCTGCCCCGTTGGGCTTGGTGTTCCAGGCCTTCATAATCAAGCACATTCCAGACTCTCTTTCCCTTTGTTACCCTACAATCCCGGTTCTTTCTTCCTTCCCTACCTGCCCCTCTGGGAAGCTTTCCTGATTGCTCCTACCCGCAGGATTCTCCCTCTCATCTGAGCTCTTACAGCTTCTGGAGTCAGAATAAATGAGTCTCAATCACAGCTGCATCTTAGAAAACCCAGGGAGCTTTTAGATGAGATTGCTGCCTGCATCTCACTCCAGAACTTTGGGGGGATGAGCAGTTTAACTGTTTTCTATAAGTTCTCCAATGACTATACTGTACGGCCAGGGTGAAGAGCCCCTAGTTTACCCCTTCTGTGTGGCACTGGATTGTTTTAGTCTCGTGAGTATGTCTTTTCCCCAAGGGCTCTGTAGACAGAAGTCCTGTCCCATCTCCTCGTCCTCTCCTTCTGTCCGTTGTGCCTTTGGTCTCTCCCGGACACCCCTGGTTTCCGTGGGTGATACTTATTGAATTTGCTTCATAACACATCGAGTGGCCCTCTGTTTTTGTCCCCTAAATCTGGACTGCGGGGTAGGCTATAGATTGAACCCAGCCTGTACCCCAGTGGAGTTTGAATTTATGATGTATGCTGAGCATGCTTGGAAGACCTATGCGGGGCATTAGCGAGAAGTCCTTTCTATGAGGGATCTGTCAGCCCCTTGGGAGAGGATTTATTTTTTGAGGCAGGGGAGTCAGGACTCAACAGAAGTGAGCATTTGGAACCAAACATCCAGAGCCAGCATTAGGAGGCAGTGGGGAGGCGTTTTCATGCAAAAACATTCTCTGGTGGATATATGTGTTCAGGATATATGTGTGCTTAAGAAAAATGTCATTCAGCCTTGACACTGTAGTTCACACTTCATTAAATAGTTCACGCTGGGCTTCCTTTATGCTCTGGCCTCACCGTTTCCCTCTGCCAACAGAAAGCAAGGTGAGGGTTTGTCAAATCCTTCTGGAGATTTGGTGGTTCTAATTGTGGAAAAGTTAGCAGCACTTAGAGCTCAAGGATAGAATTCCTATTTTGAACAGACACGTTCTCTGATACACTTATTTCTTAAGCAGTATTCATGTGTGCACATGGAAAAACACTGCATCTGTGGTCATACACCCATTCGAGTGGAACCCTTCCTGCGCTGGGGCTCTTCTTGTTTTGGTCATTCTTACAGCCTGATCAACTCTGGGCAACTTCCAGATCGGTTGCAGTTTTAATGGAATTCTCCTATATTTCATTTCTTTTGTTCTTTTTTAATATAAATTTTATCAGCGTATAGTTGATTTATACTCTTGTGTTAGTGTTTCAGGGGTACAACAAAGTGAATCAGTTATGCATATATGTATTCCCACATGGGTTATTATAGAGTATTGAGTAGATTTCCCTCTGTTTTTCTTTTATATGATGTTGGAGTTTACTACAAATTCCAAATGTTATTTGCCAGGTCTCCTGCTTCCTAGGGTCCTTTTGAGTCTCTGCTGTGCTTAGATGCTCTCCAGGGTACACCTGGTCTCTATGGGCTGTACTGAGTAATTTTGCTTTAGGACACCTATAGTCATTGGTGCCTGTTTCCCAAGATGCCTTGCTCTGGTTTGTGAAAAAATTCCAAGCTTAATTGCATCATTCTGCCACTGCTGAACCCTGAGACTCTTCTCACAGACACAAAAATCTCAGGCTGCCCATTGTGCTTCATCTCCAGTCTTACCTACTACCCTTTAAATCTCACTCCTAATCAGTGATTTGGCATAAACTCAATAGTGGCTTGACTTTCAGGCTCATTGTTAACAGTGACTAAGGCAACTTCTAATGTCAATAGCACCTGCCACAGACGTCTTAGCTTAACTCATACTTGATGATTTTATATCTACCGATGTTTTAGGACTGTGGATCAGTGTACAGTAGCGACTATTGCACTATGGTATGTAGTGGGGTCAGAGTTAAGTCCAGTGGATTTCAAACACATCATGTGTGCTTGGTAGACTGCTGGAGTGGGTCAGACAAAAGTACTTCTGGGTTTATGGGCTGGTTCTCTGATGGCTAATTGGCTTAAATCCTTCTTGACTCGCCTTCTTCCCTAGATTTGTTCATCTCTTTCTGTTGTCTCTGATTCTTGGAAATCATGGCCCTGTCTTGGGACCTGTGAGCACTGACACCTTCAAGGACTTTCCTCTTCATGATCAGAAAAGAAAGTGTTAGCGAACAGATTGCTGGGAGAAGAATGCCTGTGAGTGTCTCCTGGACTTTGGTCTGGTTGCTGATTGTGCCATGAGGTGACCGTCCTGATGGGAAGTTTAATATGAAGTAGCCCGCAGATGTATCTCCTTCACAGCAGATTTTTACTTTTTATTATTAGAGTATAGTTGACTTACAATGTTGTGTTAGTTTCAGGAGAACAGCAAAGTGAATCAGATACACACACACACACACACATATATCCATTCTTTTTCAGATTCTTTTCCCGTATAGGTTGTAACAGGATATTGAGTAGATTTCCCTGTGCTGTGTAGTAGGTTCTTGTTAGTTATCTATCTTATATGTAGTAGTGTGTATATGTTAATCCCCACCACAGCAGATTCTTCTGAAACAGTCTGCAAAAACTGTTTAGATTTCTTCCCAGCTCTAGCTAATAGGTTTAGGAAGACATAACCCGGATACAGTCTCTTTGTGACTCAGAGACTTTGGAATGATGTGACCATTGCCTCAGAGGTCTTCATTTACCTTGGAATTACTGTGTGTGTGTGTGTGTGTGTGTGTGTGCGTGCGCGCACGTGCTGGGAACACACCTGCTATATCCCAAAAGCTTGCCTAGTAGCACAAGATTATTTTTGCATTTGTGGGATGCTTTTCAAATTGGCATTTGTTTGAATAATTTCCCCTCCCTCTCTCAGGGTCAGCTGGCACATCTGTGGAGACTTCACCCCTTGTTTCCTGGCACTGGAGGAGATTAGTGAGGACACCTGGTTTCCTCCTGTGTAGCACAGAGAGAGAGGCACCAGGGCTGTGGGGTCGGCGGCAAGCATCTGAATCTCACGGAGACGTTTCAGCAAGTGTGCTGGGAGGACATATGCTTACAGTTATTTTTCCAGGGTTGGGAATAGAGCCAGAAGGACTTTATTTCATTCATTCCTTTGTTCAACATGCTTTAAGTTGCTAATATGCATCATTCCTTGGTTTGAGAGCTATGGGGGGGGTAGGGAAGACAGATTTTTTTAGAGGACATCTCTGCCCTCAAGTCTGGAGAGACAACACACACATGCACACACACATACACACACATACACACACATACACAGCACAGAGTTAAATAGGGAGCTAGTGAGAAGAAAGCCTCAGATGATGTTAGGCTGGGGGAGGGGGCTGTCAGTCTGAGCCCCCTGGTTGCTGCCATGATCCAGTCTTCAGCTCCATCTTCATTCACAGGCCTAACTGGTCTAGCTGGGTGCAGAAATCAGCACAAAGAACGGAAAGAAACTCCGGGTTTATGTTGAATGGAATGGGGGAAACAGGTCCATCTGTTTTGTGTCAGTGTTATAACATTCAGCAGTACTTCCTATAAGGTCTTTTGAATGTATCCTAGAGTTTCTGGGGGGGGTCTGGATCCAAAATAGACACATTTGTTGCAATAAACTTTTTTTTTTTTTTTCTGGAGTTCCCGTTGTGGCTCAGTGGTAACTAGTATCCATGAGAACTGGGGTTGAATCTCTAACCTTGCTCAGTGGGTTAAGGATGGCGAGTTGCTATAGCTGTGTAGGCGGCAGCTATAGCTCTGATTTGACCCTCAGCCTGGGAACTTCCATATGTCACAGGTGTGGCCCTAAAAAGCAAAAGCAGAAACAAATAAAAACCTGTTCTTCTCTGAAATGAAAGCAATATATCTGTTTACTTAGTGTCCAGTGACTCTAGGCCTTGAAGGATCTGGAAGCGGCCCCAGCTCCACCCAGAATTGTGCCTGGTGGGGACGCTAACAGGTGGGAAGATGTGAGGATGGTGAGATTTACTCAGAGGACTGAACTGAGATCAGTTATTGATTCATAAACACATTTCTATCCAGTGTGAGGGGCAAAGGTCTTTCACTGAACCTCAGCTGAGGTTGAGCTGACAGGGGATCAGAAGAAGAAGCTCCAGTCAGGGGCCTTTTTCGCTGGCCCTCATGCTCTGCCAGCAGTAGGAGGATATTTGAAAAATAGAAAAGAAGAGAGACCAATTGTGTGGGATGATTTTTTTTGTCTTTCTAGGGCCTCACCCCTGGCGTATGGAGGTTCCCAGGCTAGGGGTCGAATCGGAGCTGTATCTGCTGGCCTACACCACAGCCACAGCAATGCAGGATCCGAGCCACGTCTGAGACCTACACCACAGCTCATGGCAACGCCGGATCCTTAACCCCCTGAGCGAGGCCAGGGATCAAACCCGTGTTCTCATAGATGCTTGTCGGGTTCATTAACCACTGAGCCACAATGGGAACTCCTGATTTTTTTTTTTAGGGCTTCACTCAGGGCATATGGAGGTTCCCAGGCTAGAGGTCAAATCAGAGCTACAGCTGCCAGGCTACACCACAGCCACAGCAACACAGGATCTAAGCAATCTCTGCAAACTATACCACAGATCACGGCAACACCAGATCCCTAACCCACTGCTCAAGGTCAGAGATAGAACCCGCAATCTCATGCTTCCTCATGAGGCCGAGGATTGAACCCACAACCTCATGCCGGATTTGATTCTGCTGTGCCACTATGGGAATTTCTAGGCTGAATTTTTGATGGATCCAAGTGTTGTGGAAAGGAAAGAGGAGGGTCTCCCCTTCCCCAGCTGGAAGTGGGTCTCCAAGGGGCACCGGTTTTTGATATTTTATTCATGCTCATAATCTGTTTGGCTCTATCTTTGGGAAATTACTTCTATTCAGTGCTATTTAATTGCTTAAATCGTGGTGGGTTTGCTGAGGTTGAGAAAGGATATGTGGAAGGACGGATGGTACAACGTGTATCAGGTGAAAATGATCTTGAGATTCTCGGATCCAGGGTCATCTTGTAAATCCTGAATTTGGAGGCTCAGGAAAGAGCTGAGAAGCTGTTAATTTTTCCCTTATCCACGAGCAGAAAATAATAGAAATAACAATCCTAGTTATGAATTTCCGGACAGCTACCATATGTTAGGATTTCACATCACATTCAGCAGATAATGATGAAGGAAACTGTGGTTCTGCTCCTGTCGCCTCTGCGACTCCAAGAAGCTGACCTCTGTAGACACTTGACGGTGCTCTGTGAAGCCCATCCAGCCAAGTTAGGGGGAAGTTCCAGAAAGACCTCCCCTCACCCTCTGGCTGCTTTGAGGAGACACCTGTAAGAGCTTTAGTTTTTATTTATGGTCAAAACAGAGAGGTTCTGGGGACCTCTTTCCAGCAAGCCAGTACATAGGCACAGACACTGAGTCCCGATAAAACTGGAGCTGCCTAACAGCCTCCAAGGAAGTCTTTGGATCTTGCCTCTGTTCCCCAGTTGGGGCCATTGACTGTTTCTAACTGCATCTGAGGTCCTGTTCCCTTTTTTTTTTTAATTTACACTTGGCATTACTGATCCTGCTGACCTCTTTCTAGAAAACATCTGTATGGCTTACAACAGCAAATCAGAAAAGTGATCTGCTCATTCATTCATGAAGTTGTATCAGTTGCCTGTGGTTGGGGCATCACTGCAGAAGGGTCTTAAGGCAAATGCCCTGAGCTCAAATACCCAACCTTCCTTAGCACTCACGTCTGCTGGGACAGGACTAAATGCTCTGTTGGGGTCCAAAAATCTGTGGACCATGTGCTCATAACTCTGTTCCCATCTAATTGGTTGTTTATGACCCCCTGACCTTTGGAGAAGTTCTGCCTCTGGAGTGGGGCATTTGGGAATGTGTGAAGGGCCTTTAGTTGATTCAGTGATGTGAACAGGAGGGAGAGGGATGGGTCCCGCCTATGAGGAACTGTCCCACCTGCCGCATAAGTTGTGAATATCTTGTGATGTTGATGTAGGTGCAAAGCCTTCTGATAATTAACTGATCCTAGATCTTACCTATTCTGTGTATTGCACAGCATGTTCTGGGCCTGATGCTTGTCTGCCGGACTTTGCCAGGGACTGTATCTACTGTGTAAACTGAGAAAAGTTTGCACTTGACAATGTTCAAAAATGTATCAGGAATTGTTCCTGTCATTCCAGTCATGGAAACGCATCCTCACCCATGGCAATGCCTCTCTCGTGGTATCTGAATTACCCTGCAACATACCTGTAGCCATCTGTGCCGCTAGCTGTCTGATTCCTGGTGAGCCTATGTAAGGACACAGCATGTGGCCACTTCACGATGTCTTCTAGTTACTCATCCTCCTGCGCATTTACAGACCGAAAGAAGCGCTATTTTATACATTCTCTCCCATGGTTTTTGCTTCAGCTTTCTAGTTTAGTGTGTTATATTGGTGTTTGCATGCTTTAAATTGCCACTTCTTTTTTCCCCAGAATGCCATTCTGTGGTGAAGTGAGGTAAGGATGGGCTTTGTTTTGCTCAGAACTTTACCAGGAATTGCTCACCATTTTGAAAAAGGAACTCGCTGATAGAAACAGTGCCCAGAGGATCTGACTCATAAAGGCAAGACACGTGAATGAGCCTGAATTTTTATTTTATTTTTTAATTGGGGTATAGTTAGTTGATTTACAGTGTTGTGTCGGTTTCTATTGTGCAGCACAGTGGCCTGGTTTTACATATAAAAATATATTATTTTTCTCATATCATCTTCCCTCAAGCCTGCATTTTTAGATGGCACTTTCATGACAGTTCTTTCAGATACAGATGTGAACATCTCATGACTTTATATTCCCGGTCATGACCACTTACATAGTGAATCATATATTTTATTGTAGTTTATTTACTTTAATCTCGCCATTTACTTACAGTTAGGATGATATATTTGTATTACAAAAAAATTAAGGGGGTTGGATATATTATCCATGACTTCCATTTGGGGGCATTACTAAAAGTTTGCTATGAAAAGAACACGTCGGTTTGGACAGAGCTCTGATGAGAAGCCCTGAGGAACTGCCTTGGCGCATCAGTATCTGGCGTGAAGAAAGTCCTGGTCCACCTGTCTCAGTCCCTTCATTGGTCAGCGTGGGCATCCAGATTCCTGTTTCAGGCTTTTTCTGTAGATAACCACAGGTCTTGGTTCAAGGTCAGCTTTCTAAATATCAGTTGGAAAGTTTTCTATCGATAAGTTGCTCTAAAATTCAGCATCTTGCGAAGTGTTTTTCGTCCCATTGTTCTGTAATGTTTTGCATCTTTCCTCTAAAACACACTGTGACATTTGCCCTACCATTCTCTCTCCCCCCCATATATATGTATAGGTACGCACACATTTCCTTTTTTGTTCTAATACGTTTGCGATTAAGTGCACAAGGATACATTTTTGTCTCTAACCACATTAGCAAGGACACTCTCCTCTAAAGCCACTCTGCACCTCTCCGGTCAGGAAACTGACGTTGATCTGTAAGTACCATCACGTATATGTGACCACAGATCCCATTCACAGGCCTCTCTTTTCCCAATAACTGTCTTTATGGCTGCAGGAGCCAGTTCAGGGTCACTTGTTTTATGTAGTTGTCATGTCTTTCTGGTTTCCTTCGTCCTGTAGCGGTTCCTGGTTCCTCAGTCTTCCTTGTCTTTTATGGCCTTGACTTTTTTTGAGGACAGGACAGTTACTTGGTAGACTCTTACACAACTGCGAATTGTCTGATTTCCTCATTGATAGGTTCAGATTGTGCATTTTTGGCAAGAATGTCACAGAAGTGATGCTGCGTTCTTCCCAGTGCATAATCACTTAGTTAAGGTGGTGACTGCTGGTTTTCTCCATTGTAAAGCTCTAATTGGTGGGTGTTTTTAAGAGGAGATGCTTTGAGGTTATGCACATAAGCTCTTCCTTATCAAAACTTCACCCTAGATTCTATTGGTGAATCGGGTGACCAATGAGAGTTTTCTAATTCTGTCATGCCTTCCACACTTATGAGCTAGCATTCTGCCATAGGGTAGAACTACTGTGTATGTATGTATGTATGTACTTATGAGTTCCTATTCTATTCAATGGGTTATATTCCCTTACAATTGTCATCCATTCTGATGTTCCACTTGTCCTCAGTTTGGCTGGTGGAACACCTGTCAGGTTGGCTTCTGTGTCAATTAGATGTGTTCCTATCATTCCAGGATAGTTCAGGCTTGGTTCCCTGTTGTCACCCTGGAATCAGCTATTTTTCCAGGAATCCCCAATTCCCTTTAGAAACCAAGATCTGGTGTTGGGTGAGTTCCTTGTTATTTGTCTGTCTTGCTTCCAGGCCTTCTCAGCAGACAGAGCTAGACTCAATCTCTCCTTCTTTCCATTTCTCTCTCTCTTTCAACCTTCATATCTATATCTACTTCTATGCACATGTATATTTATCTGTTAAGAACCATAACTTCATTCAGTATCAGTAAATACAGTTTCACATAGTTTTTTCTAGACTTCTCCTTCCGTATTGGTACCTCTACTCTCAACAGCGAGAAACCTAGCTTGCATATTTTTAACTTACTGACTTATTTTCTCAATCACCTTGTATGTAACAGATCTCTGAACCACAGGAGCACCTCCCCAGCCAAGCATGATCAACTCTTGCTGCTCCTCATATGCTGGGAGATTTCCCCTGCTCCAGCCCCTGGTTGTTTGCCACCTGAGAGCTTGTCTACATATATTTTTGAAGTTACACATAAAGGAAAGATGGTATTGTCTATAAATTTTACTTCAGTCTAAGGGGAAGTGGTGGAGGAGATCATCTTGAGGACTTGACTACTGGTTGACCTTCAAGCTGGACCCTGGGCAATTGGAGGCTCCTCACCCCTCCCCTGTCCTTGGAATGTACATTTCACCCCTCGTTTCCAAGTGGGAGCTGGTTTCAAGAATGCAGCCTTGAGAGAGTAAGGTGTTGTTGAGACCATCTGGACTGAGTTAAGGCTTTAACTGAGTGTAGACTTTTAAGATTCTGGCGGGCGGGTGCAGAGAACCACTCTTTTTGCAGCTGCCCAAGCCTTATATGCAAGTCCTCTTGCTTATGAAACCTGCACCTACCAATCTTGAGAGTTCTGCCTCTCTCTTCAGTTAACTCTTTGCCCTCCGTGTATGGGAGCCATTTTTTGAACCAACATTATGGTGACATATATATTAAACAAGTATTTATTTTTAATGGTATATTTTACTAATTTTCCATGCTCACAACTGTTTCCTATATATCCTGTCTTCCACCTGATTTCAATTTTGTATGTCTGAAAAAGAAACTTTTTCTTTTTTTTCCCTAAAATAATAGTTTAGCTGGATATAAACACTACAAAGTGTTTTTTCTTCAACATTTTGTGTACACAACTCCCTTCTCATCTTGTATCTAAATTTGATTTTGGGAAGCCCGCTGTCAACTAAATTTGATAGCTCACTTTTTAAAGCTAGATTTTAAGCTGCTTCTTTTCGCCTTTAATGCTGTGTGGTTTCACTATGATATGTCTAGGTATAGATTTATTTTTATTTTCCCCCCTCTGATAAGTGGAAGTCAGCTTTGTCATGAGGACTTTTGTCTTTCTCTAATCCTGGAAAATTCTCAGGTTTTTGTTTCTGCTCCATTCCCTCCATTCTCTTCTTCTGGAACAGTCCTTTAACCTGGGTTTGTGCCTCTTATTGTCCTCCAGCATTCTTAATGAATGTTCCGTAGTTCTTCTCCTTTCTCTCTGCACAGCCTCTGGGTAAACTTCTTAGCACCATTTTCTTCTTCACTAATTTACTTTCACCTCTGTTTTCAGGCTGGATTTTATCTCATTCATTGCTTTAAAATGTATTTACATTCATTATTATAATCTTCGTTTCTGAAATTTCTCAGCCATCCACTTTCATCTCATTTTCTTATTTTCACCATAGATTTCTGCTCATTTAGAGGATGCTATTCTTTCATTAATCCACCTTATTTCCATGCTTCAATAAAGGGATGGAGATTGCTTTTTTGTTTCAATGGCTCCTTAGGTCTGTTATCTTTCCTGGTATTCTATTTCTTTACGTGGTTGGTGTTCTGATTTATGGCTTCATTTTGAGAGGAGATCTTGTTCTTGTTATTCTCTTTTCTTCTTTTCTCCTGGGAATACTCAGTCTTATCTGAGAGGTTATGTGGTTATCCTAATCCTAATCCCTGATCCTGAACAGATCCTGTAAAGGTGGTGTTTATTTCTAGCCCAGCTGTGTGATCAGGGAAATTATGAGCCCTATTCCTGAGCTAGAGGGTGCCTTACTTAGTTCCTGATCTTGGAACTGAATTTGTACTGTAACTCCTTCAGCACTTGAGGACAGTTTTTTCTGCTGCCTTTCTCAAGTGATGTGTACGTGTGTAGTGGGGGATGTTGGTGGGGGGTGGGCAATCTACCCTTAGCTTTAAGCAGGGAGCCTGCTTCTAGCCATCCTGTTGTCCCAGAGCCATTGAACTCCAGGTGACCACTGCCTTGGTCTGGATCTGTGACTTCGTAGCTGTTTTTGTTTTGGAATTGCTGTTCTATTTCTCATCCTCGAAGACGTTTACTTGTTTCTGAGCCCGGCGATATTTTTGTGTTGTTTTAAATAGATCACTGCTGCATGTTTGGAGCCACGGTGGTAATGTCAAGTGTGAACTTAATGAGCTATTTTGATTGAGAGTTTCTTACTTCCATTAAGCAGAAGTCACATGCCAGTGGGATACTTCTGAACTTCCAGAGCTGCTGGCATATATTCTCAGGTCAAAGCGCTGAGACCATTTATCTTCATCCCTCATGGAATAGCAGGGTCCTGTATGCATCACTAAGTCGGACCTTGCTTGTTTCTCGGTGCAAGACATTTTCCGAGGTGCACTGATGCCTATGGAGGCCTCTCAGTGTGGTTCACGTGTGTTAAAACCTTCTCCCATATATTCCCCTCTCTTGCTGGAACACAGAGGGCATGCTTGACACGGGTAGTCTTAGTTTTAGAAGAAATTCAGAGATGTATAAATCCAGCCTCTCTCCCCACATAGGCGTACACATTAGTGATTCTTTTCAAAACCCACTGAATGGTTGCCCAAGGCAATCTTTATAGATCCTAGAGAGCAATAGGGCCCTTGCTGACATCTGCACAGAGTTAGAAAGTTTTCTTCCCCAAAGTCCAAATCGACCTCCTTGTAACTGGCACCATAATGACACAGATGATACTCGACATGAGAGGGTTTACACCTGCGAAGACATTTGGTTTTGTACTCCGAGTTTTCTCTTCTCCGGGCTAAATCCTCCTGCTTTCTACAGCACACTTGCCTATAATTCAGGTATCTCATTATTCTGTGGCCACCTCTTGATAGGTGTTGTGTGTTTTCTTGGCCATTTGTTTGGGCTGTAGTGCTCACACAAAGGAACAGGCAGCTGTCTGGTTTTTCAAAAGCTAAGAGAGGAGGGTACAATTCAGTATCTTGGTCCCAGCTCCCCTCGGCCGTGAAAAGTATTCCGTTGGCTCTGTGGCTGTCTTCTTGGTCGAACCGGATGGTGTGATTATGTTGGCTCACACATGGGTCATACAGCCCATGCCTGTGTCCAGAATCCTAAGTGTCTAGTTTGGGCTGAAGCAATTCAAGGCAGTTCTGCAATCTTGCCTTTGCCTTTATTGTAGCTTAGGAATGGTTACTTGCAAACCACTTCTGTAGACAAGGGAATGGCCTATTGATTGCTGACCAGGTCGTAGGGGTGAAGTTTGATTTTTAGATATAATTTTGTTTTCTGCCTTTTGGCTTGTTGCTGCAAGGTGTTTCATGCTATAATCTTATTGTGGGATCATTTTGATTTCGATGCTTGCCAGTAGTTTTGACTTTCATTTTTTTTTTCTCTCCCTCTCCTCCTCCTCTTCCTCTCCTCCTCTTTTTTTTTTTTTTTTCCATCTCCTTCTTATTCTTCTGGCGCAGACTAACATGGTACATTGGGGCCATGTGAGAATTAGGCAAAGGAAATCTGATGTTATTTCCTAAACCGAGGCTCTGGAAAGAAGAGATTCTCATTCAGCAGAACAAGGTGAACCTCTGTGCTGAATATTTTAGGGAAATGTTTCCTAAAGAGTGCTTCATGGAATGCAATAACCTTTTTTTTTTTTTTTTTGGTAGTCTGTGGATAAGGGGCTCCATGATCATATAACCTGAATGTAATATATGCTTCCGTCTTGGAGAGGACTTTTCATCTGACCATGTGGCAGGCTGTGAGATTTTCAGCAGTAAAGTAATGTCTTCAACTTTCTGTAACACTGACCATGCTTATCTGGTCACAGAGCTCCCTGTGAAGAAAACTGTGGTACTCATTAACATCCTGGAAAACTGGCATTCCCCGTGACATACCATAGGAAAGGCTTTTCTAAGCTCCGTGGCCTCCCCGTGAACATGCCCCACGTATTCAGTCCCTGACATGCCGAATGCTATTGTGTGCCTCTGCTGTCCAAGAGACATTTTCTTACCTCTTGTTGGGGAATTAATCTTGAGAATTTATTACCCAGGGAGTGTCACCAACCCCCTGACTGTGTGGTCTCCGAGTGAGATGGCACTGAACAGTTTGCGTCAGGAAATGGGGAAGAGCAGAGAGGAAAGATGTCCTGAGTATGACATGGAGGTGGAGTTAATCGTGATGCTATCTGGTAAAGTTTTTAAGGGAAAATTTATGGAAATGTTTGATATGGGTAACTAGGAAAGAGCAAGTTAGCTGGAGGCAACGGGTTCAGCAAAGGCAAGGAGGAAGGAATCAGTGACTGGAAGGCAGGTGGAAAGCAAATATATTCCATGGCTTGGAATGAGGGCAAAAATTAGAGGGCAGCTAGTGAAGGGCGCTGAATCCTAACTACAGAGTTTGAAATAGACATGAATGGTGCTGCGGATCCCCATTAAGATCTCCAGGGAGAACATAGTAGGATGTGAATCATTCTTCCTGACCAAGGCCCTTTGGTCTGCTGTCAGACCTCTCTGAAGTGATTCCTGACCTGAACAGAAGCTGCAGGGATGGAGTGCAGGGACAGTCTGAGAGGAGAACTTGGTGGTCACAGATGCGGAGAGAAGAATCCAGCTCATCTCAGCTGCTAGGATCACGGTGATCAGGATCCAGGAGTTTCTGAAGGGTACACTTCTCCTTGAGTCTCTAAAACTGGGCTTCCCCTCCCCCGCTTGAAGCAAGGCTGTAGTTGTCAGTGAAGTTCTTAGCTGGAGGTTACCCAATCAGCATCCAGTCATTAGGAGATAAAAACTATTGATCATTATTTGTCTGCTGCTCGTTGGAACCAGCAGGTCTCCTGCTGATATCTTTATCCACTTCTAAGACTATCAGCCTATTGACTTAAAAAAAAAAATGTTGATTGGAGTGTGAGATGCAGGAGAAATGACTTTTAACCAAATGATGGGAAATTTGATCATAAACCATCTTAGAAGATCATGGAAAACTGGTGATGACTCGTTTCCGGTCTAGTGAAGCAGGAGGGGATGGAAAGTCTGTCCTTTCTGTTTATCTTATTGTCTCTTCACTGGAAAGAAAGCCCCAAACACAAAGAAAGTACGAACCAAGAAGCAAGCCTTGGTGAGTAACCTCAGACTTCCGAAGAAATCTTGCTGGCCTTGGTTTCCTCATCTGGGCAAGAAGCTGGCTGGCGCTAGACGTTGTCTTATATTCTGAGGCTGTACAAACATCAGGATAGTGCATGGCTTCTTTGCAAAAGCTGTTGAACCCCTGGGGTGTGTGAAGCACAGAGTGGACCAAAGAAGCCCTTCTTTTTCTGCTTTTGTGTAGCAAGCTCTGCACCGTAGCCAGCTTTAGGGAGTTTGTACATGAGCATGCACACAGGACCCTTTTTGAGGCATGCTCTGATTGGAAACACAGTGGTCCCCAGCAGAGACAATGGCCAAAGGCACAGAAAATGTTCCTTTTATTTTTTTTTAATTAATGACATGTCATCACAGAGTGAAGAGTAGTCTCAAGGAAGAGATCTAACAGTGAAAGATTCATCAACAAAATCATCAGCAGTTATCAAGTGAGTCTTCTCGGGCCAGGCCTGTGCAGTTAGAGGAAGGATCCTGATGATAGCATTCAGGCTGCAGGGACCTCAACGCTTATTTGGACAATGACATAATCTCATATAGAACAGTTGTAGCCTGTATGTGCAGTGAGGGCTGGGGGTGAGAAAGGTCCTGAGAGGTCCCTTGTAGGAGATGGGACTTATACTAGGCTGTGAGGACAAAGAGTTTGAAGAGGCAGAAGGAAGGAGGGGATGTTGAAGTTGTCTGACACGGTGAGGATACAAGTCCACCTAGGATGGAAGGGATCATGGTTGGGGGTAATGGTTGACGCCCCTTGCTGGGCGCTGGTTACTCCGTGTGTTTTGGGGTTATAGCTGACATAATATAAACTCCTGTATTTAAAGTATACAATCTGATAAGGCCTGACTCCTGTAGGGCCTAGGAAACTACCTCCATACTCAAGATAAGGAACTATCAGCAACAAAAGTTCCTTAGAGCCTTTTGTAATCCCTGCTCCCCATCTCTCCCTGCTCTCCTTGTCTGCTGGTAACCAGCGAGAGGATGCCACCATAAATTTACAGTCTGAGTAGTTTGTATATAAATGGAATCTGACACTGTGTACTCTTTTATCTGGCTTTTTCCAAAGGCATAATTATTTTGATAGTCATCCATGTTTTGTGTATATAAATAGTTCATTCCTTTTATTGCTGAGTAGTATTCCATTGTATGGATAAACTATCACTTGTTTATCTGTTTACCATTTGATGCACATTTAGGTTGTTTCCAGTTTCTCTTTTGTAAATAAAGCTGCCATGAACATTTATGGACAGATTTTGTAGGTATACGTGATGGCGTTGTTCAGATATTCTAGAAACTCACTGATTTTCTCTGTACTTGGTTTGTTAATTATCAGAAGATGAATGTTGACAACTTTGACTGTAATTGTGGACTTGACTCTTTCTTCTTAAAGTTTTATTAGTTATTGCTTCATGTTATTTTGAAGCTCTGTTATAAGTTGCATAAACATTTTAGATTATTATGTGACTCTGGTAACTGAGCCCTTTATCAATACAGCATGACTTTTATCTTTGATAATATTTATTGTTCTGAAATCTGCTTCATATGCTGTTAATATGGCATTACAGCCTTCTTTTGATTAATGTTATACACACAGAAATAAATAAATATGTACATAAATACACACATACATGCATACATACATATGTTCACAGTTGGCCTTCTGTATCCAAGGCCCTGCATCTGCAGATTCAGCTCAGCTATGGACTGGGCCTGTTTGAATCCACAGATGTGGAACCTTTAGATACAGAGAGTCAACTGTACTTGGGCCATTTTATGTAAGAGAATTGAACACCCATGGATTTTGGTATACATGGGAGTCCTGCAACCAGTCCCATGTGGATACTGAGGGATGTCTCTTTCTCCCTCTCCCTCCCTCTCCCTCCCTCCCTCCCTCCCTCTCTCTCTCTCTCTCTCTCTCTCTCTCTCTATATATATATATATATATATATAAATTTCTTTTTTATTCAACTATTTATTTCTTTATATGTAAAATATTTTTCTTTTAGGTAGCACAAGAAGTTTGGTCTTGCTTTTTTTATACGATCTGAAAAATCCACCCGATAAAACGTTTTAATTTGAGAGAGAGATTTACATACAGTTACAGGAAATGATAGAGATAGCCTGTGTTCCCTTTGCCCAGTTTTTCTTTGTGATATCTTCCAAAACTAGAGTATGATATCACAACCAGGATGCTAATGTTGATACAATCCATCAGATTTGCTCAGTTTCCTGTTGCACTTACTTGTATGTATGTGTATAGACATGTATGTTTAGTTCTGTGCACTTTTATCACTTGAATAGTTTTATGTGTGTACTCCTACAGTCATGATGTGGGACAGATCCATGGACACAAAGATCTTTCATGCTTCCTCTTCCTTTGCCCCACCCCACCCTGTCTTTAATCCCTGACAACCACTAACCTTTTCTTCAGTTCCGACAGTCTTTTACATAAATATGACGTTAGCTGTAGTTTTTTTGGCAGATGCTCTTTATCAAGTTACAGTGTTTCCCTTAATTCCCAATTTGCTGAAAGTTTTTATCATTGATGGGTACTGAATTTGGTCAAACCTTTTTATACATCGTTTGTTATCATATGAGTTTTCTTCTTTGGCATGTTGATTTATTTATTGAGTTATGTCGATTGCGTTTTGAATGCCAAGCCAGCTTTGCATACCTGGAATATATCCCACTTGGTCACGGGACACAGTTCTTTTTGGGACACATCATTGAATTTGACTTGCTAAATTTTTTGTTGAGGTTTTTGTGTCTAGGTTCATGCGAGATACTGGTTGGAAGTTTTCTTTTTTTTCTGTATTTTTTTTATCTGGTTTGATAATCTCCACTTTTCAATTACAATGCTTAGGTCACTTATATTTAATGTGATTATTGATGTGATTAAGTTTGTCTATCATCTTGCTATTTCTTTTCTTTTTGTTCTATTTTTAGTCCTTATTTTCCTCTTTTTTCTACCTTATTTTGGATTGATGGAGTATTTTTCAATTATTTTATTTCATTTACTTTTTTGGTTGGCTTATAGCCATAACTCTTTGTTTAGTTATTTTAATAGTTTCCTTAAGGATCACAAAACATATCTCTGTTATCATAGTCTACCTTCAAGTAATAAATATTATACTATTTCACATGTGGTAAAGTTCTTACAGTTGTAAAGCCCAGGACCCCTGGACTTTCAACTTTATCTGCTTGGCTATGTGCTGGGTTCAGCCTAGGTGCCCTCTCGTTGACTCATGGATTAGAGGCTGTCTCAAGGCAGTAAACTGGGGCAATCCTAAGCCTCTTCTCATTTGTGTCTTCTCTTTCAGGGATCACCATCCTTCATTCCCTAATGTAATGAGTCTTAAAAACTTTGCTATATATGTTGCTTCCATTTTTGTGTTTGGTTTGGTTTGGTTTCAGATAGGAGGATAAATCTGATTCCTTTTGTTCCATCTTGGGCAGAAGTAGAAATTCCAATTCCAAAACAGCAATTCCAGAAATTGTTTCCATGTGTATTCATGTTAAAGTCAAAACACTGATCCTTTCAAGAAAACGCCTCTTGTGGACTGGAGAGAATGAAAGCATCATGACTATAGGACATTTATTAGTTATTTCCCTTTAGAAAGATCTAGTCCACATCCTAGATTCCTGTATGTGAGAGTAGAACCCGCTCTCCAGAAAGAGAAGGTGACTTGTACAAAGGAATTTTGTTCTATATGTATTTATTTATTTTTCTTTTTAGGGCTGCCCCTGAGGCATGTGGATGTTCTCAGGCTCAGGGTCAAAAAGGAGCTGCAGCTGCTGGCCTATGCCACAGGCACTTCAATATGAGATCTGAGCTGCATTTGTGGCCCCTGCCACCACAGCATGTGGCAATGCAGATCTTTAACCCACTGAGCACCAGATACTTAACCCACTGAGTGAGGCTAGAGACCGAATCTGCATCCTCAGTGGCTACTAGTCAGGTTCTTAACCCACTGAACCACAATGGGAACTCCTATATGTGTATTTAGTCTCTATCCCACTTATGTCTCCTTGTGACTGAGACTAAAAATAGGATCATGAAAGCCCCCATTTTATATTTATCAAATAAACAACTCTATAGCAAAGGAAAAGAGAATTGGAGAGAATGAAGGGCATCATATAAATAAAGAATCACATGGTTTTAGGCCCTGGAGTTTCCTTAAGAGTCGACTCCTGCCTTGAGGAAAGCAAGATATTTATCTTCTTCATTTTACATATTTTGCCAACTCTGAATGTTAAGGAATTTATCCAGGGCCCTATAAAGAGTAACCTTAGTTCTCTCTCCAAGTGTAATAGACACCTGCTTTTTAAGTGATTCTTTCTGTAGTGTTTCTCTCTTGCTCTTTTATTGGCTCTGGAGTGGCTACCTTCCCTACCCCAGCTCTGCTGGTCTCCTGTCTAGCTGGTAGCCTGTCTTCTGAAGACTTTCAGCATATTATGACTCTTTAGAATGGGGCAAAACATACTTCCCTCTGAAGTTTCTCTGGGGAAGCTTTAAAGCTACACAATTAACAAATTCCCTCTTCATTTTCAGTTCCCTTGTGGTCCTGGCCTCTGACGGCGGATAGATGACTGTATCATAACACTTCCTCCACATCATTTGTCACATCCTGGCACTGTGACAACAACTTCTCTGTTTCTAGAAGGCCTGGAACTAGAATGTCAGGCAGGGAAACTAAATAACATTTCACCCTTAGGACATAGCTCCTTCTTCAGAGGGCTGCAGGCCACTGAAAGCTCGTGTGAGGCCGTTGAGCTATTGAAGCATGGAGTATTTCTACCAACCTGGAACGTGACTGTGAAGACTATTCTCGCTACGCCTGGTCCCATGGAATTGATTTGGAAAAATGACCAGGAAGCTTTCCAGACAGTGGGATCTTCTTTTCTAAAGCAATGAGCCAGAGTGCTCTGGTATCTTTCAGCAAGGTGCTCTCTGCTAATAGGGAATTATGTATAGCCAAGAGCAACTGTACAGAACAGGGCAAAAAGTTTGGTATGGAGAATGAAAATAACAATGTTAACAGCAAACGTTTTTAGAGGGGTCAGGATAAGTCAGGCACTGTTCTAAATTCGATTAGATACATTAACTTGTTGAATCTTTGCAACAATCCTTTGAGGTATGTAGTATTATTATCCTTACGCTACCAGTGAGAGAGGGTAAGTAACTTACTCCAAGGCACTTAGCTAACCAGTGGTGGGACCTGGATTTAAACTCTGACATTCTGACTCGAGTCTGTGCTCCGAATCTCGATGCTCTACTGCTTCTGATTGTGAAATTCCTCTTCTCCATCAGCTCACAACATGGAGAGGAGTGGTGAGAGAGAAGTGTGCATTTCAGTACCAGAATTAAGAGGAGAAAGCCCTTTGTCTCCAGAGTGAAATGGATGTTCTCAGTAGGAGGTACAGACTTGGTCTGTCTGGAGATGTCTGTGGACTTCTTTACTATTTTCAACTTCCCTCGATTTAGGTTCACTATATAACCAGTTCTGGCCAGTGAAATGTGAGCAGAAGTAATAAGGCCCAAGGTGGTTAAGCAATGGTGTGGTTTCCTGTGTTCCCTTTCTCCCATCTGCTGGCTTATAAGCAACCTAAAATTCCTGATAAGGGAGAGACGAAAGCAGAGAGCGACCTGGATGCCTGAATCACTGCACGGGGGAGAGCTGATCAGGAGCACTACCAGCTCCCATAGAACTTGGATGGGGTTAGAAGTAAATTTAGTGCTGTGAAGCCACTGAGATTTCACGGATTATTTGTTACGGCTTCAAAGGTGAACCTACCTCGTTTAATAGATAGGCTTACATGTCCCAGCTGCCCTGTGTCCTTTTCCGCTCACAGGCCCTTCTCCTTGGGAGGAGGGCTATTCAGGTCTTAGGAGATATTGCCTGAGCAGATGGGAAGAGCCATTTCTGCCGGCTGTGGTCCTGTCTTTTTCCAGCCTCAGTATCCCCCTGCATAGGAGATGGAAGTACGAGATGAAACAAAGGAGGAGTGTGAAGTTTCAAATATCTAAAATAAGTGCAGTGCATTGTGTGATGTCTAGGGGCTGCTGAATCTCTTTAAGTCTGTGATTTATAGTCACATATGGAGGCCTTTCCAAGGCTCATCTGAGAGTTAATTCTGTCCTTAGTCCTGTGATACACGGTTTATGTCTCTGTGTGATCACCATGGTCATAGTTGCCTGAATCACGTCCTTTGTGATGGTTTTGTATCTCTTACTAGTCTGTGAGCTCTCAGACTGCAGAGACATGGCTCCTCCCACTTCTGGTTCCATTGCTGGAAACCTGTGGGTTAAATATCTGTTAAATGGAATTAAATTGCAGATTGTCACTTGTGGCATATCTGTTAAATGGAATTAAATTGCAGATTGTCACTTGTGGAAAAATTGCAAAGAATGTGTGATCTAGTGTGGCAAAATATATTTTTAAGAAAGATGGAGATTGGACCCCAGCAAATGCTAAACTCTACTGGAATATTTCATGACCTGTGGCAATCCATAGGAAACTCAGGTGTTGAGTTCTGGTAATTCTTAACTGAGCCCCAGGAATCCTGTGTGAACCTAGAGGGTCAGAACTGTACATCCTGACTGGAAAAGAATGGGGAAGTTGGTGATCTAGTTAATATCTCCCATAAACACTCTTTTGCCAGGTAAAGAAAAAAGCGAACTAAGTGGGGGAAATAGAGGCCAGGTTGGGGAGGGGTGGGCCAGGTGTTATGATTCTGGGTCAGTAAAAATCCTCAATATCCCAATGCAGAGAGTCAGGTATTCCACCCAGACCTGCAGCTGGTCATAACTGCTCCCCATCAGACTAGTTAGGGAGTTTTAACTCAGACCCACAAATAAGGCAGCTTGGGAATGACTCAGAGGGAATGGCTTTGAGCAAAGTGGTATTAGGATGACCTACCTGTCAAGGACAATATTTCCCCTTTTATTAGGGGGTGGGGAGTGGGGATGCTAGGTGGATCTCCCATTCAAAATAGAAGAGTAATAGGTTCAAAGACAAGAACATTCACAGCTACTTTTACACCCAGTTGTGCTTGGCCCTGTGCTTGGGGATAGGCAAGATATTGAAGGCAGAGGAGCTGGCAACGTGCCAGGGTACATGGCTTCAGCTTTAACAGGGTCAGTCTCTGCTATTTTGCTTGCTGGCTGTTCCTGATCATTTTTCTCTTCTGCCTTTTATTTTTCCCCCAGACCTTTTGGTACCCAATGATTTTTGATTAATTTATTTACCATCGTGGGGTGATTGATGCTGTTTGGTGCTGGTACTTTGTAACTTTCCAATTCTTCTAGTTGTCAATGTGACAGCTCCTTGATGATTAATTAGACCCTGTCACTTGCTCTTTTCATTCTCCCTGTGCACCAAGGCTCTTGGTTTTCAGCAAATATAAATATTTCTAAATGCAGATTTAATGATTGAGAACACCCAACAAAATCCAGAAAGATCTATGGTACTTTCACTCTCCTTTACTTTCCCACTGAAATTTAATGCATTGTGATTTTTCTCTCTCTGCTTTACTTTAGATTCTGAGAATCCACTTGCCTTTTTGGAATCTCCCAAGCTATTTCCCTGTTCTTCTGGTGTCTCCATCTAGCCTGGTTCTCCTGTTTCACTTCTCGTCTTTTGTCATCCCCTTGGTTTAAGTGAACTCAGTTTTCTCTACATAATATGTAAATTTGGGAGCGGTGAGAAAGGGAACTGATATTTATTGTCATTACTTTTTTTTTTCACCCAATGAGAGGTACTTTTTACCAAGTTCGTAAAATATTTATCAAGCACTTATTATGTGTCAGAAAAATCCCTAGAACCTCCACGCAAGGTAGTCATCTTTATTTTATAGACAAGGAAGTTGAGGCTTTGGGAGAATAATCAATATGCTTTAAGTCATACCGATGGGGAATGGCAGAGCAGGAATTTAAAGCCAATCTTTCTGACTTTATCAACATATGTTATTTTCCATGACTCCATTCTGAAGGTGGACTTTTCCATGGATTCAGAATTCTTGGGGACAGAGCCTATACCTTCTCCTCTTTTCTTCTCTACAGTCAGAGGTTAGATTTGTGGTGGGGAATCAGTAAAGACACATTATCATGGATTGAGTGAGATTCTTTTTTTTTTTTTGTCACCGTATTTCCTAGGTGAGTCAAGGGATTGGACAGGGAGAATAGTCGGAGGCTCTCTTGGGCTACTGAAACATGTATCTTTGAGATGCCCCATGAATTTCTTTGGAGTCCATGCATCAGTGATGGGGAGAACATTTCCCTGGGAGACAATAGCTGTGATGTGTACTTTTTCAGCTTGATTGGGTTGAAGGATACCCAGATAACTGGTAAATCATTATTTCTTTGTTTGTCTGTGAGGATGTTTGCAGAAGAGGTTAGCATTTGAATCAGTTGAGTGAGTGAAGGAGATCCACCCTCACCAATGTGGCCTCATCCAGTCCCCTGGGGGCCCAAATGGAACACCAAGCTGGAAGAAAGGCGAGCTTCCTCTTTCTTCTAGAGGATACGGGAGTTCCTGGTTCCCTGGCCTTCCAGCTCAGGGACTTATACCAGCATCCCCTCTCCTACCTCCCTGGCCTTCCTTTCCAGGCCTTTGGACTCAAATTGAATTATCGCACTGAGTTTCTTGGTTCTCCAGTTTGCAAACAGCACAGTGTGGCATATCTCATCTTTCAAAATCACATGAACCAATTCTCATAACTCTCCTCTTATATATCCGTATGTATTCTCTTGATTCTGTTTCTCTGGAGAACTCTTAATACAAGAGCTATCTACAGTGTCTTAACCCAGTAGATAAAAATGCAGGATTTACAACAAAAAACATGCAGGTATCCAGTGGAACTCACTGACTTTCTCGATGATCTATCCTTATTCCATGCTTTGACTTTTTCCATCTGCCGAATGGGAATACTAATTCCTTATTAGTTCTTATGGATATGTAGAAGGAAAGTATTAGTTATTATTTATGTACTTCAAACTTCTGGGTGACACTAGCTGAATAAATATAGATCTTGTTTTAAACAAGTGATGCTAAACAAAACCAAGGAATATTAAATTATGAATTACAGAAGAGATAAATTATAGAGGTAGTTATTATTTAAATTGCAGAAATATTTCTCATTTTCAGCCCAGGGTTTCTTTACAAAGCAATCTGTCTTGTGCTTTTAAAAAAAGTAATTCAATTTACAAAAATTTGATTTGCATGCAACTTTTTAGAAACATTTATCATGTAAAGTGAGACATCATCTGACTAAATTAGAGAATTTACCAATATGTTTTGGCTTAGGATGAATATCACTTCCTCCAAGGTTGTGAATATTGGCAAATTGAATCTCACTTCTCCCTTTCTCAGACGGAGACTATCCAAGTCCAGTTTGGAAGCATCTGCTCTGAGAATTTGTAGTCATGGTGGAAATACTTGGATTCCTGCTCTAGATCTGTCAATAAATCCCTCTGTCTCGGGGAGAACCTCCCGAGGCCTCAGTTTTCTCATCTGGAAAATGAGATTTTTGGAATTGATGGTCCCTTCTAGCTCTAGGCTTCATCGATCATGCTCATTGCCAAAAGAACTGATCTGAAATCACAAAGAACAAGAGTCACCATACTGTCAGTGTGTAATAAATATTTAATCCATAAAGTCTTGATTGTCATTTCTTTCCAAGCTGATTCTGAAAATTTCCAAGTTTATGAAAGAAAAGGCAGTTCAGGAAACCCTTTTCCTTTAACCTTCAACTGACTTGACTTCCCCTTAGGGCTTTTTGCATCTTCAAGTCTGGTGAGAAAAAGCTATCAGCCCCTGGTAAGTACTGGGATTCGCATTTCAAGTTAGGAAGTGGCAGATGATGGTTGCAAGCACACAGAGATACCGAGATGCAGTGGCCCCTCTCCTGTCCTTTTTGCCTGGTTTCCAGGCACAGCCTGACACCTGACTTGGCTCCCACTGCCTGTGTCAAGCATCCTAACTTCCTATTGCTACTGGCCAGCCTCCCACCCTCCCGTGGACCTCAGATATCTGCGCCTGCCTCCCAGGCCATGAATCATCAGAGGTGCTGAGGCTTCTCCAGCTTTGTGTTACTGGCAGAGGTGTTGTTTCCTCCTAAAAGTGGAGGGAGAGAGTTGCTAAGGAACTCATTAACATGCTGACGGCACAACAATCTCGGAGAGTTTGGGCTTCCAACGTTTGACTCTCATCAGGAAATCATTTTTAGAAGGATTTGTCGGTGTAAGAAAACAAGCTCCTGAACTAAATTAGGATCTGGATTATTTTTTCCTCCTCTCCCAATCTGTGAGGCAGATTGGTGAGCCCTCGCGGTTTTGTGTGTGGCGAATTTGTTTCTGTTGCGCATTTTAATTCAGAGCACTGAGCTCTGAAGTTGTCTGTGCTTCTAAGGACTGCGTTTTTTTGGAGCAGCACCCTCAGAGGTGTGGGGCTCGCCTCTTCTTTTCTCAGACCAGTTGCCATTCTTGGCAAGGCGGCCTGGGCTTCAGGATTCTTTAATCTGATTGTCTTTTTTTTTTTTTCCCTCCCAGTAATGAATGCACGGCGTGTCTCTGGGAAATTAAGGTAATCCATTATACTGTTGTCTTCCTATCTCTGCAGCAGGGATAATAGTATTTAACCCACCTTTGCAGTAAACTGAGTGGCCTGTCAGGGTCTCTTCTTTAGAAGGACAACTTGAAAACATTTTAATAAATGCTCCTTAACTGTATGCTTTAAAAATACATGGGGCCAAATGGCAAACGACTCATAATAACTAGTTCAGCCAAACAGACTGGCCATTCATCACACTCGCTGCAACTTTTGCTTCTTTCCTCTTTCCTCACGTCCTTCCTTTTCTCCAGGGACATTTCTTTCTCTATTTGCAGTTTGAATTTTGTTGGGGGGCGGGGAGCCTAGAATTTGGTAGTTGTGATCCCTGCTGCTCATGCCAATCCAATCATCTCTTAAGCTGGGGAAGTAGTTGAGTTTCAAAACCTGTAGGGCTCCCAGCGGACTGTGCGCTGAAGGACCGAAAAACGAGTGTCAAGGTCAGCGATGTCCCAGAAAGACCAGGTGTGCCTGGACACAGCTCCTCCATTATATGCTTGTGGTTTCATTTTCAGTGCAGGAGGGACCTAACCTAATCACATTTAGGATGTCACGACATGTCATGTGTGTGTCAGGCTGATTGCCCTAGTGGAAATGTTCTCATGAACCACAGGTCTGAGGTCTGGAGGTCATTCCTATAGGGCAAGGTAAGAAGTGCTTTCTAACATTAGCTTCTTGTTGTATCCTCTATGATGATACAGGTGGCTGCAGGCATTCCGTGGAGTGGGGAGTTGCCTGCAGAAAGCAGTGAGAGCCCATCAGAGGGATCGGAAGACCGGGGCCGAATCCTTGTATGTTTGAAGGGCTGGCTCCCTGAGGGTATCTGGCAGTTAGTTGTCCAGAGGCCCTGGTGATTGCCTCCCATGTGCCCTCAGAGTACCTAATATTCAACCATTAGAGTTTCTTTTCTTTGGGGTTGGGGGCTCTGAGGGAATTTTCAGAAACACCGTGATGTTAGCTCAGGAAGACCGTTCCTCCCTTGTTTCTGCTGATCCTTTGTGTTCCTCATGCTGGGAGAGTCCTGGGTTGATAAATATCCTCAAACCTCCTGAGACAGAGACTTCCTGGATAAAAAGATTCCGTCTATAATAAGACCCCATGATTGAGTGAGCATCCAGGTAAACCTGAACATTCTCATTTCTCCAACTTGGAAGACACATGGTTTAGATGAGCTGGGGAAAAAAATGAGTTTAGATGAGTTCTCTCTGAGAAAGTATGTGGTGCAGGAATTGTTCTTGTTCTACCTCAAAACAGTCACATGTGCAGGCTCAATCAGCAGGTCAAGCCTGACCCACCCAGGAAACATCATCGTTATTTTCTTAGGCTCTGAGCTCCTGTGGTACATGCACCGGAGAATCTACAAGCAGCTGAGTTCTGTTACTGAGCTGCCAAGCTGGTCCGTGAGGGCTTCCCTTGTCTCCATGGTGAGGTCAGGAGACTACATCTCAGTTCTGGAGGAGCCCTCATTGGATTCTGTGTGTGTGTGTGTGTGTGTGTGTGTGTGTGTGTGTGTGTGTGTAAAAGCAACAGAAACCTTGCCCACTGTCCCCACCATATAACACCATATAACTTGGAATCCCCAAGTTTTAAACAGGTACAAGGGAAGGTGGGTGTGGGGGAGCAGAATCCTCCTTGTCTGTCCCTCTTCCAGGGGTCCCTCCCCCAGTGGCTCCCAGGCCCATCTGTGGGATCCCAGGGCTGAAACCACTGATCATGCTTAGCCCCTGCATTTAACACTGAGGTCACTGAAGCTCAGAGAGGGAGTTTACCTTGTATTGTACCAGACATCTAGGAAATGTCCAATATATAAATCAAACTCATTAAAATTCTATCTAAGAGATGCAAGAGTTAAACCCAAACAGCCAGAAAAGCACCGTTGCCGAGGGCTTCTGCCTTCCATGGAAAGGAGGAGGACTTTTGCCCTCCCCTCAATTTCTCCTGCTTTTAGGAGCTGACTTGTTTCCTTCTCGGCCCTCATTGCCATTTAAACAGCATAACCGGGTTTGGGATGAGCCCACAGGAAGGGACTCTCCTGTGCTAATGCAGGAAGGGGCGCGGCATCGATCTATCTGCAATTCTAAGCTCAGTGTGTTTCTCTTAAATTTTTAGACAAACCGAGGGTACTTTGCAAGTGCAACAGAGCTTTCAATTAGGCATTTAAGCTTCCCATTTCTATTTCCCTAATGACTTGACTTGCTCTCTTGCTTTATGAAATGAAAATAGCTTTATTTGGACACGAGGATGCAGCTGATTGCATGCTTAATATGCTTTTGCAACAAGCTCCTGCCTGTGTCTGGCATGTGCAATGGGCAGAATAATACATTTCCACGCTTATTTCTCCTAAGTATCCTTGGCCACTTGCTCCAGTCCAGTACCTATGCTAACTGAAGGCAGCGTAGTCCGGACAGAAGTGTCCGGAAAGCTGATGTGTGAGCTTCCGGAAGGAAAGGTGTCCCTGAAGAGAGGGTGCTGGGCCCAGGGCCCTGTAGGTGGGGGAAGGTATGGAGTTGTATACTTTATCAAGTGCCGAGTGGTGGAAAGCAGAGATGGGGCTGGTGCAAATCCTATAAAAGGTGGAATAGAGAAATGCAGGACAAAGAACAGGCATTGGAAGGACATCAGCTGAGTTTTAAGAAAGAAACAGCAGGGATGAAGAATCAAGCTCCACGAAGGTATAGGGTTAGGGGTTAAATCCTTCTTTCCTAATTGGGGAAATAGAACTAAAAATAATCGATATACCCACTTCCAGATGTATCTGGTTCAATAGTGGGCAGAGTCAGATCTCCAGGTTCTAGAAAGCCAAAGGTCATCTGTCTTTGGTTTTCCGGTTTTCAGAAAACATAGTATCAGCCATGGCCCCGAGAGTTGTTCACTTACCTGGGCAGCACTTTTGAAAACCACTTCAGAGGCTGCCCATTGTTCTCTCTGCCCAAATCTTGCTCTTCCTTCAAGCTCTGCCTAAGCCCCGAAGCCTTCTGAGGACATCACGGCCAGCGCTCTGTGTAGGTGTTAGTGCTCTCAGCCCGAACCCTGGCTCCCACGGCCGCCTCCTGTGCACGCACAAGGCCCCGCGCTTTTCTTCCCTGGCCTGGTGGTGAGCAGCTGGGCACAGGCCAGTGTGTTCCCAGAGAGCTTGTCAATTTCCATACAGGAAGTGGGAGTGTGGTTCTGGGAAAGCTCGGCCCTTTTTGGCCATATTGGATGGCGGCAGCAGGTTGAGAAAGCCTTGCTGCTACTGCTGGGGGCCCGCAAGTTTTTCACGTAGCTTTTTAAATGCAGAGCCCTCCATGGAGAAGAATATAGCAAGGTCCTGCAGTCTGGGGTGCTTTGCCAAGTCGGGAGTGATCTGTCTCTGCATGGTCCACGGCTGCCCTTGGCCTTCTTGTCTAAGGTAGCCCTTGGTAAGACCTGAGGTTATAGGGGAGCCTAGCCATGGCTGCGAGGCAGCCATGGCTAAAAAATAGACAAAGGAAAGGAGAGCTCAGGTGGAGGTGCTCCTTCTTGTTTCCGGAAACACTCTGGGCCTCCTTAAAGCACATCGCCCGCTCTGCACTGCTGGCGGGCCTGCTGAGGGGAAGGCCTGCTTTCTAAGTCTGAAGGAGACCCTGAGGTCATTGCGTCCATTCCCCAGCCTTCAGGCAGGATTAGAGATAAGCTGCCCTGCCAGAGGATAATCTCCTCTACTTGTAAAAGCTTCCAGAGCAGACCCGAGTCTCTCCCCAGACCATTCATTGCAACTTTTAACACCCTTCACCATCAGGAAATTCTCCCCCTTAGCTACCCTAAATCCCTTATGCTGGGGATTAAGTTCCTTTCCTTATTCTGCCCTCAGTAGCCACTGCCGAGACTTAGCCTGCACTGCCTAAGAACTCTTCTGATACCTGGAGATTGTATTAAATCCTGCCAGCCTGTCTTCTCCCGATGAATAATCCCAGCTTCTTTTTCTCCCAGGCCCTGCTGCCCGGCCTGCTTATCACCTTTGAGGCTACCCTCTGATCCCTCTCTAAGTGCCAGTCTCCCAGGAGGGACCTCCAGAACCAGAACCGGGAGTCTAGTTACGTTCTGACCCATCTTAGGCCTAATAAGAGTCTTCTCTGAACCCATGGCGTGAACATTAGCTTCCTGTAGTCAAGTGGGGCTTGTATGCAGGTTACGGTCTCCCTCGTAGGCTCGCGGTCACCTTTCGACCTTGTAGCAAAAAGTCATTTCTCCTTCTTTGCTTGGATGTTACGGGCAAATACATCGCGTCTACCTGCAGCATCACTGTTTCATTTTACCTGCACCAACACTGACCACTACTGGAAATGAGAAGGGAGATGGGGGACAGTCCGCAGTGCCTGCGGCTCTTTGGGCAGGTTTGGACCAAAGCGCGTAGCTACCAGTTGCGGGGACGGCTGTTGGTTGGATGCGGGTCCTCTGATGACGACCAGTTCTCTGGGTCTGGTGGCTTTTCCTTCCTCTCCTTTTCTATGCCCTCTGAGCTTCTGGCCTCTTGTCACCTTTTTGCAGATATGAGGGCCTCACACTGGGTTCCTGTGGCCTGCTCTCCCTGTCCCCCTGCCTCACTGCCCTACCCCCCCCAGCCTACTTCATGCCATGACCACTGCTCCCCAGGCTGACTCCCGTTTCCTGTTTGTAGCAGATCTCAGTTCCAAGCCCCCAACCAGGTCCCAGGGGTCTGCGCAGCCAAAATGTGCTCCCTGTGCACTGGGTGAAGACAAAGGAGGTGAGAGGGCTGCCTTTCTCATGGAGAGTGAAGATGAGACAGGGACGTGCGACACGACACCACGGGTGTGGTGAATTGCAGACAGCAGGCAGGATTTGACCTGTTGTTCCACAATAGGAGTGAGGTGTCAAAGGCAGCTCCCCCGGAAAGGACCGAATGAGTTAGGGAGGCGTCCAGAGCCCAGAACCTCAGGCTGCGGCAGAGCAGACCCCTGGGGGAGGTGGAGTTGGAGGTGAGCTGGGTCCTGGGAAGTAGACGTTGAATAGGCTGAGAGTGGAGACGGGAAGAAAGCACTTGATCGGCTCTTGGCTTTTGCTTCACTCCCTGCCACCCCAGTTTTTCCGATTCTTTCTAGTTTCCGGGAGAGATAGCCCTCTTCCTTTCATTCATTAATAAATGGAAAAAAGAATTGATGAACACCTCCTATGTGCTGGAACTCGTCTAGACTGGAGCTTCCATCCCTGTATTCTGGCACATGATGGGCTGTGGCTGGGCTCGGGTGGGTGGGATTCTGATTCCCCCATCCCTGGGTAGGAAGAGAGAGGGCAGGGGCCGGTCTGGGCACCTCTAATTGCTGAGCGTTCCCACATTGTGCTGTGCGTTATTTTCATTGTCTGCATGTTCTCTGGTTGGAAGACCTGTCCAAGGCCTTGGGGTACAGAGCTAACAAGGCAGGCCAGGCCCTACTCAAGCGGGGTATGGTGGGCAGAATTCGAAGATGGCCCCCAAATTCCGGCGTATGTGTAATCCTCTCCCCTGAATGTGGATGCGACCTGTGAATGTGACGACAGCCACCTCTTGATTAGGTTATGCTATATGGCAGGGTTGACTTTTATTTTTAAATTTTTAAATTTTTTTTGTCTTTTTGCCTTATCTAGGGTTGTACCTGCAGCATATGGAGGTTCCCAGGCTGGGGGTCTAACAGGTGCTGTAGCTGCCAGCCTTCGCCATAGCCACAGCAACCCGGGATCCAAGCCACCTCTGCGACCTACACCACAGCTCACGGCAAAGCTGGATCCTTAACCCACTGAGCAAGGTCAGGGATTGAACCCACAACCTCATGGTTCCTAGTCAGATTCATTAGCCACTGAGCCACGATGGGAACTCCTGGCAGGGTTGACTTTTAAAGTGATAGTCAAGTGATCGCTGTGTGGGGGACTGGACTGTTCCTGGCAGGAGAGATTCTTAGTATGAGAGGGTCTCAAGGTGAGGAAAACTGTTTCCAGCTTTGCGGTTGGAGCGGCCGCATCGCAAGGGATGTGGGTGGCCTTCAGGTGCTCAGGGCCACACCTGGCTCATGGCAGGAAATAAGATCTTTAGTCCTGACACAACCGCCGGAGCCTGGAAAAAGACCCCAAGTTCCAGATGAGAACACAGCCCAGCCAACACTCTGTTTCAGCCCCAGCAGAGAGCTCAGCCCATCTGGGCCCAGACTTCAGACCCACAGAGCTGTGAACTAATAAGTGGGGGTGGTTTTAAGCTTCTTAGTTTGTGGTCATTTCTTATGTGGCAATAGAAGACTAATACATGGGGGATATAAAAAAACATATGACTAGAAAAGACCTCATAGTGGTAAATGTGCAGAAAAGTAAGCCCCGGTGTGTAACGGAGAGGGGGCCCTGCAGTTACTTCAGAGTGGGGAGTCAAGGAAACACCACTGTGCTGAGGTGGTGTTTAAGCTGAAATGTCCAGAAGGACCCCGTTTGGTGAAGATCAGGGGACAGAGCCAAGGGAACAACTAGGGCAAAGGCCCCGAGGCTGCAGTAAGCCTGGTGTTTTCAGGTTTGAAAAGCAGGTCAGTGTGGCTGGATTCAGCCTGCAGGGACAGACACCGAGTCGTGCAGGGCTTTCCGTGACTGAACGTGGAATCTGAATCTTATTTTCACTGCGAGGCTAACCAGGGAGGGGCTTAAGCAGGGAGTGACACATCTGCACAATCTAATTTATGTTGATAAAACTCACTCAGATCCTGGCTGGGGCCTGGATGGTACTGGAAGGCGGGGCGGGCGTTGGTTCAGGGAGGCTGGCACCAGGACATCGCCTTGTCCCAGCGAGCATGCTGGGCCCGGGGCCGGGATTGTGGAGGACAGATGAGAGGTGTTGACGGGGCTGGTTTTGCTCTTTCCTTTTTCAGTCCTTCTCATTTTCTCTTTTCTTTTTTTAACACATTCTTGTTCTTTCTTCTCCTCTCCTGATACCTTTGCATACTCTCCTCTAGCTGTAGCTCCATTGGGCCAGAGCGGAAGGCCCGTTCTTCTTTATCCTGGGGCCTGAGCACGTGGAACAGGTGTATGGAGTTTGGGTAAACATAAGGCAGGGGAGTGGGGACATTCCCCAGGGCCCAGCTCCTCAGGCTGGAACAGTCCCCACCTCAAGGCTGCCATCTGTGTTGGGAAAGTCCCTGAGCATGGAGAGTCCTGGTCACACACGGCTGGGAGTTAGTCCTTTGCACCCCAGCCCATCCCTTCCCAGACGGACTGGAGCGCAGACGTTACACTTTCTGTATCTGTGCTGCCGGCACCCACCCCCGCCACGTGGACATGGCAGGTACTTGGTAAATGCTTGGTGAGAGATGATCAGAAATTTCTCCTCCAGTCAAGATGTTAATAAACCTGACTCTGGACAGGAACTACCACATGCCAGTGTGATCATTCATTCGTCTCTTCATTTACCCCATAAATATTTATTAAGTGACCACTCTATGCCCTGACTGCGATGAAGGATTGTGTCTACTGTATCTGACAGAGTATCTTTTCTTTAAAGAACTTATTCTTAAAGAGGAGATAGATTTTTTTAAAGTATAAAAATAGTGAATCAAAAAAAAAAAAAGATCAACAAATGGAAGTAAGTGCTAGGAAGGAAATAAACAAGAAAACTAAATGCTTGGGCCTGGAGACTCCCAAAAGGACTAACTCCAAGTTTTGAAGGTATAACTTAATGAACGCACAAATGCACGAATCAATAATTTCCCTGCCCCTGGATTTGCTTTATTCTGCTCAGTTTCTCTTCTCTGAGTCTGTTTCTCCGGAGAAGAAGACTGTGAAGGGGGCAGATACTCGGGAATAGTGTTTAAAGAGAAGGTGGCGGAGTTCCTGTTGTGGCTCAGTGGTTAGCGAACCCGACTAGCATGCATGAGGATGTGGGTTCGATCCCTGGCCTCGCTCAGTGGGTTAAGGATCTGGTGTTGCCGTGAACTGTGGTGTCGGTCTCGGACACGGCTCGGATTCTGAGCGGGGCTGGGGACCAACCGGGGCTGGGGACCAGGTGGGGAGTTAGCGGCACAGACGCTGGGAGCCTGGAAGTGAGAAGCCCGAGGAGGAGCTGGGCTTAAAATGGGAGAGGAGCTGGCAAGGGAAGGAGTTACATATTCAGGAGAGGGTTTAATTCAGGAAACATGACTTGGCTCCGGAGGGAGGAGGGAGGCGGGAAGGGTGGGTCTGGAGCACAGGTGATGCCGCAGGGGGTGGGGGCGGGTGAGGAAGGTGAGGCGCCGTCTGATGCCTTCTATTTCCCCTGCTGGTGGGAGGGGAGGTCAGCTGTTGCTTCAGACTCTTCCCATTTGTTTTTTTAAGAAGTGAAACTCCAGCGCAGTGAAATGCTCGCGGGAAGAGGCCTGCAGGGGTGGAAAGTTTGGGAGAGAAGAGGAAGCCGTGGAAGGGGGCGTGTGAAGGGCGGGACGCCTTTTCCGGCCTGCCTTTCGGGAGGCAAGGCAGCCCTGTGTGGGTGCATTGTGTTTGGTCTCTGTGTTGTGTGTCTGCATTACGTGTGGTGTGTGCGTGCGCGTTGTGTGTGCTTTTTCATGTTGTCTGTGTTCTGTGCTGTGTGTGTGTGTGTGCAAGCCGGGGGTTCACTAGCTCACACTTGGCCGCCTTTTGCCTTTCCTGTGAAGTTGGAGGCCAGCTCCTTGGAGAATGAAGACCGTGGCAGGTGGGTGGGTGAGAGGGAGCTCCTGCTGGAGCCCCGGGGAGAAGTCGGCATGCGGGAGCCCCTGCACCCCGGCCCCAGGGATACGTCTAGACCTGCCAGGTGGCAGGCGGGGCCTGTTTTTTGAGGTCCTTGCAGATCTAAAGCTGAGCAGGCCGGGAAGGTCGGAGCTCCTACTTCAGAGCACCTGCTTCCTTCTGGGCCCCCCGGGGGCAGAGGCAGAGGTGGCGGTGGCAGCAGGAGGCCTGGGTTCTTGCTTTCTCACTGAAAAGTGGGGAGGAGTCCACCTGTGAGTTTTTAAGATAAGCACGTCAAATCTTTCTGTCTTCATGCCTGTACTGCCTGTCTCACCACCTGTCCCGCCTCCTCCCCAAATCTGTTCCATAAATAATTAACGACTGTGACAGCGGGTTCTGTTCCTGTAATTGAAGACACCTTTTGGCAGCTTTGAAACTCTGGTTTCTTGGCTTCACAAGCTAAGCTGCTCACCTTGGGTCTAAAATAGTGGCTCGAGACAGCTTCCTTGAGTGTCTTTGCCGTAGGATGGGCCGCTGTTAGCGCCGTGGCTCAGGAGCCTGAGCTGGCTGCAGAAGTGGGAGTCTGGTGACATTAAGTTTTGGGGACCAGCAGAGTTCCTGTTGTGGCTCAGTGGTTAACGAATCCGACTAGGAACCATGAGGTTGCAGGTTCGATCCCTGGCCTTGCTCAGTGGGTTAAGGATCCGGCGTTGCTGTGAGCTATGGTGTAGGTTGCAGACGCAGTTCGGATCCCGCGTTGCTGTGGCAGTGGCGAAGGCCAGCAGCTGCAGCTCCTGTTAGACCCCTAGCCTGGGAACCTCCATATGCCGTAGGTGCAGCCCTAGATGAGGCAAAAAGACAACAAAAACAAAAAAAAAAAGTTTTGGGGACCAGAAATGGGGGGTCAAGTGGAAGGAATTTAAAAGGGTGGTAGGGACCAGGTTCAATGTAAAATACTCGACTGCGTGTAGTAGCAGCACACTACCTCAGGTCAGGTTCCCTAGAAGCAGAGCCTGAGATGGGATTCTTGGGAAAGTGATTTATGGAGGGGGTGCTCTCAGGAGCAGGGGGCCGAGAGAAGCAGGGGAAGAAGGCCAGGGAAGGATGTGGCCTCAGGTGCACACCAGCTTCCTCTGCTTGCGTGGTGACCTCTGCCGTGTGAACTGTACCCCAGGGTTGGACTTCTCTTACCTGGCCTTTCCTCAGTAAGGGGGAGACACTAGCTGTGATTTTACCTGACACCCCCACTTGGACCAAGGTAAATCTGAGAAGGCATTCACGTTGTTTCATATACTGAAGTCATTCATTCATTCATTCATTCAGCCGCTACATATGGTGACTGACTCTTCACTTGACCCTTATTTTGCTGGCTTTCTCAGGACACATTTTTTTTTAAATATTCTGCACTAATCGCTGAGAGCCAGAGGATTTTATGCTCTCAGAAGGGCCAAGAAACCCCTCTCTTGTCCTTGAGTATCTGTCAGTCATAGCTCATCAGTATAGTTTTGGCCTTTGTATCTAAGTTACAGGTCTCAGGGGAGTGGAAGAGACCAGGAGAGCATTACCACCTCAGGAAGTGGGAGAAGGAAGGACAAACAGGGTGAGGAGGGGAGAATCCAGGGCCCTGGGTTGGGTTCTGAGTCCTTCCAGCTGTTGCACATGGACTGCACTTGGGATGGGAAAACATAAAGAAAAGATTGGCTTTGTGGGTGGCTCCCACCTACCCAGTGTGGATAATGGAGAGTTCAGGTGCTGGTCCAAGGCCACCCTGGGAGCTCACTGCTATGGAAGCATCTACTTAGCACAGGGAGGCTGAGGTTTATGAACCCATCACTGCACTTTGTATGATGTGACAGAGAGGCCATCCATTTGTCACTCCCCCACGTGGTCCCAGAATCCCACTTTGTAAAACTGAAGCTTCTAATCAGTTGATAGCAAAGTTCCCTTCCAGAGCTGAGAACCGCTATCTCAATGATCCCTGGCACAAACGGTTAAGGAAAATTAATCCAGGCTGAGGGGATGTGTCTATTGGCATGTCAGGAAGCTCTGTATGTTCAATATTTTATCTACAACTTGGATGGAGGGACAATGGCACGCTGCTTGGGTTTTGGAGGCACTGAAATGAGGTTGACACCATTGTGTTGGAATCTAGACTTACTCGATTTGAAAGGCTGGATAAATGAACCAAAACCCCAAAGATAAAATCCTGCATTTTTATTTAAAAACTAACAATCGTACAAATACAGATGAGGTAAACCTGGCCAATGAACAGTTCAGAGTTTTCTGGATAAATTTCTAAGTTCAGTAAATATTAATTGGGTGCCAGGCACTGATCCAGGAGCTGGGGACGCAGCAGAGGAAGATGACATCATCCCCATACAGCTTATGTTCCAGTAATGCAATAAGCAGTACGCAACATGCAGTACAAATAAGTAGCTTATATGATATGGGCGGGCAGTGGATGGTGAGAGCAAAGGAGAAAGCAGAGCAATGGGAAGTGGAGTGATGGGGTGCTATTTTTTTTAAAGGTATTTTTTTATTTTTTAATTAAAGTATAGTTGATTTACAGTGTTGTGCCAATTTCTGCTGTACGGCAAAGTGAACCAGTCTGTCTGTCTGTCTGTCTCTCTCACACACACACACAAACATGCACACATTCCTCATGTTATCTCCCATCATAGTTTATCCCAAGAGATTAGATGTAGTTTCCTGGGCTGTACAGTAGAACCTCATTGCTTATCCATTCTAAATGTAATAGTTGGCATCTGCTAACGACGCAGTGCTATTTTAAATGGGAAAGGCAGGGAAGACTTACACGAAGAGGTAACACGTGGCCCATTAGCTGTTTGACGTGGCTGGTAAAAAGCTACTGAAATCCTGGGTTCCATGACTAATTATTCACACTAATTAAAGTGACCTGCTTGGATGCCTCCACTTACTTAATCACATGACTTCCTCCAGATGCAGGATCAGTCAGGGCCTTCAGGAAATTACACGGCCAGCCTGTCTGACCTTGGCCTCATTTCGGTTAATCTGCATCTTGGGCTCTTGTGAGCCATCACCCGTTGCAGGACATCCTGCCACTGACCACATCCAACCCTGTCACCCAGGATCTGTGATAATGCCACAGACACTTGGGACTGGCTGGATCCCACCCCCCACCCCAGACAACCCCACCCAGCCCCCTCCGGCCGCAATATGGGGCCACCCGTGGTGGTGCTCAGATGACCTGGCAACCCTGATTTATTCAACCTGGGCATCCCGCCCCTTCACTGTTTCAAAGTGCTCTGTCGGCACTAGCTCCAGAATAAGATTCAAAGAGAACATATTCTGTTTTATTGATGTTCATCTTCCTACGTTTGCACAGTATGTGGCATAAATGCTAATTTTTTCCTAGGTGGGGGAAAAAGTTTTCTCCCAAACTTCTTGCAATTTTATTAATAATGTAGCAAGTGAGACAACATATTCTGAAGGCTCAGTCAGTCCCAGGGAGGCAGCCCGGGCCTCTGAGCGCCTGCCTTCTTCCTCCCGCTGACTCGGGCCTCTCTCTCAGGTGGGTTGCTGAGCACCGAAGAGCAGAGGGCAGGGGGAATTATGCATGAACAGAGAGACGAGAGGCTGACCTTCTGTGTTTAAAGGTTAAAATGATTTCTTGGGAAATGGAACAAACTCACTAATCAGAAGATGTTCTGAATTTTTTTCTGCAAAAATTAGACTCTGTGACTCTTCACAAGCTCTGTTTTCCAGAATACACATACACACATACTTCATAACTAAGGCAGGTTCACCCTGAATTCATTGAACACCTACTATGTGCTCAGTCCTGGGATGAATCAAACTAAAGGGACACAAGGAAATAAATCAAAACCCTTAATCACCTATAACTTAAATAACTTAAACGCACAACGAGTCTTAGCTTCATGCTACTTAAAAGGAATAAGACAGTTATTCTAGGGATTCTGTAAAGTGCAAAGATTAGGGCCCATCATGGAGTAGACTCTACCTCCATAGGCAGGGTGCTGGGGGTGAAGCTCAGGATAGATGGTCCTACTTTGCCAGGGGTGCAATTGCAGATGTGATGACAGCAGATTATGTAGAGCTTTATTTATCCTGTTTTAAAGTTCAGAGTCTTGCTGGTAAATAATTGGGAGCCACTAATGGGTTTTAGGCAGGGGAGTGACTTAGTCAGATTTGCATTTTAGAATGAAGACCCTGAAGGCAGAGTGGGGAGGATGGGCCGGAAAGACTGGGGCCAGAGGTAGGATACGAGGGGGGGGGGCAGCGATGGGGTGGGGAGAAAGAAGGAACCTGGCAGTTCCTGTTGTGGCTCATCCTATTGTGACGTTATCTCTGTGAGGATGCGGGCTCATCCCTGGCCTCGCTCGGTGGGTTAAGGATCCAGCGTTGCTGCAGCTTGGATCCAGCACTGCTGCAAGCTGCAGTGTAGGTTGCAGGTGCAGCACTGATCCAGTGTTGCTGTGGTAGCTGCAGCTCCTATTCGACCTAGGAACTTCAATAGGTTACAAGTGTGGCTGGAAAAAAAAAAGAAAAGAAAGAAAATGAAACTGGTAGGGCAGATTCTTAGAGGAGAGGAAATCTTAGCAGAGAGGCAGTTGCAGTCTTGAATGGAGGGAGGTTTGCCTTTTCCTCAGAGACCAGAGGGAAGAAGATGCAGCCGGAGGGGTGTGTAGGTGCAGGTGATGTGGTTTAGGAATTTGGGGGAGTTCATGCCTGAGGGACTCACATGTTCCTAGTTCCTTGAGCCCCAGGCCAGCCTTCCTCCATCCTCTGTATGGATGTCTCTCTCTCTTTCCTTCTTCCTGCAGCTCAGGGTTCAGCAAACCCTTTCTTAAAGGGCCAGGTGATAAATATTTTCGGCTTTGTGGGCGGCGAGTTCTCTGTCCAGACTCTGGGGTTGTGGAGCGAAAGCAGGCACAGACAACCCACACGTGAAAGGGTGAGGCTGTGTGTCAATAAACTCTGTTTACTGAAGCTAGCCAAGCTGTAGCTGGCCGACCCCTGGTCTACACGATTCCAGCTATCCTGACCCTCTGGCAAATGTCCTCATTGCCCTTTGTACTTTTCCTTGAGAGTGTTCATTTCAGCTCTAATTAATTATTTGTCCAGTTATGTGCTTTGCACTGATTCCAGTTTTTGAGTTACAGCAGGGGCCATGCCCGGCTTGTCCTCATGGCTCCCAGAGCTGGTGCACGTGAGAACCAGCATGCGTCTCCTGCTTACGACGTGCCGGGCACGGTTCTAAGTGCTTCGCACTCATTGATCCATCCCAACTGCCCGGGGACTGCAGTAGGTAGACACTGCTCTTACCCCCTTTTACAGAGAAGGAAGCTGAGACTCGGAGAGGATTTTGACTTAGTCTGGCTCTTTAACCACAGTACTATTCTGCCTCTTGATCACTGGATGGTAAAAACCACTTGAATGAGAAGTTGAGTTCCTCATCTGATAGAAAAGGGAGCGGGGGAGGTAGGACACTTATGGGACCCTGGTGCCGTTACTGTGGGGAAGGAAATGGGAGTGGACAATCGGGCAGGAAGTGGCTTTGTCCTGTGGTCCAGGTGTTGGAGGACTTCTGTGGGTGCCTCCACAAGTTGTGGGCTTTCTTCTGGATGGATGCAGCAGCAGGTGGCAGGGAGGGGCAGCTGAGGTCTGGGTTGATGCCAGTTATGGGTTTGGCAACAGGTTATCTGGCATCAGAAGAGTGGCAGTTGGAGCCCGAATCAGGTCACGCTTTGGTTCTGCCTAGATGCCTACTGACCTCTTGACATGGACACATTGCCTAACTTAGGTGGGCCCTAATTTTCTTTTATTCAGAAGGAATATAATAAGATCCACGCCAGTGTTTTGGTGACAGAGCAAATGCATCTGAAGGTGCAGTCCTGCGAAAGCAGCTGTCAGTTGGCCCTGTTCTCCCTTCTGAGAACTTATTGTCCACGAGGCTCCATGAGGGCAACCCCAAGTCTAGGGTGTTCAAGTCATGCCTTGAGCAGCTGCACCTCCTCCTGCCTCCCTCTTGCCTGTGCCTCTATCTTCGTGGCCCCAGCAAGTGTCCAGCAAGTGTTCTAAGCTCTGACCAGGTAGCCCCCGTACAGAGTACTTCCTGCCTACTATGTGCTTTGGACCCATTTGAATGTGTTGAGGAGAGCGTGGGGGTGTTTGTCAGGAGAAGTACGCAGTGCATGCCTCCACTATGAGTAGGAGGAGTGGGCACGTTCCCCTGTGTGATGTGCATAAATATGCACTTGAATGTATGTACAGAGTGCTCAAGTTACAACCTGAGTGTATGTGCAAAGTGCTCAAGTTACAACCTGAGTGTATGTGCAAAGTGCTCAAGTTACAACATTCAGTTGCTTGTGGTGGAGATAAGTTTCTTTCATGATGTGATTGATAAGTCAAAAAAAAAAAAAAAAGAAAGGCAACTATAGAGCCATGCTGATAAGTCTTCAGAGAGTAGGGACCATGGGTACAACAAGCCCCGGGGAACAAACAGGTTGCAAAGAGCTGAAAGGACAAGGTCATATGTAGTGAGATGGATTTTAGCAGGGGTGAAAGCAAAGCAAAGTGAACTTTTTTTTTTTTCTTTTAAGAGTCATATAACGAATTGGGCATGTCCATGGTAGAAGAGGCTAAATAACATAACTGGGTGGAGAAGCCCTCAAGGTTTGATTGACTGAAGCTCATTATGGGTGAAAGGCTGCAGAGTTGGGCTGGGCCTTTGCCCCCTCCTTTCCTCCTGATTGGGTTGCCTTCCTAATTTGTTATCATCAATAAATACTAATTGAGTGTGTATTGTGTGCTACTTAGAGAAGGAATTAATGAAATACAAAATTTAATGTTTGATGTTTTTTAACTCTCACTCCTGCACAGTATTATTGAAATTCTACATGGTACCAAAAAATAACAAGGTGAATAAAACATAGTTCTTGTCCTAAAGAGCCCACAATTTATTTGGGAAGACAAGATCAATACACAGGAAAAAATGTCTAGCGTATGAGGATATGTAAGTATGCGATGGGATACAAATTCATGAGGTCTGCACGTTCAGAGTCATTACCCTTCCCCCAGAACATCAAAGAGAATCATGTGGTCTCTAGTCTCCCCTTCCTGCAGTGGAAAGAAAGGAAAAGAGGAAGGAAGAAAGCCTTATGGTTGGGGGAGGAAGAGGCACTTTCTGGGGAGGAGTTGAAGAGCCCCCATGGGGGTAGCTTGAGAACGGGAAGGACAATGACAAGAGTTTTAATAAATAGTCTATGTTTTTGGAAACCTTTTCACGTCTTTTGAGAAATGTCTGTAGAGAGAATGAAATTCCTTTACAACTACTTGTGGTTGAAATTTTACTTCCCGAAATCAACCCTACTCTGCAGTAGAACCTTCTGGTTCCAAGTGATGTTGATAATGCTGAACATGCAATATCACTGTTGGCTTCACGGTGGCAATGCACTGTTGCTGGCTTTCCAAGGGTGGGTGGGAGAAGCCAGGCAGACAGAAGGGTAGAGAGAGGACATTGCATGTGGAGGGCTGGCCAGGGGACGGTGTGTGGAAGACAGTAGTGGAGGTGCTGAGGAGGAATAGCTCAGGGCATCTCCAGAGGTCAGTGGAGAGGCCCATGTCAAGGTGAGTTTGGGGATGCTGGCCTCACCCTTCCGCTTCTCTGAGAGCTCTCCTTCATCCATCCAGACTTTCTCCTGTATTTCCTACATATACTGTCTCTAGAGAATCAGAGTCAGCCAGGGCATGCAGTGGCTGTCTTCTTGGCAGTGTCACCACTTCTGATGGAAGTCCCACTGCTCTCTCTTTGGTTCTTTCCAACTGCAGACCTGGATGTAAGACTCCTTGCACCTTGTTTTCACGCATAGGAGGCTTCAAGCTTCACATCTAGGTCTATTTCCTAAATGACAAAAACAGAATTCAGAGTCACATAAACGCATAAAATATTTACGATGAACCTGAGAAGTTAGTTTAATCAGACATATTTCTTTCCTCTTGTGTATTAATTAATCATGATAAATCCCCCTACCTCTTTTTATCCTCCTCCTGCTACATTTAACTTGCTCAGAAAAGGCATGTTTGAGGAAGTCAGGCTGAAGGGGGTGTTTTGGGATGCTCTTAAAAGAACAAGCCCTGGAGTTCCCTTCGTGGCTCAGTGGTTAACGAATCCGACTAAGAACCATGAGGTTGAGGGTTCGATCCCTGGCCTTACTCAGTGGGTTAAGGATCCGGCGTTGCCGTGAGCTGGGGTGTAGTTTGCAGACGCGGCTCGGATCCCACGTTGCTGCGACTGTGGCGTAGGCTGGCGGCTACAGCTCCTGTTAGACCCCTAGCCTGGGAACCTCCATATGCCGTGGGTGCGGCTCTACATAAAAAGACAAAAAAAAAAGAAAAAAAAGAACAAGCCCTAAATATTTCAGATGGAGTCATGAGTATAGTGGATCCATCGTCAGAGAATACAATTATGTTGACTTCATGAGAAACCCCCTCTTTTATGTGCTTAAAACTACCCTGAACTCACTCTGGTCTCTGAGAGCTTCTCTGCTATTACAGAAGACCAGCAAGATGGGTTGGGTTTGAATCCATCAAAATGAAACCCCAAGCTCTACCATCAGTATCTACTGAGTCATAACCAAATTGTCTGGCTGTTTTGTGCTAAGGATGAGGAGAGAATGGGAGAGGTGTCAGGAATTATGATTCCCTTTCATAGCTCTGGCAACTGCAATAAATCTTCTGCTATAGTTAGACAGTGGGTTTTACCCTGAAGATGAAGAAAACCAACACCAACCCAGTCTATCCACCACTGAGATGAGCTGCTACAGGTGAATTTTAAAGAGCCTCACTGTATTGCCTTCTCTTTAGATTCATTAAATTTCCCATAATTCCCAGAGCAGCTTTTGATTTTGTTTCCTTACTCTGGTGACTTAACTCTTGTTCATAATGAAACATTATTTCTGACATTCATTTCCAGGAAAAAAAGTCTGATACAGGAGACAATGTCTGAGTCTGTTTGGGCTGCTGTAACAAAATACCACAGCCCGGGTGGCTTATATACAAGAGAAATTTGTTTCTCACCGTTCTGGTGGCTGTGGAGTCCACAAGGAATGAATGCACTGGGGAGGGCGTGCTTGGTGGGGGCCCTCTTCTGGTTCATAGCTGGCACCTCCTCCCTGTGTCCTCAGGTAGACAAAGGGGCAAGGAATCTCTCCAGAGCCTCTTATATCAGGTACTAATCCTGTTGATGAGTGTACCACCCTCACGACTTAAGAACCTCCCAAAGTCCTTCTCTCTTACTACCATCATCTCTGGGGGTTAGGATTTCAACGTAGGGATTTTGGGGGGACCTAAGTGTTCAGACCGTAGAAGGCAAATAATAGTGATAGAGAGACCTTGAAAGAGACGTTAATATCCTCCCTAACTTCAGGTTTCTCCAAGTATAGTGAAAAAGATCTGGGGGTCTGGGTGGGCATGGTGTGTGCGATAAAGGCCGTCTCTTTCAGCACAGCTGGAGCGGTGCACACGTGGGGTGGATGACGGGGGGAGCAAGGGCCAGAGCACAGAGGACATTTTACGCCAGTCATTCCCAAGACAGGCTACTCATGAAAACCTCCTGGGGAGATTAAAAAAAAAAATACCTCTGCCAAGTCCTATATGAGAATGATTTATTTTAAATAATTTATGCCTTAGAGTGAATTAATTCCGTTAGATCACTTCCCTTCTCAACTGGAGTTGAGAACTGAATAAATAGAAGTTTCGTTTTGGGGGAGTTGATTGACCTTGGAGCTTGGATTAATTACTAATTAAGTAACTCTCTGTGTGTTGTTTTTCTAGGCAGTGAGTTAGCGTGAAGAGATAAGGAAGTCCTTGCCCCATACGTTGAAGAGCTCACCCACCAGTGAAGTATAGATGCAAATAGCTCTTTTGCAGTCCTGCTCCTAAAAGCCCTCCAGGCAGAAAGAACTGTGGTTGTTTTCAGCACACAGTTTCTTACCACTCACACTTTCAGCTCTTACAATGGCCCGTGGATACCAGCCATCACTCTAAAGTTTTGAAGATCTGTGTTCTTGTAAGGTGTGGATAGAGTGAGAGGTTAGAGGGTCTTTCCACAGGTGGAGCATAGAGGCAGATACAGGAAGCCACGTTCTGAAGGGGTGTTAAAACCAAGCCAAGGAACTTGATAGAGTTTGACAGCCAAGATTGGTATCAAAGAGAATGGAAGAGGGCTGAGAATTAGGGTACTTGTTTATGAGAACAACTGGAACTCGTTGGCCAGGGGGGACCTGGAGGTATTCTGGAAAGATTGTTTTTTATGTTTTCTCCTAAGAATTGACATGGGCTTGGCAGGTGTATTTAAAGGGCTGAAATAGAAAGGATATTCACTACCATATCTATTAGGTCGTTTCTTTGGGAAAATGCATTCTGTATTAGGAAAGGAAGTAAGGTAGAAACCAAAGACACTTAGATTCATATAAAATAGTGGCATTATTGATGCTTGTCCTTTGCTTCATCAAGTAAATGGAATGACAAAGTAGAGACGTGATATAATTACCTGACTTTCCTGCTTATAGGCAAGGAAAGGAGAACTCATTATTTCAATTACCATTGGAAATATTTCAAGAATATGTTAATCTACTTTCCTGGCTTGGTAATAGAGTGTAGTGGAAATAATGGAATATTTGTTTCCCTGAACCTCAGTGGTTTCACATTTTGATGTTTTAATCACATATCTCCTTGTGTTATTCAATAATTGTGTCACATATGAACCCTGCCTTCCTTCTATGGTCTGAATGGTTCTATTCCCCACAAATTTATATATTTTGAAATCTTAACCTCCAAGGTAATGGCATTAGGAGGTGGGGACTTTGGAAATTGATTAGGTCACAAGGGCAGAGCCCTCGTGATTGGAATTATGTCATCCTGTGAAGGCACAGCGAACCAGTACCATCTGAGCACCAAAAAGCGGGTCTTACCAGACGCCAAATGCATGCTGTGATCTTAGACTTGCCCACCTCCAGACCTGCAAGTAATGTTTGCTGTTTATCAGCCATCCAGTTTACAGCATTTTTCTTACAGCAGCCCGAATGGACTGCTACACTTTCCAAAGAGTCTATGAATTCCTGGGGAAGCAGAACATATTTCCTAAATCTTGACCTTCACTATAAAACCTAGCCCCTTGGCTTGAGCATTAGCAGTGACCCATGAAGCTGTGAATAGAACTGCAATGATCGAGGAACTCTCATCCTTTGCAGTCACTGTGGTTTGAATGTTTACAGTCCCCCGGAATTTATGTTGAAATCCCAGCCCCCAAAGGTGATATTAGTAGGTGATTAGGCCATGGGGATGGAGTGCTCGGGAAGGGGGTTAGTGGTCTTGAAAAAGATCTGCAGGGCTCCCTGGTCCCTTCCACCGCGCGAGGGCACGGAAAGTCTACAGCCCAGAAGAGGGCCCTCACTTGACCATGGTACCATGGTCTTGGACTTTCAGCCTCCAGGACTGTGAGAAACAAATCTCTCTTTATAAGCCACCCAGTCTGTAGTATTTTGTTATAGCAGTCTAAACAGACCAAGACAGCTCTTTCGTTTCCTGACGAATGAAATTCTGTGAACGCTTCCTTAATAAGGGATGCTGATCAATATAAGAGGGTGGAGCTAAGGCACTACGAATAGAAATTCTGGAGTTCCCTGGTGGTGCAATGGGTAAAGGATTTGGTGTTGTCATTGTTGTGGCTTGGGTTAACTGCTGTGGTGTGGGCTTGACCCCTGGCCTGAGATCTTTCACATGCACCTGGCACTGCCAAAAAAACAAAATAACAGAGATTGCAACACTTAGAAAGTAGCAGTTCCTTGTCGAGACATTAGGAGACTCTTTTAAAAGTAAATTTATTAGCTGATTAAATATGTGTTTTCTCCCACTGGAATCCTAGTCTCTGAAACTTGAAGAGAAAGGAGCACCTGCAGGCCCCTTTATCTGATGGGTGTGTTATTGGTGACCCTTGGACCCCAGTCATCACGCTGCCATGACCCACCTGGAGGGCCCACTTCCTGTATGAGCAGAGGTTGCCCTGCCTCAGCTAGCTCAGGGCTTGATGAGCACTCATGCTGGCCAAGGTGGGATTCAGCAGCTAGGTCTAGACTGCAGGGAGGAAGATTTCTTGCAGAGAAAACATTTTTTAAATGTAAACTCAGTATTTTGGCTAAGAATTCTTTCTCTGCCGAAGGAAGACAGGCCGAGTGCAGTGGCATCCAGAGTGTAATGATTTTATATCTAATCCCAGGCCACATTGTGCAGGGCCCGTGAAGTACAAAATATGTGTGGACTCAAACACACCCACAGCAGATGCACATTTTCTCTCTAGAGTGTGACTGAGTTATCCTTGGCATATAGGCAAGAATCATGCTGTGGTCTGGCCTTCACTAATCTGTCTTTTTTTGAAGGAAGGCCGTAGCTGTTCAGTTTAGTTTTGTTTACTTAAAATGTTGTGTTTGAACTTTGCATGCCTAGAGGCTAGAAGGACATGGAAAAATGTGTGCATTCTAACTAAATCCCAAAGCACATCACATCAATTCAGACACAGACAGCAAGGGACCATCTTTTACTCCTAGAAGCACGTTAGGGTTGCAAAGAAAGCTCTTTCCACCCTTGAGAAGGTAGAAGAGGCAAAAACACAAGCGAAAATAAGTGTTTAAGAGAGAAGATTAAAAAAATACAACATTTCCAGAATGATGTTATGAGCAAATTTCCTTTTATGTTGGTTCCTTTCCAAAGTATGGTGGGTCCCTAGCTGCCAGCTAGTTTTAGCTTTTGTTAACTCAGGAATGTGCACTAGCCTCATCTGATTGAAGCAGTATTAATTGAGGTTTTCAGTTATATTGAATAAAAATGTGTTGTGGTAAAAAGGAAAGAGGACATCTAGAAAGTCTGTTTATTAGGAACATTCCAAAGGGTTAGCTTTTCCCTCTCAACAGCAGTTCTTTAAAGAACCGCCTTCCAGATTAATAATAAAAAAAAGATTAGCTCTCACTTAAAATATTCCAAAAAGCTCACAGTTTATGAGAGTGCAGGTTACTCTGCAAAGAGCTTGCCCAGTGATTGGAGTTCTCGGGAAAAAAATGTGAAGGAAAATATGTTTGGGGTTTCCATAATGTAGGAAATATGGGAAAGATTAAATTCGGTTTTTGAGAGGTCAAGAGAATCAACATAATTAGCATACAAAAGCAGCCTGTGATAAAATATCATATGTTTTATAGGTTTGGTACCATGCCCAGCAAGCCAAATGTGCTTAATACATTTTAAATGGGATCCACAATATTCCCTTGGTGCTGATAGAGAGTTCATGTAATCACTTTGGGAGGTATTATTAACCCTTTAAGTACCATTATTTCATTGAGGGAAGAGGGGAGGGTGTGCATCGGACAACAGTGATGTGTTGGGGACCCACAGTGAACAGCCTGTCACTGGGATAATCGATTCTAATATTATTAAGCGCAAGCCCAATAAATCTGCCCTGGTATTTTTCTGATACAAATACAATATACCTACCACTGCTCAATATCTTTCATATGTGAAGTAATAAAACTGATTCAATATGAAATCTTGTACTTTACATGTAAATTGGATTGCTATGGGCCATTAGACTCTTTACATAAACAATATATTTTGTTTAAAAGAAAACGGTGCTCAGTTTAACATTCTGAAAATTCATCACGTGCAAAACCACATTAGCAGAGTAAATGGTGTCGGGTAGGAGCCTGGCATGGCCAACAGAGGCATAAAGGAGAAAGGAGCCTTAACTTCTTATAAAAACAACTTTTCTCCCATGGGTGGTCTTAACAAGATAGCCGCCAACAGGTGAAAACTCACCAATGTTGGGTGTAATTAAAAACCTTAATTCCTGAATCCTTCTCTGAAGCTTTCACACCCTACCCTGCCCAAGGGCTGAGGCAGAGAAGCCTAACCAAGGCAACACCTCATTTGCTTTTCTGAGAAGATGGCCATTTCTGCCCAGAAAGTTGATGACATATTGAGGCCAAGTCTGGCAATATAATATGATGTCACAGGCTCCATTTTTGATATTTAAATAGTCGCCTTCATTCTGTTTGGTCAGTATCTCCTTCCTAGGCTTATTTATCTCCATTATGTACAAAATCTGCAAACCAGAATTTGTAGACAAACCTTACCCAAGTGTACTGCAGCATCTGCATCTTGGCCTCCTTTGCAGCACTGATCCTTGTGCTCTGCCACAGCTGTCAGAGTAATGGCTTTTTTCCCTTTTTATCTGGGTTGGCTTTATTCCCAGATTCCAAATGAAAGAGACAGCATTTTACTTGACCACCCCATTCCAACCGTTAAATACTGTGCCTTCAGGCTCCGATGCTCTAATGGTCGATTAAAGTTGATAACAGTCTGTCCAATTTCCATTTTTTAACATTCGGCCTGCTGAAATTGTAATATTGTGAAAATCGGAAGTCTCCAGGACCTGCCTGAGAATCTGTCTGGATGTCAACACATAATAATAAACAAGGCGAAGAAAAAAAAATGTCCACGGGCCTCCGTGTTTGCGGCGGCTGGGTTAGCTACGGGGCCTTGCCGAGTTTGTGTGCGGTAAAAGTAAGTGACAGATCAGCGGATCTCTCGAACAGGATTTGGAGTGGAGATACTCATGGGGTCGTTCACCACTGCGGAAGGCAAACACCCTCAAAAATGCTGCAGACTAATGCATTGCCTTCCTTACCTGCCTTGCCAAACGCTCAACCTTTATTTTGTCTTATTAAAACCCTTTCTTCACTGGTTTGGCAGACACATAATTCATAGCTCCTGGACTTCCTTGTTGTGGGTTGTTGTTCAGGATGAAAGGTCATGAGGATACAAGTCTAATTGAAATATTTTTGAAAATCTGATTTCTCAGGGGATCAGAATAACCCAGTTTGAAATAATCTCCTTTCCAAACCCACAGTGGTCTTTCTTGAGCCTTGGAAAAACAAAGCCGAAACTCAGGCAATCTGAGATGAATTTGTAGACCAGCAGAACTCTGAGATAAGCACTTTGATCCCAGTCTTCTAAGTGATAGGAAAAAAAAAAAAAGGGCAATTTCATCAGAAGCCATCTCCCTGTGTTTGTGATATGCAGACTCTACGCAGTTCCTTCCTTTATACTAGTCAGCTTGCCTCTCTTAGCCACACTTGGATCCTTTCTCTGAACGTGGATAATCTCCCAGAGTTCTCATCTTTGAGCTAGTCTCATTTTTTTCCAATCAATTGCTCAGCTCTTGGATGCTTTTTTCATGTTGAGGAAGCGATTGCCCATTTTCTCAGTCTTTGCTGCTAAAATAAGGGCAGATGAGTCCCTCAGATTCTGAGAAATTTATTGCTGTCGATAAATATGACATTCTGGGAATGTAGCTTCAATCTCCTTTTTCCTAGGCAGGCTGAAATGAAGACCAAAGAACCTGAAGGGCCAAACATTTAGTTCTCCATGGTGTTACTACCACCTCACAGAATCTGTGTTTACCTTTTTAGACAAATAATCTTTTCATCTAAAAATATGAATATTATAGCTTAAAAAAAAAAGACTCATTCTTACCCCATTGAAACATTTGAACTCTCTCTCTTAACCACTTCATCTCTGTCACAGCGGGTCTTCTCTTCAAATGAAGGTAGTATTCACGAGATAAAAGAAGAGAATGCAGAAATGCAACATCAAAAATTGATGTGACTCTGGGAGTTTTCTTTCTGCTGTTTTTGGACTGTGGTGGCATAAGGTCTGCCCCCTGGAATTAAAAGCACTGATGATACTTATGTTTATTATCCTTTTTTCTTCATATTAATGAAAATGTTTGTGCTTAATGTTTATTGCTGAAATGCTTTTAAACTCTGAGAAGCCCAGACTTCCGACAAAGAGTATGAATTAAAGGGAAGACATACTCCATCTTCTGGAAATGTCTTCATTTCCCAGAATTAGCTATTGATATTTGCCGGGTAGAAGATTTAGGTCACAAACTTTCTGCCTGAAAAATCCATTTCTGTCAGAGTTCCCATCGTGGCTCGGTGGTTAACAAATCCGACTAAGAACTGTGAGGTTGCGGGTTTGATCCCTGGCCTTGCTCAGTGGGTTAAGGACCCGGTTTTGCCGTGAGCTGTGGTGTAGTTTGCAGATGCGGCTTGGATCCCGTGTTGCTGTGGCTGTGGCAAAGGCCGGCAGCTACAGCTCCTGTTAGATCCCTAGCCTGGGAACCTCCATATGCCGTGGGTGTGGCTCTAGATAAAGGCAAAAAGACAAAAAAAAATCCATTTCTGTTTACATGTTTTCTCTGGACTCATCAGTTTTCTTCTACCTTTCCAGAAGCCCATGAAAAATCCTGGCACATTAGATGATCATGATGGTGATGACGGTGATGATAATGATAGCAGCAACTAATCCTTACATAGCATGTGCCGGATAGTTTTCCAAGCACATTTTAAAGATTAACTTATTTAATCCGTATGACAACTTTGTAGGGTAAGCACTGTTGTCCTTCTCATTAAACAGATGAGAAAATTGAGGCACTGATTGGTTACATGATTTGCTGAAGGTCACACAGATAGTAAGTGATCAGATGAGATTTGACCCCAAGAAATCTGTTTTGAGTCTTCTGCTTAATTTATCCTGTGGTTGATTGTATTAGTTTGCTTTGGTTGCCATAACAAAATATACAGGTCGAATGGCTTCAACAACAGAAATTAATTTTTTTAAGGCTAGAATTCCAACATCAAAGTGTTGGCAGATGTGGTTTCTTCTGAGGCCTCTCTCCCTGGCTTGCGGTTGGATGCCTCCTTGCTATATCCTCACCTGGTCTTTCCCTGGGGTCTCCTTGTGTGTCCACATCCCCAGGGTCTCCTTGTACCAACAGTCAGATTGGAATAGGGCCTTCCCTAAAGGCCTCCTCCTTTTACCTTAATCATCTCCTTAAAGGCCCTGTCTCCAATCTGGCCATAATAGTGAACTTCTGAAGACCTGTTTTCCTGGCCTTCGAGTCTTCTGCCTTGTTTCACTGTTGCGTATCTCTTTCTCTTCCCTCTCTACCTACCATTCTACTCTGCTTATGTGCTCAGATCTTCGGCCCGCAGAGGCTCATAGCTTACAGACTTCAGTCCCACTGGAGGACGAAATCACGTCTCACTCATTTAAGAGTCCATCTCCATGAGCTGCGATATCTGGAATCAGGTGCTGCTCTGAGCCTGCTGTTGGGATTATTGTGGGATGTTTGGGTCCTCTGTGGCCCTCAGGTTGTGGCATTTCCCCAGTTGCGTGTGCTTGGTTGTGAGGTTTTAATCCTCAGTTTTCCGATTACCCTCCACATTCCTTGTAGGATGGGAGCTCTGGCTTCGGGAGCGATTTTGTGTTCTGTAACTTCAAAAAGTTCAAAACCCCCTGGTCCAGATCCAGTTCCAAATTGCCTTCCATGGTTCTTTAAGGTGATGATGGATAATTAGCAAAGTGAGTGGGAAAGAGAAATCACAATAGGAGGTTGAAAGAAAACAGAAAATAATTAGAATGATAATGAGATGAAAGCAAGAAATGAAGTCTGTTATATAACGTGTCTTCGGATTGGATAATTTATAGGAAAGTATTTGAAAAGCCTTCAGTGCTCTGCAGTGGGAGGTGGCATTATTATTATAATTGTTGCATTTGTTTTATTATTCTTACCTCAGGATTCTGGTTGCTGTAAAAAGTGAACATAGAAATAAATCAGTAGGTGGATTGGAAATCCGGAAAGCTGGGGTGCTCTTGAACAACTGTGAATGGGTAAGCTATCTTTTTGGAGCTCTTGCTTGTCCAGTGAGCATCCTAAAGGTCAAGAGAACATTCAGCCCAGTTTCCCTGAAAGAGCAACTGGAAGATATAGGGCAAGACCCCTCTCTGTTATAAGCAGAGGAGGGGAAGGCCATTGTTCAGATCCAAGCCAGGTGAGATTAATTCAAACTGCAGGGAAAAGGTACAGGCCCCCCAAACACAGAGCAGCTCCAGACTGGCAGAGGGGTCACAGAGAATCAGAAATACTCTTGCAAATATAGCAGAGAAGGAGGTGAGGCTAGATTAAAAAAAAAAAAAAAAAAAAAAGGACAAGTAATACGTGTAGAAGGGGATTGAAGCTAGTAATGACTCAAAAACGGCCAAGCCACCGAACCTATTTAAAAATCCTCTTAAAAACAGAAGCCGAGAAGAAAGGGAACATGATCAGGAGTGACACGGGGATGACCTTGAAGAATCATTAAGCCCAAACCAAGCGAGGGGCTATTTCGTAGCTCAGAACATGGAGAAATCAGTGTGGGAGGGCAGGATTCCTAAGGCATTAAGGGAGCGCGTGCTCTCTAAGCTAATTAGTTCACACACTTACAGTTATTTTGGGGGAACGTAATCGGGATCTAAGGATGCTAAGAGAAGGGGATATCAAAGGTAGTTTCAATCTTAAACCGAGACAGAAGCCTTAAGGAAATGCAGTTCAGTGCTGCGGATGTTAGTGTACAGCGGCGATGCGAAGGAGGGACCCTGGCTTCCAGAGGCTAATGGGATCATTGGCAAGAACCTGGATTGATTTTTTTTCAAGAACAAAGCAGGCCCAACAATTGATTTTTTTTTTCCTCATGCACAGAAATTGGCCAAATTTTAAAAGATCGCATAAATCTTTGAACTTTACTCACACGTTTGGCACAGGGTTCCCATCATTTATTTCCAAGCTGTGGTAGCTTGGTGTGTACAGGCCCTTGTCACAGGGATTGAGAGTGGCCAGAAGACTAAAGCAAAGGAAGAATCAGACGGTTCATCCAGCTCATGTTTGGGTGGGCAGTAAATCCTGCAGGTGAATGAAGCCGTCCTGTGATTCTCAACTGGGGGATTCTTCTGACTCCCTCGGGATGTGGAGTCCTGCCCAAGGAGATTGGGAATTTTTTTTTTTTTTTTTTTTTTTTGCTTTTTAGGGCCGCACCTGTGGCATATGCAGGTTCCCAGGCTAGGGTTTGAATTGGAGCTACAGCTACCGGCCTACGCCACAGCCATAGCAGTGTGAGATCTGAGCCACTTCTGTGACCTGCTCACGGCAACGCCAGATCCTTAACCCACTGAGCAAGGCCAGGGATCTAACCTTCAACCTCATGGTTCCCAGTTGGATTCATTTCTGATGAGCCATGATGGGAACTCCCTGATTGGGAAATTATAAGATGAGCTTTGGCTGAGGGCCAGACTATCTTAGGGATATAACTGGGCTTGAAAAGATACTTGTCTTGGATAGATGACCAGACTGGATGAATTACTGTGTTCTTTATATAGTGAGTATTTTATAATTCTAGAAATAGTGGCTGTTGTGATTTTTGAACAGTGGGAGGAAGCAGGCAGGCAGACCAACTAGAGGTTAAGTTGGAATCCCAAGGAAAGGGGAGCTATCCTGTGGTATTGAGGTCGACAGACCTTTGATGCCCTTCTTTTCTTCACTCACACTCTGTTCCAAGATTAAATATGCTCATTCTATTGCCCCAGCTTTCTCTGAGTCTCGCCCTTTTAATCCCCAAACCTATGCACCGTCTGATTCCTGAGAGCCTCCATTGCTATTCCTAGCTCAAGCCTGATTCTATTTTTAGTAGAGTCTGTACTATGAAAATGCTGAGTGGACAAAATGTTAGGGATATAGAGACCAAGAGGAATATATAATCTAGTACTTTATGACTTAATTCAGAAATCCTCATGGGCAAAGATACATCAAGTCTGTGAGATTCTGAATGGGTAGAATGAGAAATAATCAGCTTCAATAAAATGAAGGACAGGCTCCTAGATGGCATAGAAGGTCCTGGCTCATGATCCTCCAGAAAGGTCGCTCCCAGTGTGATTCATCACCTTGAAGCTTCCAGGGCAGAGTAGTTTCCATTGTATAGGTGAGAATATTGAAACGGAAGTCAAAAGAGACTTCCAGTTTTAGCCCCTACATCTGAAAATCTTGGAAGTCAGCACTGCCATCCTTGCCACACTGAAAAAGCTGAACCAACTGAAAACCAGTGACTTTTCTTGGACCATCAGAGAATGATGTTGCAGAGTAGACTGTCACTTTGGAATCTGGAGAGATGGGTGAACATGGAAAAATCATACTGAAATATGCTTACCTGGAACAAAAGTGAAATAAAATTCTCTACATTTCTTACTCTTAATCGATCTAAAAGATTACTATTGAAATAGTAATAGTGATAATTTATTGGTGTGATTATGTGATTGTATGCTTTGGTTTATGGATAAGTGAAATGACTAATAGCAATGGGGCAGGGAGGAGGAATTGAGAATACTCTGTTATAAGGCACTTTGACTAAATATAAAACAGTATAGTGTTATTTGAAGGTGGGCCTACCTTAATTTAAAATATATACTTCAAATGCCAGAGCACTACTAAATTTTTTTAAAAAGAAGAATAATTAGTATGTTCATAGAGCAGAGAAAATGGATCCATGTAATTTAAACCACAGAAAACACAAAAAAGTGGGGAAAAAGAAATAACAAGTGTGATAATTAGAAACAGTTACGAATATAATATTAATTCAACTATATCAATAATCACTTTAATGTAAATGGTCTAAATTAAAAAACATACATTGTCAAGGTGAATAAAAAGAATAAGACCCAACTATATTTTGGCTACAAGAAAGCCACTTTGAATGTAATGTCTCAGATATGTTAAAAGTGAAGGGGTGGTGAAGGATATACCATGCTAACATTAATCAGAAGAAAGTGGAGTAACTATGTTAATTTCAGTTAAGCAGACTTCAGGACAAGGAAAATTATTAGAAATCAAGAAGTTATATGATATTGAGGTCATGATTATATAGTGATATAGGAGTCAATTCTCTAAGAAGACATGGCAATACTTCATTATATGTAACTAACAAACGAGTGCCAAAATGCATGAGGCAAAACTAACCGAACTGCAAGGAGAAATGGAAAAATTCATTACTAGAGTTGGAGACATTAATACTCTTCTTTGAGTCATTGAGAGATAAAGTAGGCTGTGAATCGGTAAGGATGTAATTGTTCTAAACAGCATTATCATTTGACTTGATCTAATTAATACCTTTATAATATTTCACTCTATAACAACAGAATATACATTTTTCTCAAGCACATATGGAACATTCATGAGTGCAGACTACATTTTAGCCCATAAAACACAAATTTAAAATAATAGAAATTATACTAAGTATATTCTCAGACCATAATAAAATTAAACTGGAATTCAATGACAAAAAGATAACTGGAAGATACTCACATATTTGGAAATTAAGCACATAACACATGAATGAACAAAAATGTCCCAAGAGAAATTAAAATTTATTTAGAACTAAATGAAAGTGAAAATAAAACATCAAAACCTGTGGAACGCAGTGAAAGCAGTGCTTAGAGGGAGATTTATAGCACTAAATGCATTTGATAGAAAAGAAGAAATAAATCAATAATCCAGCTTCCATCTTAAGAATCTAGAGAAAAAAGTGCCATTTAAGCCCAAAGCAAGCCAAAAAACAATAAAAATTAGAGCAAATGTCAATGAAATTGAAAATAGGAAGATATTATGGAAAATCAATAGAACTAAAATCTGGTTCTTTGAAAATTTCAATAAAGTTGACAAACATCTAATCAGACTAACAAATTAAAAAAGAGAGAAGACATAAATTTTCCAAAATCAGAAAGAGAGGAGGAATGTCACTAGTGACTCCTGGACATTAAAAGGATAGTAAAGGAATATCGTGTATAACTGTATGCTCACAAAACTGATAACTGAGATTAGTGTATAAAATCCTTGAAAACCACAAACTGCCAAACTCTCACAAGGATAAATAGGTTATATGACTAGCCCTGGATCTATTAAAGGCATAAAATCAGTAGTCAATAACCTCTCAAGAAAAGAAAGTATCGGTCCCAAATAATTCACTGGTAGATTATGCCATGCATTTAAGGAAAAAATGACAGTACTTTTCAACAATCTCCTCCAGAAAAAACAGAAGGAAAAAGAACACTTCTAGATTAATTCTGTGAGACCAGTATTAACCTGATAGTAAAACCAAATAAAGACATTACAAGAAAGGAAAACTACATCAACATAGAAGCAAAAATCCTCAACAAAATATTAGTTAATGCGGTCCAATATTGTGTAAAAAGAATGATACTTCACAATCAAAGAAGATTTATTGCAGGTATGCAAGGCTAGTTCAACACCAGAAAATCAGTCAGTATAATCCAGTACGTTAACAGGTAAAAATCAATCAGTATAATCCACTACATTAACAGAAAAAAAATCATATGATAATATAAATTGGTGGAGAAAAAGCATTTGACAAAATCCAGCACGAATTCATGACAAAAATGTATAGATTGGACAGGAAGACCTGAAACTGTCTTTGTTTACAGATAACCTGATTGTCTCAAGTCCCCAAGAGTTGAGAAACAAAGCAAACAACTTTCTTGGAACTAAGAAGGGATTATTACAGCAAGGTCATAGGGCACAAGGTTAATCATATACTGGTCAAATATTTTTCCATGTACCAACAATAAACAATTAAAATTTGAAATAAAAAGTGCAATATCTCCAAAATCTGAAATTATTCGGTATAAATCTAATAAGATATGTACAAGATGTGTACCCGGAAAACTACAAAACTGATGAAAGACATGGAAGGAAATCAATAAAGGGAACAATCCTGTGTTCGTGGTCTGGAAACACAAGTCATGAGACATATTGGGGAGGATGGGACTAAAGCCTCTTTTTTCAGATCCTCGTACCAGAAAAGATCTTTATTTTGAGGGACTAGGTTTTGATCCCTTCTTAACAAGAACAACTCTTAAAAATTAGGCAATCAAGTCACTGTCTGATTTGTTCATCTTCACTTTTAGAAGGCAATGCATGCTGAGTAAAAAATACAAACCGTATAAAATGTTATGAAAAGTAAGTTTTCCTCCATTCCAAGAAATAATTACAGTTACCAATTTTGGCCATAATTTTCCAAAAGTGTTCTAATCATATACTCTCTTTCAGAAGGCAAATCAGAGCTGTGACTCAAGATGTTAAGAAGAATGTTGACTTTTCCTTTTGTGAAATCTTCGTACATCATACATATGTGGAAACCTTTACTTTCTTGTTTGCATTGCTTTACTTATTTATTTTTTACAAAGAAATGCATACTGATTTCATTGTTAACTAATTCACTTAACTCATAGATACTAGCTTCACAGTTAACATGTAAAATTTCTGATTTCTATTGCCTTCCATTCTTTTGGGGCAAATAATTATTTTTTATTTCTAAAAAATTTTTCGATGATTTTTATTTTTTCCATTATAGTTGGTTTACAGTGTTCTGTCAGTTTCTACTGTACAGCAAAGTGACCCAGTCTCTCTCTCTCACACACACACACATAAAGAATGTGTGTGTGTGTATATATATATAAATATGTGTGTATACATACATACATACATACATACATACATACATACATACATTCTTTTTCTCATATTATTCTCCGTCATGTTCCATCATAAGTGACTACTGGGGCAAGTAATTAAAAAATGAGGTCAGAATTGTTGAGCTATTTCGTGTTTTCAACCATGCATTGTGTGTGAGGATATATGTGCCATCTGGGAAGGTGACAATAGCTAGAAAAGATGGAAAACAGGAGAGAAGAAAAGACTTTTCTCTTTTTGTGTGTCTCTAGGTCCTCCAGGATGTTTTAGGAATGACACAGGGATGTCCTAGGACATAGGACTTTTCCTGTGGGCTGCTTCATTCTGGAAACACCTTAGAAGCAGCAGTCAGAGCCTTATGGTGCAGCAGGCCTTTGAAACCTGTGGCTCAGAGGCAAGAGCCTGTGTAATTTTCTGGGATCTGCTTGTGAATAGGGGAGGTCTGCACTTTTACAAAGATCTCTCTGCCTCTCCGTTCAGAGTCTCTTAATCTTCATTTGGCAAAGTCAGAAGGGAAAGGGACAGAGAGTTCCAGTCTGTTCGTGCACTCATAATGATCACCTTCAATATGTGGGCTTGGTTAGAAACAATTCTATCTTCCTGTTTTTCCTGTTTTGAATTTCTTACAAACCATCACAGGCATATCATGCTTTGGAAAGCAAATTGCTTGCCATTTTATGAACTTAAAAAAATTAGTCCGAAAAGATGGAGTTTGATATGCAAGAGTGAACACGATGACGACCCTCGTACATGGCGGTTGCCTTGACCAATGTCATACGTGAAGACTTTATCCTGGCATTTCTGTGTTTTATGAGATTGAAGCAAACAGGATTTGGTTCTTTCCAACATATGACAGGCATTAGTGTGGGGCCTGTGCTATGTCTGAGGTTATGGCTGAAGCCAGACCTGGGGGAGGGGTTTGGAGAGAGAGAGGAGGACATGAGAAATTGGAGAATGGCTTCCTGCTGCCCTTGAAGAACTTAAAAAAGGAGAGGAGGCTGAACATTTGAGTAATCTTAAAAGCATCATTGCAGCAGAAATCATATATCAGGGAGTACCTTGAATGGTGTAGGAGGCTGTGTGGGAATAGAGAAAAGCAAAGAGGTTGTTCTTGGAATATTTCATACTTGCACAGGGGTGTCCAGGAGTGTCTTTCAGTTGCGATTGGCAGGCTGTCCTCCATTCACTATCTGGAGGCTCCATGTAGCAAGGTCATGTTCCCGAGCACTCGGCTGCTTGGAGTCTAGCCCAATGAGGCTACTGTCCTTGCTCAGAATTTAATGGATGCCCTGTGTGAGGTCCTTCGGCTTAGTGGCATTTCCCGTAATGTGGCATTCCATGTCTTCACAGTCATGTGCAGCCCACTGACGTGGACTCCAGAGAGAATCGGGTGATCTTGACGGTTACCTCTTAGAGGCTTGAAAATGAGCACATCTCTCTTCCTGGACAATGCTGGCCCTCATCTTCCTAGTGCTCTTGTCTTGGGGAAGGTAATATAATTCTTATTTTTGGTGTTCATCATTTCTCAGTGGAGTAATTGTGTTTTCGATGCCCCATAAAGAACATCTTGGATTGCTCTGTAAAAGCACTCTCTGAGGCCAGGTGTCCATCAAATCTGCGGATGTGTGTGAGGGCAGCCTGGGTGATGCCTCCCATCATCAAATGAATCACCTGGAAACCTTATTAGGAACTTTCCAGTGACAGGCTCAGATATATTTACTTGACATTACCAGGTTCTTTTGACTTCAGCTTGCTCATCTCAGAAAGTAGGAGGGTGACGCTGGGTGCTGCCAGCTGTCTTTGTTTGTCTGCTCTGAGGAGCTCATAGCCGTGTAAGTGTTAATCTGCTACTGAAGCATTTAAATAGTGTAAAGTTCAGAGTGGAAGGGAGTTTGATGGCATCTAAATCATTCTGCAGCCTCAAGTCAGAAGCAACTGCTTTTCTCCCATAACATTTATTTGTAAGGACCTACTCTTAATCCTGTTCTTGCTGTGTGCCAGGTGCTATGCTTTAGACCAAGCTTCTTCTCTAATTTTTTCATTTAACTCTCACATTAAATGAGAACCCATCTTGCAGGTGAGGAAACTGAGGTGATGTTTTAGGAATGCTTTCTTAGTTAAATCAACTAACATCCCATCACAAGACTGTGTCAGAACAGTAGGAAACACTCAGTTGACTTCACCTCATTACTCTTTGGAAGTCTTCATGCAGTATGGATTCATCTCAATGAGCTCAACTCAGGTTCCTCAATCTCAAGGAAGATGTGCTAGATGTGGGAGTGGGGCAAATTGTTTAAATCACCACTGACAATGTTTGAGGACTGGGGTGGGGGGAGTTTTGACTCACTACCCACCTCTCTCCTTCCTTAAACACACGGATTTCACCAAATTCGTCCGCCACCCACAGCCCCTCCAAAACATTTGTTGTATCCAGTTTCCGTTTTTATCTACTGGCCTGACTCATCTGCAAGCCCACATACATTCATTCTTTCTGTGTTTTTCAAATTGTTCATTTGTTATCTGCCTCCAAATCTTACATTATCTAGCTGTTTCTGAATGTTATAAGATTACATTGGGAATTAAATATTTTCCTGCTTCATGACATCAATAAAGATAAACAGTGTTCAGCACCAAATACAAGGAAGAGATAGCTTTGTTATTTCTTCACTTAGAACTTCACTTTTGCTCTTGTCTAGTTTGGGTGAGTCAAGTTAAGCCCCATGCTGTCCTCGATGATGTATTTGTCTGAACCTTAGTTTTGATCCCTGGAAAATAGTGGTAGTTATGAATTGGATTTGTCCCACCACCCCAAGCCTGATGGGAATACGAAAGAATAATGTGCTCCAAAAAACTGGAATATATACAAATGAAAGGTCATAGTCTGAGCAGTTGTGGCATTGATCATTTTTTCATTCATTAGTCATGTGAGTAATTTATTTGCAAAATTGAATGATAGTTCTTAAAAGCTGGAAGAATATTTCGTCAGTTAAAAAAATTGTTCGTGGTGTCATGGTTACACATGTGACACACTTTTAAGTTTGATCTTCATTACCAACTTCAAGGACAGAGATAACATTAAAATGTAGTAAATTATTAGGATGTTATCTGTTTTGAGTATTCATTAACTTTGTTTTTATACTTGCAACTTTAAATAATTTTCTCTTTCTTGCTTTTTAGGGCCAAACTCATGGCATATGGAGGTTCCCAGGCTCGGGGTTCAAACGGAGCTGTAGCCACTGGCCTACGCCACAGCCACAGCAAGGCCAGATCCGAGCCACTTCTGTGACCTATACCACAGCTCATGGCAGCACTGGATCCTTAACCCACTAAGCGAGGCCAGGGATTGAATGTGCATCTTCATGGATGATAGTCAGATTCATTTCTGCTGAACCACGATGGGAACTCCTTATATAATTCTCTTTCAATAATGGCTGTTTGTAACTGGTTTGGACTGATGAGTGGCGTTGATCTTTCTCTCGTGCCTTTGCCAAAATATGCCCTCTGCCACTCATACTTCGGTCTCAGATGTGTTGCCATGTCTTCCTGAAGAGTTCCTTTGCCACATCCTACATATGCTAGGACTGCCGTAACAAAGTACCACAGACTGTGTGGCTTAAAAAATAGAAATGTATGTCTTTGCAGTTCTGGAGGCTGGAAGTTCAAGAGCGAAGTGTTGTCAGGGTTAGTTTCCTCTGAAGGCCTCACTTTTTGGCTTTGAGATGGCTACTATCGTCTCCTATGTCTTCACAGGCTATTCCCTTTCTGTGTGTTTGTACCCTAATTTTTAGCTCCTAGAACACCAGTTACATCTCATTAGGGCATCTCCATATGCCATGGGTGTGGCCCTAAAAAGACAGAAATATCAAAAAAAGAAAGAAAAAGTACTAGGAATTAGAACTTCAATGCACGATTATGATTTTTGTTTTCTTTTTTAATTTATTAAAGTATAGTTGATTTACAATATGCCAATTTCTGCTGTACAGCAAATGACTCATATATATACACACATACACACACATATATATAATAGGCATGTATATATGTGTATATACATACACACACATTCTTTTGAAATACTGTTTTCCATCATGGTTTATCCCAGGAGACTGGATATTGTTCCCTGTGCTATACAGTAGCACCTTGCTGTCTATCCATTCTAAATGTACTAGTTTGTATCTACCAACACAAACTCCCAGTCCATCCCACCCCCTTCCCTCTCCCATTTGGTGATCACAAGTCTGTTCTCTATGTCCATGAGTCTGTTTCTGTTTTGTAGATAGGTTCATTCATGCCATATTTTAGATTCCACATATAAGTGATATCATATGGTATTTGTCTTTCTCTTTCTGACTTACTTCACTTAGTATGGGAATCTCTAGTTGCATCCATGGTGCTGTGAATGGCATTATTTCATTCTTTTTTATGGCTGAGTAGTATTCCATTGTATATATGTACCAGACCTTCTTAATCCATTTATCTGTTGATGGACATTTAGGTTGTTGCCATTTAAGCTGTAAATAGTGCTACTACGGACAAAGTGTTGCATGTACCTTTTTTGAATTATAGTTTTGTCTCAATATATGCCCAGGCGTGGGATTGCTGGATCATATGGTAGTTCTATAATTACTTTTCTGAGGAAACTCCATACTATTTTCTATTGTGGTTATACAATAGATGATTTTTTGGGTGGCAAAATTTAGCCCATAATACCTCATAAGCTTTTCTGTTTCTATCCTTCTAAGAAGCCCTTTCTGTGTGTTTTCATGGCAACCTTTATTTTTTTCCTGTCATGGCACTTACCATTGCTTTGATTTCTTATTTACTTGTTTATATTCCACACTAGACTCTAATAAATCTGAATAGATCTCTGCTTTGTTCTTCCTGTGTCCCCAGGTCCTGAAGCAAATAGATTTCTAATTAGTCCTTGAATATTTGTTGAATAATTGAGTTCTTATTACCACTTCTAACTATATGAAATTAGAACAAATATTTGTTCCATATTTATGATGTCTCAGATAATTTATGTTATTTTATGTAAAAATCACAAGAGCTCCATGAGGTAGATACTACTATTAATGTCCCTGTTTTATAGGTTGAGGAATTTGAGGCACAAAAAAGGTCAAGTAATTTGCCTAAGGTCAAAGACCAAGTCACAGTGATGATGACTTCAGAGCCCTCATGGTTAAATACAATAATGAGACGTTTCTTAGGAAAAGAGTGTGGTTTCTTAGGAAAAGAGTGTGGTTTACAGTTACCCCAGTTCTGGTTTATCCAAGTTTAGTCCAATTTCCCCACCCCCTTAATCCATGTCTTATACTTAGAGGGTTTTTTTTTTTTTGCATGTGTCTTTTTAGGGCCAGACCTGCGGCATATGGAGGTTCCCAGGCTAGGGGTCGAATCAGAGCTACTGCTGATGGCCTACACCACAGCCACAGTAATGCCTGATCTGAGCCACATCCACATCCTATACCACAGCTCATGGCAGCACCAGATCCTTAACCCACTGAGTGAGACCAGGGATCGAACCCACAACCTCATGGTTCCTAATTGGATTTGTTTCTGCTGTGCCACAGTGGGAACTCTATACTTAGAGTTTTTTTGACGGTTGTCTTAAAATGGAAGTAGAAAGAAGGGGCTGGAGAAATTGGCAGGTTTGGGGATTACAGCATAGGGATCATGTTTGAAGTCAGTTTATCAGGAAGAGTAACAGTGAAGGAGCTTGTAGGGGATACAGTCTAGATGAGAGAGGATTCAGAACAGTTTTCATCATCCATCTTACCTTAGAGATGACAGCTTACAAGTCTTTACAGTCTTCAAAGCACTCTCCATTTTATTAAATTACACGATTTTTCAAAATAGTCAGCTGACAAGCGAAGAAGTTACTATTATTATCTGTGTTTTATTGGTAAGGAAATGGAGAGTGGCTAAGTACATCACTGAACATTGCCAAGGTAATCACTGGAGATTTCTTAGATTAAATTCTGAGACTTCTGCCTTTCTATTCCTGGGATTGAGTTTAATATGGGAAGGGAGTAAGAGAGTTGAGGTACAGGAGGAACACCTTCATTCATTCAGGAAGGGGAGGAAGACTTTCCTGGGGAGACTAAAGTGGTTTGCTAGGAAACACTGAAGAACCAAGAAGGTGCTGGTGGCAGAAGTCAGGGATTAGGGAGTCTCAGAGTTGAAGTCATCAAGTACAGGTGAATGGTCAGAAGCTGGCAACTGGGAGAGCATGTTTCTTTTTTCTTTTTTTCTTTTTTTTTTTTGCCTTATCTAGGGCCGCAACCGCAGCATGTGGAGGTTCCCAGGCTAGGGGTCTAACAGCTGTAGCTGCCTGCCTTCACCACAGCGACAGCAACGCGGGGCGGGATCTGAGCCGCGTCTGCAACCTATGCCACAGCTCATGGCAACACCGGATCCTTAACTCACTGAGCAAGGCCAGGGATTGAACGCGCAAACCTCATGGTACCTAGTCGGATTCGTTAGCCACTGAGCCACGACGGGAACTCCTGGGAGAGTATGTTTCAGAGTATGTTCTCCGTGATCCAGTGTGGTCAGGTCTCAGTCTTTGTCCGGGTAAAGGCCTCTCTCTGAATGAAGTTTGTGGGTTCTTTTTTTTCCCTCTAGAGTTTCCATTAGTTGAATAATCAAGTTGCTAGATACCTTTTTATTTGCTTTTGTTTGAGTTCTCTCTCCCGGAAGACATACATCTTTGATCTTTTCTCAGGATGGGTCCTCTGCAGCAGATTTGTTTGCAACGCCAGAGTACATGTTTGCTCCTGCCTACCTTTCTTCTACATACCCAAGTTCCCTTTGTTGTAATGCAAACAAGACTGTTATTTTAAAACCACTCTCTTGGAGATGTGGCATCTTAATTTTCATCTTGACTTTCTTCCCTTCAGTCTTTCTGTGAGCTAGAATGAAAAAATTAGATATGTTTTAGAAATATGTCTAGAATTAGAAATAGGATGTTTTCTTCTTTGCACCTTGAGGGTTCATCAGCTTTCCTTCCTTTAATCTGTTTTCTGATTCTGTAAATTGTTGTGTGGTAGTGGCTGCTATATGAGATAGCTTAATTTGTAATGAGGATGTGATGTGCTTAACTGGAGTTACAAGTTGGCAGTGAGGTCACTGAATCCAAAACAGATAAACAATATGTTATTTGTCTAATGTCTAAAAATTCTATGGTCTCTCTATTATTCCTGCCAGAATTAACCCTCACCACTGGATTTTCTTATCTACCAGCATAAGTGCACTCCCACTTGAGGAAGAAACACTATCCTGGTTAACTTCACGGATAACTTTTTGGGAGAGTCATGGGGTGAAAGAACTCTTGGTCTGGATGTTTGTCTGTACCTTCAAGGCAGCATATCATACTGTGGCTAGAAATCTAGAAATCTAATTTGTCTAATTCACATTTTGAAAAAAAAAAAAAAACAGATTCAGCCCAGTATTGATGTATAGGGCCTTGAGGAGTCACTGCTACCTCAACTCTTTTCCTTGATATGAAGAACCTTGGTACATTCTATCTTGTATCTAAATTCTAGGCAATGAATTTGGCTTTGGATGGGCAATGTTACCTTTCCCCAAACATAATTGACCATCGTTGCCTCTGAGGCTTTGCTAATTGCTTTGCCCTCAAATGTTCATCCCCATTTTTTCCTGCCTGTGCAAATTCTACCTGCTCTTTAAATTTAATTCATATGCTATCTCCTCTCATAGGCCTTCCATGATGTGAAAGTCAAAAGTCCTCTTCTGTATTCTGGTAAATTCTTGTTATCTCTAGCAATGATCTGACATATATTATTATTTTCTTCGTGTTTAATCTTTGCCACCAGATTCTAAGCTCTCTGAGGCCAGTGACTCTGCCCTTTTCGATCTTTGACCAGCATCTTTCTGGCACAGAGATTTGTTTATAGTAGGCGTGAAATAAATGTGGGATATTGGTTGATTTATGAGCATGCTCTCTAACACAAGACATATGGAGTTCATTGGGTTGCTGCTTGAATGTCACCACCCCCACTACCATCTCTTTCTCCAAGTTATCCTCTTGGCCTGGCCCAGCTGAAGCTGTGGAAAGTAGATAAATCACTCAGCTCCTAGGTCAGACAGCTCAGAGACAAATGAACACAGCAGGTCGTTGCCACTATAATGATGCAGTAGCTGTGCTGTTTGCCAGTTTCTGGACAACAATAGATTGCCTTTCTTCTCTTAACTTTAATTCTATTTCTCATAAGCCTGAAATTGCACTTGCTATTTTCCAACTTTTTCCCCCCACCCTGCCCTAGTTCGTGTCAGTGTTCCTTAACTAACATTTTTATGGCTTGGAAATCAATTCTTACCAGATATAAAGACATACTCTGTCTTCAGCCTTTGTTCTCAGTACCAGCCTCAGCACCCTGCATTAGCTCAGTACTGTGGCTTCAGACCCATTTGATGGTTTCTAGTCTCTGATTCTTTTTACTTGAACTTGGTTTAGATCTGAGTTGGTGTTTATGAAACAGACCTTCTTATGCACCTTTTTCATTAATTTGTTCCCAGATAATGGACTCTTTGGAATTATGGAACTGAAAAGATATTGGTTTGAACAATTCTTGTTAATTGAAAGCCTCACTTATTCTACCCAGCTCAACTTGAATATTTTGGAAGAGAAGAGAGACTTGTGGCTTAAGGCAGAGGGTTTGGAGAAGACTCTACTGATTTTCTATGGCTAGGCTCAGAGTAGTATTCAAGATCCTTTACAATTCAGATTCAGATTACTTTGTTTCTGCTTTGTGCCCTCTATGCTATGCCGGCCTTTAAATTCAGCACCATGGACAGAAGAGATTAGATCAGGGAGTAGTTGGAGCAAAACTCAGCCTGGGGAAGTATAGTGGAGCACAATAGGACCACTTTTCATTCTCAGGGGATGGCCGTATTTAAAAGCACGTGCCTTGTGAGTTGAGAAATTCCATAAAGGACACCTTTGCTGCCCTAAGCAATCACCTGAATGGAAATAATCAGTAAAAAAACATGTCCTTTGGAATCAAAATATTAACATTTGTATTCTAACTTTTTAAAAATATTTGCTAAGTCTTTGACTTTGGGCATGGTACCCTTTCTGAGAACCAGTTTCTTTACATGTAGATTTGGGAAATTAATGCCCTTAGAAGCTCCTGCTTTATCATTTCTACTAGCACCGCCCTTGTTATCTTTCTGCAGTCCTTTCACTGGCTTGTCTATTATCAAATGCTGGTAGATCACAGTATAACCCAGTATCCATACCTGGCACTCACCTGACAGAGTCCAGCCTTGATGCATCAGTTATAATGTAGATACTTCTTTCTCTACCAGGGACCATGTGGCAGCCTCAGGCACAGAGGCCTTTCTGGGCAAGCTATATAGAGCTGGGCCTGCTGGCTCTTTTGTTTGCATACACCAAATTTGAGATGGGCTATCATTAACCAAATGGAGAGCAGCTGTGCTTACTGAGAAAGTGTGCTTCCTCAGATCTGTGGACATGCTAGAAATTCCACAGCCAGAATGTCTGGCTCAAGAGGCCTCAGGAACATGTTCCAGGAGAACTACTTTCTTTTTGGCCTAATATCTCCTGGGCTGATCCAGTGATGAATCCTTAAGTTTCTCAATTAGAAGATTATGCCTTTGGGATGAGTAGGATTTTCTCTGTTAAAAGGCAAATTCCAATAGCAAGATCACACATTGAACAGTTCCCAGCCAGAGACACCTTCTTTAGTGTGAATTAAAGGCTGGCAGCTCCCTCTAGAAATTAAACACAGAGCTGAAAAGGGACAAGATGAGGGAGAGAGAAGTACAGAGTGCAAGTCCCCTTACCTGGAGGCTATCGGGAATGAGGAGAAGTTCACTGATGGAAAGCAGAGCTGCCCAAAACTACATCTACACACCTCAAAGCTGTGTTCAAAGTTGCTGCTGGCTGAAACCAGATTTTTATTTGTTCTTGAAATATGATCAAAGTCTTGATTAAATAGACACCTTATCCTCCTTTCCTCTTGTCTCTCCTTTCTCTTCCCCAAACACTTTCTGTTTTTTACCTTCATCTTCTCTGTTCTCAACGATCCAGGATTCAAGCTGCCACCAGTATCTCACAGCACATGTTATACACACACTTCTAGGAACCCCAGAATGACTTCAGGAGACGTGATATTTGGAATGGTGGTGTGAGATACTCTATGGTCCCTCTCCATTCAAAGTCTCTGGAAATTGTTTTCAGGGCATATAGCAAATGAAATACTTATTGAAGGTCATTGGCTGAATCTTGGTAGGAACAGAACAGTGTGTGGCATTTGTGCCACAATTCACTCCCCCTTCCCACTCTCCCAGCTCACAGTGGTGGACATACACTCCAGGCAAATGCATCCAGGAGCACAGGGCTCCATCTTCACCCAGCTGCCGGTTGAGAGCTGTGGTGTCTCTTAAGGAGGGTTAGGTCACCAGTACCTGTCACCCTACCCCTTACTCCCATCTCTTTGTTTCAGAGGCCCTATTCCTGGCAGAAGTGACAAGCGGTATGGGGCTTTCTTCTTCTACACAGCTCCCTCTTGTAGAATTGGAAAATCTACCTCAGGCGTGGAAGGCCAGAGATAGAGAGCCCCAGTAACCACTGTCCCCCCCAACCCCCAGCTTGGTTATAAGGCTAAGGCTCCATTCCAGGAAATGCAAGGTGCAAAGCCCCAGGCCAGGTGACGCTAAGGAAGCTCATGGATCAGGGGTGTGAGTCTGATAGAAGTAGGCCATAGTCCCTGCCCTCAGCTATGGAGAAGTGGCGCAGATTTGTTACTCAAGAGGAGAGGCAGACCATAAAAATAAAGAGCTCTGAAGCCACCCTCCTCCCCCCACCAAGAGATCTGACTTTATTTGTACCGTAGTGTGAGGAAGTTCAAGACTAGGAGTGTTCTTAAAAACAAAGAAGATTTGGGTGACAGGCAATTAGGTAGAGTCTGGTAGTTCCATGATATCAACAGGCTAACCCTTAGACCACATAGAAATTTACCAGAGAGAACTATGGAAAGAGACAGCTAGGAAGAACCCTCCTGTGTTGACACAGACCTCCAAGACTGGCCTCAAAGTTTAGCCCTGTAAAGGGACCTACATTTAATTTCAACAGACTGCGGAACAGTTTGTGCCCCAGGGCATTGTCAAAATAATAGAATAATCAGCCAGCAGTTAGAGGAGGCTAATAGCTAGGTATGATATCAATGGAAGCAGATGACAGAGAGATCAGCAAAAGAGACAAAATGATCACTAATAAAATCACTGCCATCCCAGAGTGGCAGTATGCGTGCCCATGGCTGAATGCTCTGAGCAGCGGTAACAGAGGCTGCTTTCTTGAGGGGAAATAGACCACTAACGTAATCCAGCCAACTCAGCAAACAAATAGCAAATAACAACAGGCCCAGAGGAGGGGATCAACATTCAGAGTTGCATTATATAAAATGTCCAGTTTTCAATAAAAATTATGGGATATGCAAAGAAATAGAAGGTGGTGACCCAGATGGGAAAAAAGCAGGCCACAGAAACTGCCTGTCAAGGACCCAGATGTCAAACTTCAGAGACAGAACTTTAAAGCAAGTATAGGCATACCTCAGAGATATTGCAGGTTTGGTTCCAGACCACTGCAATAAAGCAAATACCACAACAAAGTGAGTCACATGATTTTTTTTTGGGGTTTCCCAATGCATGTAAAAGTTATATTTACATTAAACTATATATAGACTGTTAAGTTTGTAATAGTATTGTTTAAAAATATACATATCTTAATTCAAAAATACTTTATTGCTAAAAAATGCCAAAACAATTAAAATAGTAATATCAAAGTTCACCGATCACAGATCAGATTACTATAACAAATATAAAAATAATTTAAAAATTATTACTATTAACAGTGAAACAATAATGAAGAAATATTGTGAGAATTACCAAAATATGACAGAGACATGAAGTGGGCTAATGCCACTGAAAAGTGATGCTGATAGACTTGCTTGATGAAGAGTTGACACAAACCTTCCACTTGTAAAAATTTCAATATCTGCGAAGTGCAGTAAAATGAGGTATGCCTGTATTATAAATGTATTCAAGGAACTGTAGGAAATTACACTTAAAGATGTAAGAGGAGGAAGGGAAGTATAATGACCGTTTATCGTAAAACAGAGAATAATAATGAAGAGATAGAAATCATAAAAAAGAACCGAGTGGGAGTTCCCTTTGTGGCTCAACAGTTAATGAACCTGACTAGGATCCATGAGGATGTGGGTTCAATCCCTGGCTTTGCTCAGTGGGTTAAGTATCTGGCGTTGCCATGAGCTATGGTGTAGGTCACAGACTTGGCTTGGATCCTGCGTTGCTGTGGCTGTGGTGTAGGCTGGCAGCTATAGCTCCAATTTGACCCCTAGCCTGGGAATCTCCATATTCTGTGGATGTGGCCCTAAAAAGCAAAAACAAAGCAAAACAAACAAACAAAAAAAACAAATGGAATTATAATAACTGAAATTAGAATTTTACTGGGGGAGCTTAACTGGAGATTTGAGTTGGTGGAAGAACGAATCAGTGAACTTAAAGATATATCAGTTAGAGACTCTGCCATCTGAATAACAGAGAAGAAAATGAAGATGAATGAACAGCCTCAGAGAAATATGGGACACATATGTGTGATAAGAGTACCGGAAGGAAGGGAGAAAAAAGAGCAGGAAATATATTTGAAGAAATCATGGTTCAAAACTTTCTAAATTTGATGAAAAGCATTAATCTTCCAACCAAGAAGCTCAATATATTCCAAATATGATGACCATAAAGGGATTTATGTCCAGACACATCACAGTAAAAAAGCTGAAATATAACAACATCTTGAAAGCAGCAAGAGAAAGGGTTTCATAATATACAGGAGACCGCACTAACATTGTGAATTAATTTTTCATCAGAAACAGTAGAGGCCATTGGGCAGTGGGATGATGTATCCAAAGTGCTGGATAAACAACTGCACCAAGAACCAAACTTTTCAAACCAAGAATCTTATATCCAACACAGTAGTCTTTTGAAAATGAAGGTAAAAAAAAAATTCCCATAAAAATTTGAGAGAGTTTATTGGTAGTAGATCTGTAAGAAATGCTAAAGGAAGTTTTCAGGATAAAAGCAAGTGACTCCAGGCAGTAACTTGAAGCCACATTTTAAAAAAGTAAATATAATTGTGTTATTGTAAACGACATTATGAAAGCATATCTCTTCTCCTTTTTCTCCTAATTTAAAAAGCAGTTGTATGAAACAGTATGTACATAATTCTATTGTTGGGACTTTAACAAAGAGAAATGCTATTTTTGACAACATAAGTACAAGGAGATAGGCGAGAGAAAAACTGTATTGGAATAAAAAAATGACACTTGTTGGTAACTTGAATTCACAGTAACAAAGGAGCAGAAGTGACAAATAAGGTTAACAAAACAAACATTAAAATATTTGTCCTCCTTTGTTCTTTCAGCTTCTTTAAAAGACATAAAATTGCATAAAGCATAACTATGACAATGTATTTGGAGGTCTGTAGCTTATCTACATATAATATGTTTACTGATAATAGCACAACAGAGGGGAAGAAGGTGTAGGCTTATATAGGGTAACATAGCTATGTCTCACTATAATCACACTGGTATAAATATGAACTAGATTTATTTTCTGATAAATTTATATGTATATGGTCAGCTCTAGAGCATCCACGAAGAAAATAACTTCCAAAAATTGACGAAAGATTTATTAAAGGGATTAAAATATTACTTTAGAAAATATTTTCTTTGTACGGAAGGAAGCTAGGAGATACACTTAAAAGTCAAAGATAACAACAGGGTAAAAGTAAAAGAATGGAAAAAGGTATATCACACACATCAACTATAAGAAAGGAGGAGTGGTTCTCACCGATATCAGACAAAATAAACAAAAGGCAAAAAATTAATAGAGATAAAGAGGAACATTTCATAATCATAAAAGTATCAATCTATCATGATGGTGTAACAATTGACATATACACCTAACAGAGCCTGCAAATGTGTAAAGCACAGAGTGTTTGACTGCAGGGAGAAATAGACAAGGCAAAACTCATGGTTGGAAACTTTATTTTTTATTTATTTATTTATTTATTTATTTATTTATTTATTTATTTATTTATTTTTGTCTTTTTGCCTTATCTAGAGCCGTACCCGCAGCATATGGAGGTTCCCAGGCTAGGGGTCTAACAGGAGCTGTAGCTGCCGGCCTTCGCCACAGCCACAGCAACATGGGATCCGAGCCGCGTCTGCAGCCTACACCATAGCTCACGGCAACGCCGGATCCTTAACCCACTGAGCAAGGCCAGGGATCAAACCCGCAACCTCGTGGTTCTTAGTCGGATTCGTTAACCACTTAGCCACGATGGGAACTCCCATGGTTGGAAACTTTAACACTCTACTTTCAGTAAAGGGTAGAACATCTAGGCAGAAGATTAACAAGGATGTGGAAGATTTGAACGCTGTGAGCCAAATCAACTGAGTGGACATCTATGGACATTACAGGAGCCAAATGTACATTCCTCTCAAGTGTACACGGAATATTATCCAGGATAGACCACGTGGTAAGCCATGAAAAAAGCCTTGATAAATGTAAAAGAATCAGAGTCATACAAAGTATACTCCTTGACCATAATAGAATGAAATTACAGATCAATAATGAAAAATGAAAATTCACAAATGTGGATACTAAACAACTCACTCCTAAATGATCAATAGGTCAAAGAAGAATTTGAGGAAAAATTAGAAAATATGTTGGGATGAATGAAGATGAAGACACATATAGTCAAACTTACAGCAGTGTTTAGGGGGAAATGATAATTTTGAATGCCTGTATTAATAAAAAAATGAAAAATCAATAGCCTCATCTTTCTTCTTAATACACTGAAAAAAAGCACAGTAAAATCAAAGACAACAGAAAGAAGAAAATAATAAAGATTTGAGCAGAATAAAAGAAATATAGAGAATGAAAGGGAATATAAACAAAAGCAAGAGTTGTTTCTTTGAAAATACCAACAAAATTGACAAGTCCTAAGCCAAACTGGCCGAGACAAAAAAAACCCCACAGTTTAATTACTAAAATCAGAATTATAGAGGTCTTGATCAATGTAGTAACACGTATGCAAAAAGACATACACACGTTGATTAAAAGGGAAGATATGAGACTGTCAGAATCAGCAAACTACTAGCACCAGTAAGAGAGTGTGATTATGACAAGATGACGTGGAAATATATAGTGACCTTCTATATTAGAAGTCACAAAATTGAAGACACAACAGAAGATAAAATATCATTCACGGTATCAACAAAACCCTCTGGGATATATAAGGATTAATCCAACGAATGATGTATAAAACAAAAATGAAAAAATTCAATTAAAGGATATTTAAGAAGACTTTAAAAAAAATACTGCGTTTATGAGTGGGGCACTCATGCAGGAAATTCTCCCCAAATTAACCTATGAATGTATTATGTGGCATTCTCCCAAGGCAGCTTGGGTGGCAGGTTGCAGGGAAGGGCTGATCCTTGCAGACCTAGCCTCATTCCTCGGTGCTGCACGTCACATCAGGGAGAAGGACAGTGAAAAGACAAAAGATGGAAAAGAGGCCAAGGCAGATATCTTACTGATCTCTCAGTGTATAGAGGGCCCAGAGGAGTGTCCTGGGCACCAGGAACAGTGACAGTGAGTGACAGTGATCACCAGCAGGGAGGGGTTGAGGCAGCCCCAGGATTTGGAACCCACCTCACTCAGCGATTCGTGTCTGACTGCAGGTGACTTGTTGAATGATGCTGGATGAAGCAGAATCACTGTGTGCACAGTGAGGGTACTAACGTCCACCCCATTCTCCTCAAAGGGCGGTTGTGAGGATCTAACAACTTACTGGAAATATTCCTTGAAAAATGTAAGAACACTGCGTGACATTTGATGTGACATTCCAGCTGTCTTGCTGAGACACACAAAGTGACACTTAGGTTCTGATCTCAGGAAAGTCCCGCTTCCTATCTCTTGTGTCACTCCTTAGTGCCCTAGTGGAAAGTCTTGGTGTGGTGGGGGTTAAATTGGAATCGTTGCCCAATTTAATAATTTGAGTAACTTAGGGACCCACGCTTAATCTCCAATTTAGCAATACACCTACAAGGCACTGCCTCTGATTGGCCTCTCTGAGTAAAACAGATGTGGCTGCTGGCATCCTGTTCTCTATTAAGCTCCGTTCCATTAGGTGAGAGGACATGCAGAAAACTTGTCTTTGCAGTGGGCTTGGTGCTTATGTAGAAGAAAGTAAACACGAAAGGACTCCTTCCTGCTGGGAACTAAGGATCCTAATTTTAAGGAGGGGCCTCCAGCCAGTAGTGCTGGCAATGGGGAGGCCTGTTTGTGCTGTAACCTGAACACACTTCGGACAGTTGTTAGAAACAGTTGTTTCTCCTGGGATCAGGTGAAATCACCCTGATAAAATAAGTTTTTAGTAAACTTACCTTAAATCTAGAGGTTGGGACACTTAGAGCAGAGGAGAAGCAAAGAAGAGGTGAAGTCTGTTGTAGCTGCATGACTGCCTTATTTTCATTTGTGAATTAAATCTTTATTGAATGCCTGTCTTTAAAATACTTTAATTTTTTTGAATCTCAGCTGCCGTGCCATTGAATAATCAGGGAAAAAACTCCAACCTCCTGCATCAGGTCAAGCTCCGTGAGGAACAGGGGCTGATCCCTTCTCAAGTTATGTCTCAGAGGGACCGGTCAGCACTTTCTTGTAGTAATACCAGCCTCCCCTTCTCTAGGAAATGAAGGGAAAGTTGCCCAGTGTATTGCTTACATGTCCTCATCCCCACAGAGCAGCAGACTGGGGTGGCTTTGTATTGTCTGGGGGAGGGGGGACGTTGGTTGCCTGTTGCATATGAAACTCCTTTACCACAGCGAGATGTCTGTGGGCATACTCACCGTGGTGGCCGCAGCTTAACTTGGAAAGAGCGGTGGGACTCTTCTGGTGGGAATGAAGGGCTTCCTCTGGCCTGGAGTTCACCAGAGCGTATTTATTTCAGACTTCTCAAGAGTCTTATGTCTACATCACTGGTAGAAACCCAGAGTTAACGGAAGGATGATTGTTTCTTGGTCACTGACATCCAGGCCTGTGCTCTAAAGAGCTGCCACTTAATGAGAATCCAAGACAAAGGCTATTGCCAAGTTAGAACGGGCTAGATCTTGGAGGCTAGATCCCCAAGGAGCTAAACCCCATGGGACGGCAGTTGTCCAGACAGTTTCTTCCTGTTTATCCAAATCCGTCATTGTGCCGGGTAAAGGCTAAATGTAGTGAGCAAATATGTTTGGAAGAAATATCAGAGAGCTGTCTTCTGACCAGGAAATCAGGGTGTGTGGCTGTCCCACCCAGGTGCACTACGAACACGATCTGCTCAGGCGCTGCTTGTGGACGGGAGTTTTGCCTTCCTGGGGACAAGGACACCTCCTTTGCCCAGCAAGTACGTCCTACCTGATTCCAGCTCCATCTTCTGTCCTGGGTTCTCCATTTGATACTTTGGTCGGTTATCCAGTGTGAGCTGGAGATTGGCACTTGCCATCTGCTTCTACGTGGATTGAAGCATGCACCTCTGAAGCTGCTGACCAGCACCTCAACACCCCCTGGAAGGAGCTCAGGATGGGGATCGGGAGTGAGGCGCTCTGTGCTCTGGGGAAAGTGGCAGAACAGGTCTTCAGATAGCTATTTTCAGGAGAAGACTTTATGAGCCCCATTGTTGCATCTCTTCGTATTTAGAAAAATCACTAAAGTCACTCATGGTGATCTTTGCTCCTCATGACCAGCAGAAATCGTCACTAGATTTGCAGCAACTTTTGCAAAATGTATGCCTGATTGTGTGTACCTCCCCCTGCACCGGAATCACATAAACACTCACATTCCTCCCTCCGTCTTTGGAGCAAATTTTCAGAGCTATCTGAAATGCTACCTCTCAGGCATTTTGCCCCCAATAAAACTTAGCTCTCAACTTTTAGGCTGTACCTATTTTTTCTTAAGTGATAGCAGGTAGGAGACAGCATGAACGCAGGAAGAAGGATGAGAAAGCTGCCAGGCAAACAGACGCTTTATCCCTGCATGGGTACAACTTCTTTTGCTGCTTCAAAAATATTCCATTTCTGCCCGTTTGTTTCTCTGGTTTGGGGCACACGGGGACCCGAGCTGGTAATGTCCTGCGCTGTACACTTCTTCAGAAAGCCCTTTCTCAGGCTCAGGGAGACAAGGGGGAAGGCGAAGGAATGAGGTCTGCTTTCTCGAGCTGCTCCTGAGTCACGCCTAGCTCAGGGTGCCCTCAGGAATGGTGGTATCCAGCAACTGGATAAGGGGTTGTGTGCTGATCCTGAGCGGAACTGGATGGAAAGTGTAGTGGGGTCTCCCGAGGCAATGTGCCCTGAATGCATACACATGTGCTCATTTCTCTGGCTAAAATCCCAATTAATTTGTATTAAAACCAGTTTCTAAAATAGCATCGTGGCTCAGAGGAAACGAATCTGACCTCTGACTAGCATCCATGAGGATGTAGGTTCCATCCCTGGCTTTGCTCAGTGAGTTAAAGGATCCGGTGTTGCTGTGAGCTGTAGTGTACATCGCAGAGGTGGCTTGGATCTGGTGTTGCTGTGGCTGTAGTGTAGGCCAGCAGCTACAGTCCTATTCAACTCCTAGCCTGGGAACCTCCATATGCCAAGGGCTAAAAATTAAACAAATAAATACATGAATGAATGCATGAATGAATGAATGTATGTTATCATTGTGGGAATGGAGTGATCTAGAGTGAAGGTGAACTTTTCGTGGCTGAAAGGTGCTAGAGTGAGAGGACAGTGTAGCCATGGGGTGGGGATCCGATGGGATCCAGCAGTTCACTGGCTTTAGGAGAAAAAAATAATGCTGAGCAAGGTTGGTGGTTTTTTTTCTGTGATTTAATAAGATTGGGTTTGCTGCACTAGTCTTTCTGAAGAGGCTCTTTCCTTCAAGGCTTCAAGGCACAGGGCTCTGACTTGGGTACGTAGTGGGCTGGTAAGCAGAAGTACTGAGACATGGTCCCAGGGTCCAAGCAGCCGTTTATACACATGGGTGTGGGTCAGTAGAATTAGAACATTTTCCAGAGGGGATCTGAATAACCGACATGACCGTGATCTCCTTCTCTCCTCTCCTCCTCTGCCTTTGCCTGAGCATGGAGGGGCAGGACAGACGAGTGACAGGAAATGGAGAAATGGCAGGTCATTCTGTTATCTGACTTGGCCTGCGAGGAGAACAACTTCTCGTGGCTGAAGTGAGAGAAGGCTGTGGACAAGCTGCCAAAAGGCTTTTACCATCAACCTGGCATGCAGTTTGGGAGCTGTTGTCCCCGGGGGGATCTGTTTTTGAAATAAAGATTTAGGGTAAATTAAGTGGAAATCGTCTGATGAACCCTGGAAGTAAAAACTGGCTTATAAAATGAATAAAAGAACAATCTTAGTTGGAAAGAGGTAACAAGTACACCTTGAAATTTTTATTTATTTTAAAATGTGGCTTTGGGGACTTTTTCAGCCTTTTAGGTTTCAGCCATGCTGTTCAAAAAATGGCATTTATTATGGAGACTTTTGAGCATTCACCACGGCCGACAAGACACAGTCTTTTAGGGAACCCCTGTCTACTCGTCACCTGGTCTCCATGGCGATTCACTCAAGTCGAGACCATCCCATCCACACACGAGTCACACTCCTCCCCTCCCAGATCATTTTGAAGGAGATCTTATAAATCACATCGCTTCCTCTATATAAATATCTCAGTGCTTTTCTCTGGAAGAGAAAGCGATGCTTCTTTCATAAAGAAGATAAACCTGCGCTCGTCCATCCAGGCCTGGGGAGAGATGAGCCATGTGATGGGGGAGGTAAGACTTAGGTGATGCTGGCTCCCCTCGGGGGATCCAGAACTTGCCAGCCTCTTGTGTTTTCGACCTAGAAACTTAAGCTTGGAACGGAATAGAAAACGACTCGTGTGTACAAGCCCCTGTGCTGTGAGGGCCCTTCCCCAGTGAGTGCGGGGTGGTGCTCTGACAGTTCAGCCATGTTCCCAGCCAGGCAGTATTAACTGGGTCATTTAGCTCCAAGCAGATTTGAGTTACTAACTGCAGAGGAGGGAAAGAGAAATTAGGAGGTTTAGTAGGGTCAAGGGAAAAGAGATGGGTTTTCATTTAAGACAGGCTTTCATTGTCTGCCTAGGGCAGGGTGGGCACAATTAGCCCCGGAACACAGTGCATTCAGCAGGTGTGCTTCCCTGATTCAGAAACCAGACACAGGTGCCAGAGCCTGGCTGGACCTTTGTTCTGAGGCTGGAGGGCATTCTGAACGGGATGGTTAAGTTCATTTGTCAACTTGGCTGGGTTAATGGATGCTCAGATAACTGGTAAAACATTGTTCCTGCATGTGTTTGTGAGCGTGTTTCTGGAAAAGGTTAGCGTTAGAGTCTGTGGACTGAGTAAAGAAAATCTGCACTTAATCATCAATCCAAGTTATTGGGGGTCCAGATAGAACCCAAAAAGCAAACAAAGGGTGAATTTTCTCCCTTTTTGGGGGGAACTGAGGCTTCTTCCTTCTCCCACCCTCAGACTTCGAAGCTCATGGTCCTCAGGCCTTTGGCTTTGAGCTCATGATAGCTGGCTTTATGATTTTCTGACTTTCCTGATTTTCTGTCTTACAGGAGATGGATGGTGGGGCTTCTGAGCCCCCTTAACCATGTGGTCCAATTTCTATAGTAAGTCTCCTCTGATCTCTCTCTAACCTGGGGTTCTGTTTCTCTAGAGAACTCTGTATTAATCCACTGAGTCAGGGACCCCTGCCTTCCCTCTCACTCAATCCTTGGGTTCCAAGGCGAGTGGAAGAAAGGAAGAAGCTGACTGGGCCAGTCTCCAGGCTTGTCTTCTTAAGACAGGGTGGGCTATTTTAACAAGAGCTTTTTCATGGTCTTTTTTTTTTTCTCCAGCATGTACTCACAACAATCCCGTGTGTGAACGGTTCTTATTCCTCTTTCACTGTTCTTTCACAGTGAGCGTGCTGGTGAAGCACAGGCTAGGAGAGCAGGGGTCACAGCATTTGAGGTGTAATCTAAGGACAGGCCATTGAAGCTGCTGCCCCTTGTAGGTTTCATGATTTCCAGAGTGTCTTTCTCTCTGATTTTTGAATTTGTTGGAACTGCCCTCTGATGGGGCCACCAGGTAGCCCTGTTCCAGACTGAACCTCTCTGAGGCTTCGAAGTGGGGCTGGCTCCACCATGAACCCAGGGTGTGTCATGCTACAAATGATGAGATTCCAGTTCCCACTTGATGGACAAGGCCCAAAGACGTTGGTGGCTCAAGTATTCTATGTAAGCTGGGACCTCAGTCGTGGCAGTTCTCATGTGGGAATAAGAACCACCACCGTTTCCCAGACCTACAGGGGATTTGTCACCAGGAAGTTCCTGAAGCTACACTAAGAAGAAAAAGCACAGGGGTGGAAGTAAGGAGATATGCCTTTGTGTCCCAGATCGACCAGTGTTAACTGGGAAGCTCAGTTTCTCACCTGTGGGAAGGGGTGGTAGCGGTAGTATTTGGAAGGTTGTTGTGTGTAGTCAGATTGGATCAGGTGATCGTTCAGAGCATGATAACCTTGTATTGTTTATGTTGTCAGCATTGTTATTCAAAAAGTCATTGGATTTATATGTCGAATTTGACAGTGCTCTGCCTTTCTCAGTAGCGTGATGATACTACATCCGGTACTAAAAAAAGGAATCTTCCACGCCTACTGTTTATTGGCTGTAATTTTAATGGAGAGTACCACTCCTCCCCCCACCCCACTCTTAAAGAAAATATGTACACACACACACACACACACACACACACACACACACACACACACACGTATATATATATATAAGGAATCTTCCTGATAATTAGTTCTAGCACTACCAGTGCTAAATTCATTCTCATTTTGATTTCCTGGCCCCAACCCAATTCTTCCTGGGTGGGCTGGCTGCAGTTTCTCTCTCATTGGTTTTCTTTTCCCTGAGGACACAGAATATTTGCAAGGCACAACATTTTTGTTTAAAAAGATTTCTCCTAAAATCCAAATGTTATTAATGGATCTTCAGTCCCTCCTGGAAGACGCTGACCCAAATAGCAGATGCAGTTTAAAAGCCATACAATTGTGGAGTGGCTTTTGGCTTCTCCCCTCTGCTCTTTCTATTGTCCTTGGATACTTAGAATGTATTCAGAAAGTCACATGATTGTTCTCAGTAGTAGCATTTGACACTGTATTGTTTTACATTTTCTTGCCAACTTGATGATGAATTAGAAGGGCTTGAAGCTCATTTATGACATCCTCAACTATTTCATTGTAAACAAAATCTCTTAAAATAGGGTTCACTTATTTATTTTTGCATCAATAATTTTTTGAGGGTCTACAATGTGCCAAGATTTTGCTAGACATTGTAGAGAATACTGCAGTGAGACATTCAGGTTCCTGGCCTGAAGAAGCTGGTATCTAGGAAGGAGGTAGGAAAGGAAGTAAAAAGAAAAAAAATGCGAGGAGACAAAGGAAGAAGTGGGGGGGATTTTCCCTGGAAGGATGGAGACAGCTTCCCGGCTTGGCTTACCTCTTACAGTTCCATGTCCAGGGGCATGGTTCTCACGTCCCTGCCTCTGCCACTTCCTACAGACCTTGCTTCTGAGTCAGCTGTCCTGGACATACCTCATCCAAAGGTGAGGTACTGGAACTTGCCTACAGCAAAAGAAATGATTCTAATGCCCAGGTCCCCCCAGACACCTAATATTAGCTTATCTTTGTGGTTGGTCAAGTGGGACCACCCTGGAGGTGGGGCGGGGGTGGGAGAGTGGAGGCCCTGTAGGGCTGGTAGTGTTGATAGGGGACCAGACTTATCAGAACAGAATATTACATGTGCAGCCCTTTGCTGGGTCTTGGCTGGAATCTGTGGGGTGGAGTGGCCTTCCAGGAGCCCTAGTTGTACAGGTTTAATGTGTGCTCAGAGCCTGAAGACGGTCAGAGCTTGATGGGGTTAAAGGTACTCAGATATAGAGGCTCTATAGACTTCAGTGGTCAGAGAAGATTCTGGAAAGCTGGTGAGCCAGACGGGCGAAGGTGAGACTCAAAGCTTTTGAGAAATTTAGGTGAGGCTGGGAAGGGATTGCATGGTGTTACCTTTGCGTCCCTGAATTCCTAAATGTTTAAAGGTGGTGTTTCATAATATTAACTGTTTGTTTGATCCACTAGTTTTGGGTTGAGCCTAAGACTGGCATGAATTCTAAAAAGATCCGTCTTCATTCCAAGGCTTTATTTTCTCATTGTATTTCTTTTCTTTGCCCTAAATAGAGATGTTAGACTTTCCCTATGTTTAGTTAGATTTTATTTTTAAAAATTCTATAATCATTCTTCATGATTCTCCATAGCAAAAAGTTTATCTAGCTAAGTGCTGGACATGGTATATTCTGAACAAATGCTTGAAACTGATACCCTTGTGTGAATGATTCTCCATCTATTGATGGACCATATCTTTTGCTGATCTCCAAACCTACCTATCCAGTTGTGTGCTGGATTTCCACCTGGATACCCTAGAGATCTCAAAGTTAATACTTCTGAAGCTTTTTGTTGTATCTGTCATCCCCCCATCCCAACACATGCTCAGTCTAGACCTCTTTCTCAAAACCATTACAGCCAAGACACTGGGTCATCTCTGACTCTCCCCACTGCCTTCCTCACCCTTTACTAGCTGGTGTCTAAGTTCCACACTTGTGACTACTAAATCACTCTCAGTCCCACTCCTTATTTCCATCCATTCCTGCAACTTTAGCCAAGATTCCTCCATGTATTATTTCGATTGCTCACTAGAATGTGAACTGTGAATTGGTACACTTGCCCTGAAATAAAAAATTTGACCGATCAGATTTGCATAACCTGTGGATTTGTCTACAGATGAAAACCAGCTTCTTAGTGTGGCTTACTTTCTCCTTCCCAGTCTCATTTCTGTTCCCCCAGCAAACTCCTCACAGTCTTGAAATCACGCACATTCATGTCTTTGCATGTACCCCTAAGTATGCTTGCTGTGTGAGCCTTCTTTGATTGCTCCAGCACGGGTCACCCCATCCTGTACGTTTCTGATCCACTTTGGGACCATTTTATTATCACTGTATTTGAATTCATGCTATAATGATCTGTCAGACAGGATGGGAAGGGATTTCTGTCTTATCCATCACGGACTCTTCATTGCCTAGCTGAACGCTCTAAGTGTTTGTTAATGGTTAAAATAGACAAGGATCTTCAATCTTAAAAGAGTCTCTCCTAGTTTAATTCCTCTTAAATTCATTTATTTACTCATTCATTCGCTCCTTGTGCAAACATTTACTGAGTACCTACTATGTGGGAACTCGCTCGCTCGCTCTCTCTATGCAACAAAGCCTTGATTAAACAGACATGAAAGAGAAACAGCTGCCAATCCTTCCTCCAGGAAGCTCTGCTCCACAGGCCTTCATTTAAGGATCCTGGAGCTTCAGTTTTCTTTCGTCAGCTTTTTCCTTAATGGCCAAACTCATGGTGGCAGTGACAATGGATTCTGCATTAGTATTAAAAATTTATTCAATAAATAATGGATTAGAGCCTCTGTTTAATAATTATTAATGCACTGCAATTTCAGTTACCCAAATCTCAAGATGTTTTAAACATAAGTAATTGAAAACACAATTAACAGCAACTTGCTGAAATAAATCTGGAAGGCAAAACACCCTTGAAAGCTTCAAACTATAAGAGCAAAATATCCAAAAGCAGCCCCCTCCTCCCTCTGGTCTAAGAGGCAGGGCTCTGACAGAGACTCTGATGGCAGATGGTGGCACCTGGCCAGGTCTGGGACATGAAAGTTGGTTTAATGGCAGCTTCTCTGCAGATACTGAAACTTTAGGTGACCACTTCATTATGCTTGGAGGCAGGGGGGATTTGCCTGGCTAGTATGATGTACTCAGACGCTTGTGTTTTTGGGGCCCTTAGAGAGATGCTGATTCAGTGACCTTGTTATATACAAATTCAGCAAAACAAAGACCAGCCCCTGGGGTCTCACAGTACATGGAGGTGGGGCATTGCCTCAAGTTAAGTCATAGGATGAGTGAGTGGCAGTACTGTGGCTGAGAAACATTGGCTCCCAGCATCAAAGGCTCCCAGCATTGCACCCACCGCCCTGATGCTTCCTGTGTTCTTTCCGGGGCTAGTTCTCCTTGTCCTGACTCAGTGCAATGGTTCATCTGGGACTTTGAGTCAAGGGCCTAAGACAGGGGCCCTTTGATATTCTTGCTTCAACAGCAGTGAGCAAAGGAAGGAAATGCATCAAGGCATTTATAAGATGAGCTCTGTGCTGGCTCTTGGATGCCAGAAGGAAGACTTTGGATGCACTGAAGGAATACTTTGGCCTTTGGTTTGGGCTTGACATGGAGCCTGAATGTTTTTCTCTACTTTCATTTTTTTTATACCTTCTACTCACATTCTAACCCAGAGGCTTTTGATCTGGATACATTGCCCTTCCAGTTTTTATTAGTCTTTCATTGATGTTTGTTCATTTGTTTTTTGGGGTGAATATCTGATGAGACATTGTAAGGAAATGAACCAACAATAGGGTTGGCCAGTGGCAGGCTCTCAGTACATGATAATCCCCCTTCCATTCCCAGCCTTGGCTCCTGCCTGGTTAGTCCATCCCCAGGACTCTAAACACTGCAGTGGCCATGACCTCAATGGAAGAGTATGGATATTGAACACATGGGTGTTATTCCTGGAGAACAGGAGATTGAGGAGAGATCTGTTCCATTCAGGGGATGAGTCTGGAGAGCAGCCTGGCTATAGCTTAGGTTATGAATGGACAGTAACAGATGAGGCCAGGGAAACCGGATGGATGGAGTTATGTTACAAAGTACCTGGAGAGTCAGGCTAGCAAATTTGACCTTCCTTTTGAGGGGAACAGTGAAGGATTTTTAGACTAGAAAGTAGCATGGGTTTTAGCTTAATCTGTGTACTATGAAACAGTGAAGTTTTGTGTGCATCCGTTTTGTGTGTTTCAGGATCATCTGGAAGGCAGGTTAGGACCCCACCTCCAGAGTTTCTGATTCAGTAGTTGAGGATGGGGTCTGAGAATCTGCATTGCTATCAAGTTTACAGGTGATGTTGATGCTGATGGTCCAGGGATTATGCTTTGAAAACCGTTTGTGTAGAGGATGGCCTGGAGGTGGGTAGGCCTGTAGGCACAGAGCTGTTTAGGAGTCTGGCAGGATAGCCTAGCTGTAAGCTGATGTGAATGACTTAAAGCAGGATCTGTGGCTCTAGAAAAAATGGAGGTACCACAGAGGAAGAGCCAGTAAGATTTGGTAGCCCAGCAGGCTGAGTGGGAATGACAGGAGACTCTCCCAAGGTTTTTCTACCTGGGAACTTGAAAGAGTGATGGCACCTGTCACAGGGAAGAGCATGGGGCAGAGGCTCGCTGGTCAGGATGAAGGACAGTCCTTGGGCTGATGGTTCCAGACCATCCTGGGTACAGGTGCAACAGGAAACTCAAGGACCTGAAACTACTTCCTACCTGGGACCTTGAGAGAGGTGGTGGCCTGCTTGAGTGATATTTCTGGGAGGGGACCATAGGGCTAGGGCCAGGCTGCGTCAGGTGAGGTGCCCAGCACGCACAATTTAAGGATGTATTGCTCAGGGTTGCACAGCCTTGCCTGATCCTGCATGAGAACACCTTTTTAATTTAGTGCCACGGGTGCCTTGTTTGACTCACTCCAGCACCAAGGTTTGGCGAAGCTGTTGCTTCAAGCCTGAAAGGGGCCTGGTGAAGTCAGCAGGGTGAGAGGAGGGCTGTGGACCCCAACTATATATTGAATCCCATCACTGACATTTCCGTTCGTATTGGAACAGAGTCATATGCCATCACCTTTCCCAGAGGGCCCCATATACCTGTATGTGACTTGTATGGATCTGAATTTTGTGTCCAGGGGACTTGAATGGAGCTGGTCGAGGGAGACAGAGATGGCTGGAAAGCCTTACAGATCCATCACACTCTTTCTGGATGAGGTGCAGGCAATCCTCAGGTGTTAGCAGTGTCTGTCTTCTGAAACAGCTGAGCCAGCGAACAGAGCCAGCTGTTCTGTAGAAGGGCAAAGAGAGAATCTTGGAGCGTGTTTCTTGAGCAAACTTTTAAATATATTTTGTTGTTGTTGTTGTTTGTTTTTCCTTTTTTTTAAGGACTTAATCTATGGAGCTCCATCATGCAGCCAAAGCAATCCAAGTTTAATCTCTACGCATTCATCTCCCAAGTTCAGAGTTTTCTTCCATCTTCTCAGCTGGTGCATTCCCCAACTTCTGAATTTCTAAAAATACCCAGCGTGGTTCCCTCGACAAAACACCAGCACCCTGCCAGCTGTTAAATAAATAAACTCAAAACAAAAATGCTGTAGTTGTGAAATAAGATATATTTAATTAAATAAGAAAAGGAAAATCAAGTGCTATTACAAGAACATAAAACTGTAAGGCATAAGATAAAAACTAAATTACTACAAGGCATCTCAATCCAATCTAATCCTTAAAGATAAAGATGAAACCAGAAAATTGCATGTATTGAGAAATCAACATAAGCCCTGAGCAAATATTAACTAGAGATCTATAAACTGGTTGATAAGAAACAGTCCTATGAACATTAGGATTAGGGAAGGAAATGGAAATGGAGCCAGATCAGGGTGTGGGGAACTTGAGTTCATCTCTCCATCCCACTTGGAGCAGCTTTGGTGGAAAGATCTCGTTAGTGAGACTTTTCCGTTAGCTAGAGGAAAGTCTGAGAGGAAAAATCCAGTGGCCTAGAGATACCCGGGCAAATTTCTAGCTATCGTCTTTTGAAAGACACAGAGATGGATGTGATCTCAACCTACCAGGCTATAAAATGGAGCCTGCAGATAAAATGTTTGCCTTTTACTGTGGGTTTCTAACCAGCTATTGACTTGATTTTAACAGTGTGTTTAAGCATGAAGAATGGTCCAATTACATGCTAAGTAGCCTTTTTTTTATAGTTCTAATAAAGGTTCATTTAGACATTTATACTGACAACTTAGTTCTTTGGAAGGGCATTTTTTCAAGCTGCCTGCTCAAAAGAGGACATTTCCTGGCTGAAAAAAATAGAGAAGCCTGCTATTAGCTAGAAAATGTTGCTCCAGCTTTCAGAGACGCCATTTGTGTAGAGCCTGGGTTTTCCGATGGGGAGTCAGCGGTGGCAGCTGGAAAAATCAAGCCAATTCACAGGTGAAGATGCCCTCTTTGTCACGGCTTCGGGCTCTGGGATAAAGACTCTCCTTTCAGAGCATTCATGCACTTCACGCCCCACACAGGGAGCTTCAGAATGTGATGTGAATGGGAAAGGGACTCCGGGGAGCGAGAGGGACGGCTCTGACAGGCAGGGAATGCAGCTCTCCATCAGATCAAGGTCCAGAGACAGCCAGGTCCTCGGAGGGAACTGGAAGGCCCTTTGGGGACAGAGTTAGTGTTCTTAGGCCCCTGGGGATGTAAGTGACCTGGGGACTCTTACAAGCAGGTTTTTTTTTTTTTTTTTGCCTCTAGTGAGACTCCAACTAAAGTGTTCCTGACAGAAAAAGAGATACCTATGTGCTCTTAGGTCTGGGAAAAAAAATCCCCACAGCTTCCTGGAGTCAGGATCAGCTTTGGAGTCTTGTCCCTAACTCATGGTCAGTCTTCTTGGGGGTTTCAGACTCTTGCTTCTAACCCTTTAATATTCACATGCTCATATCCACGTGCCAGGGCCACCGTAGCAAAGTAGCACAGACTGGGGGGCTTAAACAATAGACCTTTATTTTCTTATAGCGTTGGAGGCTGGACGTCCAAGATCAAGGTGTCAGCGGGGTTAGTTTCTTCTGAGGCCTCTCTCCTTGGCTTATCCATGGCCTTCTCCTCCCTGTGTTGCTACATGGTCTTCCCTTTGTGTGTGCCTGTGTCCAAATTGCCTCTTCCTCGAAGAATGCTGGTCGGATTGGATTAAGGCCCACTCAAATAACCTCATTTTAAGCTAACTGCCATTTTAAAGACCTTCTCTATTTTTTTTTAAATTATAGTTGATTTACAGTGCTGTGTCAATTTCTACTGTACAGCAAAGTGGCCTAGTCCTATACACACACACACACACACACACACACACACACACACACGTATATATACATTCCTTTTCTAGTACTGTCTTCCATCATCTTCTGTCCCAAGATATTGGCTATAGTTCCCTGTGCTGCACAGCAGGACCTCATCGCTTATCCATTCTAAGTGTAATAGTCTGCATCTACCAGCCCCAGACTCCCCGTCCATCCCAGTCCCTCCCCACCTCCCCCTTGGCAACCACAGGTCTATCTCTATATCTTTGAGTCGGTTTCTGTTTAGTCCTTAGGCTCATTTGTGCCATATTTTAGATTCCAGTAAGCCTACTTCTGGGCATATATCTGGACAAAACTATAAAGAAGATACATGCACCCCTATGTTCATTGCATCACTATTCACAATAGCAAAGACAAGGAAATAACCTAAATGTTGATAGAGAGGAATGGATTAAGAAGGTGTGGTACATATATACAAGGAAATAGTACTCAGCCATAAAAAAGAATGAAATAATGCCACTTGCAGCAACATGAATACAACTAGAGATTCTCATAGTAAGTAAGTCAGAAAGAGAAAGACAGATACCTTATGATATTACTTTAATGTGGAATCTAAAGTAAAAGACCCCATCTTCTGAGGTACTTGTGGTTCAACACATGAGTTTAGGGGTGACACAATTCAGCCCATAACAGGACTGCATCTTTGTCCTTATTTTATATCTGTGAGTACAAATAAATGTACTTTTTATCCTGCTTCCAGAGAATTGCTCAGTAGTGGGTGTGGGGGTGGGGCAAAAAAATCAGCCTCATCAATCACTCCCCCCCACCATTCTGTGAGTGGAGAGCAGGAGGTGGCCACATTTTTGTTGCAAGATAAGGAAAACTTTACTTTCAAAGCTTCTGCAAGAGTGATTCTCAACTGTGCCTCTTCTCCAGAGTGTCTCATCTGTTTGACTGGGGGTAAGGTCCGGGCATGGATAAGTTTTTAAACTTCCCCGAGTGATTCTACTATGTGGCCAGGGTGGATAAACCGCTGTTCTCGGAGTGTCTGGGTACAAAAGTGTGACCCTCAAGGGCACATGGTTTTGTGCAGCCTGTCATTTCCGATGCATTGGCGGACCCCTGGACATGATGAGGAAGTGGTCGGCAGAGCAGACCTGTAGATCTTCTGCTTAATAATGTACAAGGATTGTCATGGCAGCCAGGACAAAAGTCTTTGTGGATTATGTAGCCTTAGGAAACTGTTTTCTTATTATGGATTCAAACTGTGCTGCCTCCTGTATCTGAGAATAATTCCATGTTCTTGAGCAGAGAGAGAGAGAGAGGGAGAGGCAGGAAGAAAGATATTAATAATATCGCAAGAACAGTGGTTACTAAAGTTTCCACTGGGTCCTGATGAAGTGACCATGTTGCTGCCACCATCCAGGAGTAATTTGCTGAAAGCGCCAGCGGGGCTGTTCCAGATTGAATAAACACAATTAGCGAAAGAACAGGGTCTTGTGGATTGCCGTTCTGAGCAGAAGTGTTGGATTAAAGGCTGAGACCAACCCCTAGGGGTAAAGAGTATGGGGGATCAAAAGCTGAAGGGCTGAGGTCGGCTGTCTTCCGTAAAGTGGAGTTGGCTTACCTGACACTGGGAAGCAAGGCTAGGACTGAGGCGGGTGTATGAGAGCAACTCCTGGGAGGGGTTCATTCTTGCTCTTGAATTTTAGGAAAATCGTATTATATCTCGTTTAAATTATGCTACCCCTACGTTCTCATTCCTCACAGTTGCCCACGCACCTTTGGGAGAGCCTGTTCACACTCTCAGCCTTTGCGGACCAAAGGGAAGGGCCATAGAGGGAAGTGTGTAGGGCTTCCCTCACCACCCACCCTGCCTTGCCCAGGGCAGATGTGGAGGCCCATGGTGCAGTGGGTCTTAAGGGGCTGCATGTTAGAAATAAGACCAGTTCTCAAAACTGTTCATGTCCGGGCCTCACATAGACGAGCAGTGTTGTCTCTGGAGGTAGGGCTCATGCAGCCCAAGTGGAGGACCAGTGACACAGAGATGGATGGTGGTCCTGGAGCTCCAGGTAGTACAGGGCCAAGCCCCAGGGCATCTTGGAGAGAAGCTGGGTAAAGACTAGGTGAGGCAAGCCCGGGTCTCCAGGTGCACCAGATGAGGTGGGCCACGAGGCCCTGGGGGAGTGACGTCCAGACTTGCTATTACCAGCCCGGAACCTAGTAAAGTTGGGCAAACGTACTTTCTACTGCACTCATCTGTATCCTGGTGTTATGCCCCTCGCAGGAATATGGGAATGTCCACCAACATGCAGGACCAGTGTGATGAAGCAGAAGTACATGAGTCGTAAAGTGTTGGAATTTTTCTTATATCTTACCCACATGCTCTCTATTTCAATGCCCCCTATTATGCTCTCAAAAATCAGTGGGGACTTCTTGGCCACAATCTTTCACTTAAGTAAATATTGACTATTAACTAGGTGATCATCATATGGACTTCCACTTCCAGCGTGCTTACAGTAGAGCTGTGAGGATGAAAAACGTACATGTGAAAATGCGAATGTCTACAGAAATCTAAATGCTTTGGCAACAGCCTGTGGCACACCTGGGCATGTTCTTAGGGGAAGGATTGCTGGAAAGAGTCTGGATCAACGCAGAGCTAGAGACTTGAACTAGGCCTTATAGGAGGGGGCTGTTTGTAGGGCTGGGGCCTTCTCACATGGAAGGGAAGTAGACGGGGTATATATTATGCTGAGTGGGGAGAGAGCAGTGATGCACAAGGCTGACTGCAGGGTTTGCAATGGGGACGATGCCCCAACCACCACACAGGACAGAACAGGACACATTGGGGGCACTGGGCCAAGTGTGGGTGAGTGGTGCGTGGTAAACAGTTCTTACCCTGTTACTAGGTCATGCTCCCCTGCTCCGCACTCTCTCCCCCTGCTTCTACGTTGCAGTGACAATTAAGACAAGGAGCCACTGAGAAGCTACCAAAGACTTATTTCTCGGGGAGGTGATAAACAATAAGTAGACAAAGATAGAGAAGGGAGCCACTGAGTAGAAATCAAGTAAAAGGAGGCTGCTAGGGGAGAAGCAATTGCCTTATTTTAATAAGAAAGGAACGAAAAAGTAGATGAGATGTGGGTGATTTCAGGCTGGACTTAAAGGCTCCTTAAAGCACTCCTATCTCATCAGCTGGTTCTTTTTGTTTCTAGTGTAATTGCTGTTATTTTCTGCCTCTCTTGTTTTTTAAGGCATAGATTAAAAGTCACTGCCTCCATGTATCCTTTTTGGGTATTTTTTTAAAATTAAATTATATAGTTGATTTCAATTGTTAAAACTCCAAGGCCACATTCCTGACCTACCTCAAGGAGTCCTATTTTCCAAGTCATTAATTGTTTTCTTGCATTCTTAGAGATTTTCAGGTTTCTCCTAATCCTCCCAAATCCTGTGTATTTCAGAGGTACCCCAGAGAGGCTCAGAGTGCCCTAGAGATGCTAATAAATCTCCCAACGCTTCATCTGGTGGAGCAGTTTTGCTATCATCCACCCCTGCATGTAATTCACTTAATTCCTCTGTCTGTGCTTGTTGACACCCCGTGTGCAAGGGGGCAGGAACTCACTGAACAGAAAGCAAATAAAACTTCAGCCCTCATTTCACAGAAGAGGAGCAGTCTATGCAGGAATTTTTATTAAGGTTGCTCTGAAGTCAGATATATGTTAGTTGGAAAAAAGGTAACTCTGGTTTATACAAGATGCCATTCCTACCTAACGGACAAGCTTTTTAAAAGCTTTTTCCCTTAGAGGAAAAATAACAGTGACAGAAAATCACATCAATAAGGCTGAGTTATTCACAATCAGGCATAAAATTTAAACAAAAAGACCAATTCCAAAACTGAACATCTAGGTCAAAACCACGAGGAGTCAGAAACTTTTGTAGAAATCATTCAGCCCATTTGTTTCCTGAGCGATAATTTTCTGTCCCAGGGGACTTCCCATTGTTTGAACTTGCCAGTGTCCCCTTCTGTCTCTGCTCAGAGCTCAGAAGAAAGGCCCTGTAGAGGGTGTTAGAGGAAGCTTGGACCGAGGAGACACAGTCCCCGGGGCGGGAGCCCACAGTGCTGGGGGAACCAGAGGCAACCTGATCATCACTGATGGGCTCGGAGCTGTGCCAGTGCAGGTGCTCCCACTCCGTCCTGACTGTTTCTTCACCTAAGGAGCTGATGGCCGGGGCCTCGTTGGGAGCTGTCAGGACGTCACAGGCCTCTGTTGCTTGGATTAGTCCCCCCCCCAGTGATCTCAACTTTATCACCGGCAAAGACTCTAGTTCCCAAAAAGGCCAAATTCACGGGTACTGGAATTTAGAACGTCACCATCTTTTTGCGGGGAATTCAAGCCCATGATAGGGGGTAAGTGTGCCACTGGGCTATAAAGCATATGGGGAAGAAGGTGAGTTTTAGGAACAGGCTGGGTTGCAGCCCTGCGGTATGTGAGCTAGGTGGGTCGTTCAGTACTTGTGTTCTTAGCTGTCAAATCAGGATTTACAGAGTGCTGCTCCACAGGTCGGGTACGAGGGTGACAGTGGATCTAAAGTCCCCTCAATTTTCGAAGAGGATGTGCCTGCCAGTCATTATGGCAATGACGTGCCGCCCCTATGTTCTCTCACTGAAGAGAGTGGTTCCGTTCTCAGTCCCCTTGTTTTCTCAACTGTGAAATGGGTTGAACAAATAGTGTGTTAACTGGCCTGTGATCCTGCAGCGTGGAGGTTACAAAAGAGGGGAGCAGTGCAGATGTGTTTTCAGCAGGCCGTTTCAGTTAAGATCAGCAAGGCACAGAAGGCTCAGGAGATTTGGTTAGGCTGTGAGGAAAAGGAAGGAGCCAAAGAATAGAGGGGTTCAAGCTGGGCAGAAGTCATTGGGGTTTTTGTGCTGCCGCAGGAAGATGGGAGACGTTTTAAAGCTTGCCTTAAGCTGTGTGCCAGATGATGCTAAGATCCTGATTCCAACTAACTCTAGTGTAGGTTTTTCTTTTTTTCCCCACACCAAACACAGCTCTGACACCTGCATGGTGTCCTACGATTCAGCTCAATTCTGAAACTGTCTACCTGCAGAGAGCACTGGGTCCCACAGGTCAAGGGCTCGGTCCTGCAAGACTGATCCCCCACCACCAGTGCAGACGCCAATTGCAAGCCTCGGTTGTCACCTGTGCTTCTGACTGCTGGGCTGTGAACTGGAGGTTCCTTTGACCCCCTCCTTGGGTTTGATTTATTTGCTAGAGCAGCTCATAGAACTCAGAGAAGCGTATCACTTACTAGACTGCCAATTTAGTATAAAAGGATACAGCTCAAGAAGAGCTAGTGGAAAGGATGCTCAGGGCAGGCTCCCATGCCCCCTCCCGGTATGGTACTCTCCCCACGTCTCCATGTCTCCATCACCCCTGAAGCTCTTTAGACAACTTGCTTTGGGGATTTGTATGGAGGCTTCATTGTGTAGGCCTGAGTCCTCCTAAGTGAGGACCAAATGAGTCCTCCGTTTTCATCATTTCTACTTTTTTCAAGGGAATGGGGGTTAGAGTTAAAAAATGTAAGCTTCTCATCATGGCTTCATCTTTCTGGTGACCTGTCCTCATCCAAGAACCCAGCCAGCACTGGCTCCTTAGAACAGAAGACACTCCTATTCCACAATGACAAGGGCTTCAGGAACCCTGTGTCAGAAACTGGGCTCAAAGACCAGATATTAGAATAAAAGATGTTCCCAGTGTTTTTATCTCTTAGGAAATTATAAGAGTGTCAGGGGCTCTGTGCCAGGAACCGGGGGAAGAGGCCAGTATACATCCTGTATTATCTCACAGACAATATTTTATTTTATTTTATAGACACTGACTAGTCATACTGCACGTTACAGTCTTGTCTTTGGGTCACGTGGGCTGTGACCTTTGAGATCCCTCCCAGAATGGGGGCCTGTAACTTGCTTCTGTAAAGTCCTAGGACTCCAGCTTCCCAGTGTTTAAGATTTTGCTGTATTAGCTCTGTTTACCAATGTTAGAGTCCTTTCTTTGGTGGCTCTGTCATTGATAGATATGGACTCACCTTGAGGCTTCTAGCCTAAGGAAGAGGAGCCATTCCTTGGAGGCCACAGAGAATGATCAGCCCTTCTACCGTGACCTTGATGTTCAGGCCGTGGCAGGTGCTGGTCAGTGCCCCTCTGGCCCCACTCATCCGTCTGTGGGCTGGTCGCCTCGTTGGGGGCAGGCTTGGCATTCACGATCGGGTATGTTAATCGCGGTGTTGCACCCTCAGGGTCTCTCCTCTGACCACCAGGCCTGTTCTCTGTCCTCCCGTCCTCATCAGCACTCCTGGACTGGCCTCTCGCTCCTTAAGGGCTGTGAACCCACACCTTTCACCGCAGCCTGAAGCGGAGGCAGCTGGTTCACAAAGAAAGCGATGGCTGTTGATTTTTCTTTTTCTTCTGGCTCAGTTCTGAGGCTGAAAAAAATCACAGCATACTTCAAACTTGAGCAGGGGCTGTGAATGTATTCACTCTTGAATTCATCTGTGAGGTTATTATACACAGCTTTGATGTTACAGCAAGACTACCTGGGTCGTTTTGTTCCAATTACTCAGAGCAGAGGAGGGGGACTTCACGCCACACAAAGGCACCGACTTTGATGTTGTGTTGAGGCCGCCTTTCCCGGGGCTGATGCATCAGAAGCAACTCTGGGTGGCTGGGGCGCATCCATATGGTGGGGCTGTAACCTGGAGTGGGGTGGCTGGGTGCTCACGGCCACGAGGACCCGTTGTGGGGGAAGCCACAGGTGTGGGCCTATCGAGCGCATTTCCCATTGCATCACAGAGGATTTGGAAATAACCTCATTTTCCTCAATTAGGAAGATGGAGATTGTAATGGCTCTGCTTTGCTCTCTTCAGACGACTTTCATCTCTGCATCGCAAAGTGCTCTGAAAACGTGATTAAGGAAGCCTCCCAGCTCCCAGCTGGGCGGGCGCCTTCTGTCAAGGCTAAATGGTTAAGGCCAGCTCGCTGGGTGAGCTCAGGGTAATGGGAAATCCTGCTGACCCCCAGGCAGGGCCTGGACGGATGCTGGGAATGCCGCTCAGTGGGGGCGGGGAGGGAGCGCGAGGCATCCATTGCAGAGGCGGGTTCCTGGGCAAGGGAGGTGAGGGTCTCAGGGTCAGCCGTAGTTGTCCTGCTGGCCTGTGTCCGAGCGTGGGCTGCTGACCCCCGCCGCCACTCACCCCCCGTCGGAGACTCGGAGTTAGCGTGTGAAGATAGGGGAGTGGGATTTGAAGATACGTCAGGCCCCTCCTGGCCCTGCAGGTCTGTGTGACGTGATGATGGACCTGACGGCTCCCCAGGCCAGCCCGGTGTCTCTCCTTGATGGTCCTGCTCAGAATCCAGGCTGCTTCCCAGCGTGTGGGCCCACGCCTCCCAGCTCCCAGGAGCACTCCTCATGGCCCGAGTCCTGCGTGCTCATCGCCACCCCGCCCTCCGGTGCAGGTTCCCAGGCACACGCCACATGCAAAACTTTGTCAGATCATCTCCCGTTTCCATGCACGCCTTCCAGGTGCGTTCTCCTCCCGCATCTCTTTCCTCCAAACACAAGTACCGGCTCCTTCTGTTTTGTTTTTGCCAGACTAGATAGCTGTCCTCTGTCCATTTAGGCCGGGCCCCTCCTCCAGGACCCTGCAGCCCCTGCCAAACCTGGGCTTGTTTGCTCAGGCATCAAAGACCCAGCTGACTGTGCTTTTAGAGCTCTGGTCACCTGCTTTCAGATTGTCTGGTCACCTTCCTTGTCGATATTACTACTTCCTGTTGCGGTAATTCCTGTCTCCTTCCCAATTAGCTGTCCTTGTGTGCTGCAGGCTAAGAACAGAACTCCCCAAGCTCCTAAAATGTGGTTGTGACAGGAAGGCTGAGAGGTGCCCGTGTGTGTCTCTGCAGGGAGAATAGAGCCTCTCGCCTAGTGCTCAGCTGCCTTTTTTAAATGTCTTTCTTTTCCCAGCATGTTCCAAATGGCTGAGGTCGTAGGATGCTTGAGCTCTGGGTGAGTGGACATGACGCAACTGCAGAATTACGAGGGATGCAAAGGGTGAGACTCCGGAGGAGGGAAGGCAGGGGCAAGTCCATCTCCTTCTACTTGAAGAGGGATTTAAAAACACAAGGAAAGGACCTAGATCTGTTCTTTGTTATTGCCAATTAATATATGCTTCTGAGTGTTGCACTTGGAAAAAAACACTGTGATGTCCCACAAAAAATGTTTTCCACCAGAGTTTTGGAAACCCCCAGGGTTTCCCAGGTGAGAAGGCTGACAAGGTCAGGTCACGCTGTGGAGGATGGATTAGTTGTTGGGAGGTCCTCATTCTTTCCATCGACGTCTCGCGCTGGCTTCTCAGCCTCCCACGAAATGACTGTGTGGGGAGAGGCAGTCACCCCTGGCTCTCGGGAGCTGGCGCTCAGTGCCACCATGCTGGCACGCTGCCCTGGAGGCCCGCTCGGGGGCTGCCCTGACCCGCCACATGAGCAATTCTGGGGGAAAAGCTGTATTTTGTTGCAGACGTTTTCAAGTGTAAAAAGCCCAGTAAAACATTTTAATTCCATCCCTTTTCTGGAGCAAACAGAAAGGAAACCACTGTAGTGGAAAATTCAGAATGGGAAATATAGGATAGTCATTAGGTTGGAGTTTCAAAAACCAGAAGGAAGTCTTGTGAATGTGACGCGTGTTTGCCCGGGCTGGGGACTGCTCATCTGTGGGGCGGTGGGCTCGGGTCTTACGGGCTGTTGTGACATGAGCTGGAAGCTGCCCATGGACCCCTCCTCTTTTGTTCGGCCTCGTTGCCAGGCCCGACGTCCTTTCAACACCCCTGCCCCCACCCCAAGCTGCTCACAGGCGGGTTCCCTGATGCTGCCGCCCACAAGCTCAGCCCTGGGGGATCCCTGCGGAGTCTGTAAGCAGCTGCAGGGGCCCTCCTGAGGCTTTCCAGGGCCCAGGGGCCCAGTCACCCTGCTGTGCTCCAGTGTGTCTCTGCTACTGGGCCTCCTTGGCTGGCATCGAAACTGGGATAAGCGCTCCCAGGGCCATCCCTCAGGGTACCTTCTGTGGGACTTGACTGCGTCCGGACCCCCGAGTTTCACCTTCACAACCTGCCTTCTTCTCTAGTTTCAGCAGGCTCAGTGGTCACCCTGCCTGCCTCTCTTCCCAGTGACCAGAATCCTTGCGTGTTCTGTGACAGCAGGTAAAAAAGGCAGGGTGGGGAGTGCGACCTGGGAGGGGGTGCCGGGTCCCCTGCCCAGGAAGGGCCATAGAGTCTCATTTAGAAATGATTGTGAGGGGATCTTTTTCAGATGCTCCGTCTTAACAGACGGAAGAGGTAATGGATCTTCTATGTCATTTCTTTAGATTATTTGTTGCATTTCATTAAAGCATTTCATTGCTTTAATTTGCATTACATGGCAGCATGCAGTGCTCCATCATTTCACAGATACCTTGGCCCGGTTAGTGCCATCCATGGCAGAAGTGGCCACCTAATCCCCAAGGGTGTGTGTTTTCCAAGGGACCATAGAGCTGTTGCTGGAAGGTGTATCCAAAGGGAGCCATCCTCACCAGTACCCTTGTGTTTGGGCGACGCCTTGTGATGAGCGTCTGCCAGTAAGAATGTTAGCAGAGTTGATGCACGTTGTGTCTGGACCAAGGGAGTAAAAAAGTCTCTCTTCACCTGTCAGCTAACTGGAGAAGCCTTTGGAGGAGTTAGAGTGGGCAGAGCCCCATGGTAGAAGGAACCTGGGTCCCCGAGGTGCCTGACCATACGCACCCATGAATAGGAAAGACATTTTCATTGTATTAAGCGTCTGAGAACTCCTGGGAATGTAACTTCACTGGTACAGCAGCTAATGTTACTGTAACTGGTGCCCATTGTTTTCGTCAACTCCAAGTCTCTGGTCTTCGCCAAGCGTGGACCACTCATCCTGGCCGCGTTCATCTCCCTTCACGGAGGATCTCAGAAGGTGCTTCTGTTGAGTGGGAAGGTTTTGAAGAAAGAATTCTGGGAGGAGACAAACAGGCTGAGAGATGGGTTAGGGTAGTTATTGAAGGAATCTCTTCTCTGGGCCCTGTGAGAATACATTTTTTTTTTTTTTTAGTGATTTCTGGGTCTCTGGAATTATGAAAGTAATGGAGTCATGAATATAATTACCTCTATTCTGTAATTACCCGGCAAATATCATATGAATACATAGGGGGTTTGAGTCAGCAGATCTGGCAGCTGCAGAGTTTGATTATGATGATTTAGCTGTTGGGAAATGCCAGGGATTAATTTCAGTCATCAGTGTAGGAACAACAAGGAGAAATGGCCCCAAATTAGGGAAGGACACACGTAGACTGTGCGGTGAGAGCCCTTGGGGACCGGGGGTCAATTAGTGGAAGGAGCCCCCGGGGAGGAGGCCCAGCCCTCTGAGCCATTCCTGCAAGACCTGGGGCCAACTGCAGATTTGTGTTTGTCTGCATTCTGCTGTTACCCCGGGTCATTGCTCTTGGAGAACTGCACACGTGCGGTCTCAGAAGGTAACAGATGTGTTTGCTCAAGCTCTCTGGCTTTCTCTGGCTTTTGTAGCCTCCTTCCTTTCCAGCGAGGCCACAGTACCCCAGGTGACGGGGTGGAGTCACACAGCGACCCCCATTTTACAAATGCCAGCACGAGTCCTAAAGGAGCCCGCCTCTCAGTGCGGCACAGCTAGTGGCATTTTCGAGGCTAGATCCCAGGTCCCACGCTCACTTTCTTATCCTGTACTGGCTCTGGGGAGAAAGGTACCTCCAGCAATATTGTTATCCCAATGGAAAAAGGTGATTTCTTTTGGGATTGCTTTTTCAGAATGGTTCCCAGGAAAGCTTACTGAAGAGGCTGGGGATTTGTTGTGCGAATCAGATCCTGGTGTCCAGGGAAGGCGAGAAGAGCCTCTGTGAGCTGGTGGTCTCCTAGAATTGGCCGAGTGCCCTGGGCTCTTCTCCGTGTTGTGCATCCTTTCTTAACGGGGTCATTTCCCCTTGTTACCACACTGATGACTGAAACGAATCCCTGGCGTTTCTCGGAGGGAAACCATCAGAGTCAAACGCTGCAGTTTGATTCTACTTACCAGGCTCCCTTGGTCTCTCTGCTGGCCAAGGCCCGCCCACTGCCGTTGGAGCTGAGAGGGTCGAGGGCTGGTCTCTGGGTAAGGCCAGCAGGGACCCGGGAATTTTCCATTAGTCTCATGTGCTCTTAACTCCTTTGGTTTAGGGACTCAGTGCTCACCAGTTCCCTCTAGGCTGACTTACTCAGCTCCAAGCACCAGTGCCTGTAAAAGGGGTACCATCAGGGGTGTTTGGGACTGAGGCTGCGGCATGTTACTTCCACATCTGTTGCTCGGGGCTCCCAAATATGATGACCACTGTTCCCCGGGCAGGGTTTTGAGTCTTGAACTTTGAACTTGCATCATTGCTTTTTCGATTCCCAAGGTGGAAGACTAGGAACTTGATGACAGGCCAGCCCTGGGCAATGTGTTAGTTGAGATGAGTGGGTTAAGGAGATTCTTGTATTAAGAATCTCTGTTACTGACATGGAGAACAGACTTGTGGTTGCCAAGGGGTGGGGAGAGGGAGTGGGATGGACTGGGAGTTTGGGGTTAGTAGATGCAAATTATTACATTTAGAAGGGATAAGCAATGAGGTCCTGCTGTATAGCTCAGGGAATTGTATCCAGTCACTGGTGATAAAACCTGTTAGAAGATAATATGAGAAAAATAATGTGTGTGTGTGTGTATACATATATATATATGTGTGTGTGTGTGTATATATATATATATATATATATATATATATATATATATATGATTGGATCACTTTGCTGTACAGCAGAAATTGACAGGACATTGTAAATCACTTACACTCTAATTAACAATTAAAAAAAAGAATCTCTGTTATCAAATCTCAGGCTCTAGGGGTGGGTGGAAAACATTTTAAAATAGATATTTGTGGTGGTGGAGAGGGGACAGGGTATAGTTTTTTGCTTGGGCTTATCATCTGTCTACGTCTCCCTTTTCTAAACTGTGACATTAGGGACACAGTAAAGATTAAGTGAGCTAGTATATGACAAGTGCCTAGAACACTCAGGAAACGTTTATCATTATCATCACAGTTCTAGGTCTTAGGAACGGAATAGATCTGAAATCATTTATGGTTTCACAAAAATGAAATCATGAACCCAATTTATTTTTTCTGCCATCTTTTCAGCAAAAGCCACCATTAGAAAAGTGAGCATTTTTGGTAAGGAAAACCTCTTTGAAGGCTGACCTAGATAACTTTGCTGTTGAGGAGGTAGGTGAGTGGAAGATGACAGAAGAAGGTGCGTGTGTGTGAAGCAGAACTCATTTCTGAACAAGTTTCAGTGTGACACAGGGAAGGTACAGATCTTTGGAGTTAGGTTTGTTATAGCCGTGCTCTACTGCCTACCAGTTATGAGCAACTCATTCATTCATTCATGTGCTCATTGCGTCTTGCTCTTTCATATCTTCATCACTGACAAGAATAGGCCCTCACAGAGCTTGTAGTCTAGTGACATAGCTTGCATCCTAAGCATGCAAGCAAACATCTATAGAATTATAATTTGAGATACATTTAGAGGTATAAAAATAAGGTATAAGAAGAGAGAATAACAGAAGATGGTCTTCATTTAGTTTAGAGGGTAAAGCAAGGGAATTCTGCAGCTGAGGGGTGAGTAGGAGTTACTCAAAGAATGGGGCAGAGAATTTGGTTTGGACAACAAGGCTCTTAGCTGAAGAGGAATTTGGGCTTATTTCACAGTAGTGTTAGTGGTGCCTGTGTATGGCTTTGTCACCACTGAACATCCCAACTGTTATATCACATTGAAATCTAGGTAGTTGCCAGACCCATTGCTGGCTCTTATTAGTTAATACCTTGATAAAGAAGCATCTGTATTATTGCTACATCACAAGTGGATTTTTTTAATAGATTTTTTAAGAACAGGCTTAAGTTCACAACAAAAATTGAGCAAAAGCGGGAGTTCCTGCTGTGGCTTAGTGTTAATGAACCCGACTAGTATCCATCAGGATGCAGGTTTGATCCCTGGCCTTGCTCAGTGGGTTAAAGGATCTGGCATTGTCATGAGCTGTGGTTTAGGTTACAGACTTGGCTCGGATCTGGCACTGCTGTGGCTGTGGCGTAAGTTGGCAGCTGTAGTTCCTCTAGCCTGGGAACTTCCATATGCCGCACATGTGGCCATAAACCCCCCCCCAAAAAAAATCGAGCAAAAGCTACAGAGATTTCCCATTTTCCCATAAATCTCCTGCTTTCCACCTGTGACTCATACACATAGTCTCTCCACTATCAAAATCCCTGACCAGAGTGGATATGTCACAAATGTTCCTTTAAAAAAATAATATTTTGATAACTGTATTTTCATATAATTGGTTCCTTTTGTAATTCTATGCATCTTATTTTACACACTAAAAAACATTCTGAGCAGGGCTCCAGAGGCTTCATCCGGCTGCCAAAGCAGTTCAGAGCACAAACAAGGTTAAAATAGCAGGCTGTAGAAGGAGCAGCGGGCCGAAACTCTGAGACAGAAGGGAAGGGAGGCAGCCCCGGTGTAGCAGGAATGGGGCTTTTACTGCTAGGAAGAGGTGGCAAGATGCTGCTGGAGAGACTGAAGAGCCTTGAGGGTCACTTTGAGGAATCTGATTTTCTCTTAAGGACGATGGGAAGCAACTGGAGGAGGTTAAGCAGAGATTGACTTCATGATTTGACTTACATTAAAACATTGAAAGGATACCACCACCATCACCACCTCCAGTAGCCTCTTCATTGTTGCAAGGGAGTAAAGGAAGGTAGGATTGGTAGCAAGAAAACAGGGAGACCTGCTGCTTGGAGTAGGATGATGGTATTGCAGTGTAGAAAAGGGAAACAGTTAAGATATCCTTTGGAGATGAAATTGGAAACTCATGACAAAGAATTCATGGTAGGAAATGTGAGAAATAAAATAGTTAGGGATGATCCCATGGTTTCTTTCCTGTCACTGGTGCACAGTGATGCCATTGTCTGTGATAAAGAAGGCAGAAGAGGACTGTGTGCAAAGATGGTGTTCAGTTTTAGGTGTGTCAGTTGAGGAGCCTACACGGTGTCCAAATGGATGTGTCAAGTAGGTGACTGGATCAGTGTATCTGGAGCTTAAATGAAATCTGGGGTATGAATTCGGGGATGCCAAATCGTGGAGATGAATGAGGCTGCTTTAGGCAAGAGGGAGATGAGAAAAGGACCCAGAACAGCTCCGTGAACTTCAAAATTTAGAAATGGCGTAGTAATGGATTATCGTAGTGATCATACAGAGAGCTAGCCTTCATTGAGGGCTTACTCAGGGCTAGGCATGGTTGCAAATATGCTGCATCTGTTTATTTCTTCATTTTCACAACAACCCTGTGAAGTAAACTGAGGTATCCAAGATCACAGTTAGCAGTTGGAGGAACTTAGGGTGGAAATCCAGCAGTCTGGCCCCAGAACTTCTTTCTTAACCCATGCAAAATCTGAGACAGAGTAGTCAGAGGTGTCAGGAGATAGAAGGAAAACCAGCAGCGTGCTGTCCAGCAGCTAAAAGCAGAATGCTTCAGGCTGGAGGGGTGGTCAGCCTGACAAGATGCTCTTAAGTCCAGCAAGATGAGCTCCAAAGGGTAGCCAGCAGATCTGGTGACATGGGAGTTGTAGGCAACATCAGAAAAGGTGGTTTTGGTGGAGTGGCAGGAAGGTAGAAGTGGAAACTAGTTGGTGCAGCTCAGGGAGAGAAAGAGCTGAGGAAGTAGAGATGGCATTGCCCTTAACTGTCCTTGAGGATAGGAAACTTGCTTTGTAGTTATAAGGGTTGGAGGAAGTGTGTAGAAAGCACATAGCACTGTGCTTAGCACACAACAGACATGCAATAAATGTTAACAGATTTAGTATGTGTCTGCATAAGTCTTGAGGTCCTAAAGGCCTGCAGTACTGGTGACACAGGAGCGAGAATACAAATGCACAACATTTGGTCAGGCAGCAGATATATGTGCAGGCGCCACACATTCAATGAGAGGTCAGGGTGAAGAAGACTCACTCTCCCCACGGATGAACCACCAGGCTGGTGCTAGATGAAGAGCATGCCTATAAAAAGGTAATGAATGAGGCTGTCAGTGACACGCCATACCTGGTGAATATGCAAACAGGAAGGATTGAGGGAGTTCAGAGGCAAGAGCTCTGGGCTTGGATGGGATGATGCATTTGCCTGGAGGAGAGATGGACTCTATTGCCAGTGTGCCTGTTTCTGCATAAGAAATGAAGGCCTTGGGTCGGGGCTGGGGCAGTGGCTTTGCCCTGAGCCCTGGCAGGTGTCAGGCGAAGCCATCAGTCTCACGCATCCTCCTTGTGTGGCAGTAACACTTCATTTTGAAGCACCTCTCTCCACAGGGCTGACAGCAGTTTGTGAACAGAACAGAATGCCTCGCGTTACGCCTGCCCATCCAGCTCCCGCCCAGCTGTGACTGCTGGCGGGGCTCATGCGAAGGAATCAGAGGACTCTAGTGTGGCTGAAGACAAGGTTGGGAAGCTCCCACGGAAGCAACATGGAGCTCCGAGTTAGAAAACTGGGTGTAGATGTGGGTTCTTCCTAGAGTCGCTCAAAGCAACTCCTCAGATCCTTCTCTAGAGGGGCAGGCAGTGACAGCAAGCCTCACTCTTCTGCTTCCTGAAGCAAGGTGGACCCAGCCTTCTCCCTTCAGGGAGGCCGTGGCTGTTTTCTTTGCCCCTGACTGAGAAAAGCTGGGCTGCTTTTATTCTCATAAAGGACAGCCATACCTTTTATTTCCGTAGAGGAAAACTCCCCTGCAGCTTTTTGGGAACACCTGATCTTTGCCCTTAGCAGGAATTCTGGGAGGGGGGCAGGTCACGGTGGGGAAGGGCCAGGCGGGTCATTGTGGATGAAGGAGCTGTGGTTGCCTCCAGGAGTGGAGGGTGGATCACGTGACATATACTTACTCAGATCTCCTGACCTCAAACCTTGAACTAATTTGGGGGTGCTCTGTGGCCTCCACTTGGTATTCACCCCTGTTTTTCTGATAGTAGCGCATTGCTCTCGAGTTAAGTCTTCTTTTTCGCACAATTTATATAAAAGCCTCTGCAAATGTGTGCCCTTGCTAATTCCTGCAGAATCTCTAGTGCTAATTCCTGCAGAATCTTTCGGTGCTGGGTGGAGTATCTGGAAGGGGTTAAGTGAGCTGAGCCTGGGGAAGACTGTGCAGAACTTGCAAATTTGCAAGAATGTCGATTGCACGGAATAAAAGGGAAATTCTCTCCTTTTTTTTTTTTTTTGTTTTGTTTTGTTTTGCTTGCTATTCCATCTCCTCTTACCCTGCCTAATCCTAGTCATCATTCAAGGCCCAGATTAAACGAAAGCCCTCCTTGATAATTTTTTTCAGTACTGCTTTATTTTATTTTTTATTGAGGCAAAAGTCATATAATGTGCAATTAACCATTAGTGACAGTACACTCACAAATGTGTGCAATCACCATCCCTATTTAGGTTAAAGACATTTTAATCAACCCCAAATGAGTCCCTGTATCCATTTGTCAGTTACTTTCCACTGCCTCTCTGGTCCCACCCCAGTGTGGCAATCACCAGTCTGCTTCCTCTATGGACTTATCTATTTAGGCTATTTCATATCAATAGAATCCTACAGAGGAGGACGTTTTGGGCCTGACTTCTTTCAGTTAGCTTAATGTTTTCTAGATTCATCTACGTTGTAGCATGCATTGGTACTTTAATCCCTTTTTATGGTTGAATAATAATCCATCATATGTGTAAATGGCAATTCATTTGTCTTCATCTGTAGATGAGCATTTGCGTTATTTCCACCTTTTGACTATTGTTAATAGTGCTGTTACAGTATTTGTCTGTACAGCGTTTGTTTCAGTACTTTTTAAAACTTCTTTTGGGAATAAGCTTAGGAGTAAGACTACTGGGTTATATGTTTAGCTTTTGGGGGAACCACTAAATTATTTTCCACCGCCCCTGTACCATTTTGCATTTCCACCAGCAAAACTTGATCATTTTATTTCATAGTAACTCTTCTACAAAGGAACTTATGGTATTTTTTTTTAACCTCTGTTAATGCCTTCTGAGTTCTCTGTCGTCTCTTCTATATCGTCTTTTAACTTAATTCTAAACTCTACAACCTCAAAGGCAAATCTTCATTATCTGTTTATTTATTAATTCATGGATTCAGTTAGTAGTTAGCATCACAGTTTAGTAGCTAAGAATCTTGGCTCTGGAATTAAACTACCTGTGTTCAAGTCCTGGATCCACCAGCTGCCCAATGAACAGTCTAGGGCATCACCTCTGTGCGTCTTAGTTTCTTCACTTGTAGAATGGGAATGCTGACAGTTGGATTAGTTTCATATTGATGCTGTGACAATTACCACATGATTTGAAGATTAAAGTTGCACAAATGTATCATCTTACAGTTTTAGAGGTCAGAAGTCCGACATGGGCCTTACTGGGCTAAAATCTAGTGTAGAAGGGCTATATTCCTTCTGGAGGATCTAAAGGAGAGTCTGTTTCCTTACTTTATCCAGCTTCTCGAGGGTACCTGCATTTCTTGATTAATGCTTCCCCTTCCATCTTCAGTATCTTTCATCTTCCATGTCACTCTGACCACTGCTTCTATCATCACATCTCCTTCTCTGACTCTGAACCTCTTGCCTCCTCCTTTAAGGATCCTTGTGTTACCTTAGGTCCACCCATATAATCCAGGATAATCTCGCCATTTTAAGATCTTTAACTTAATCGCATCTGCAAAGTCGCTTTTGCCATGGAAGGTAACATAGTCACAGGTTCCAGGCTTTAGGTGGTGGACATTTTGAAGGACCAGTATTCAGCCTGCCACAATCATACTACTTCATAAGGTTATTCGGCGGATAAACTGAGATATTTCCCAGGTAGCACCAGTACTCGAAGATGTTAGACACTAGTACCACTCCTGCCAATGATGCCTGTGCCTATGGTGAGATTTAGTACCGAGAATATAGCTAGTGTCCTGTATTCCAACCTGCATGGGAATGTTTGTAGCAGCTTTATTTATAATTGCCAAAACTTGGAAGCAACCACCACGTCCTTCAGTAGATGAGTGGATAAATGAACTGAAACATCCAGGCAACTGAATATTACTCAGCACTAAAAATAAGTGAGCTATCAAGCCATGAAAAGACATGGGAGAATCTACAGTACATATTACTAAAAAGACGACTTATAATATGATCCCACTTATATGATATTCTGGAAAAGGCAAAACTATGAAGACAGTAAAAAGGTCAGTAGATGCTAAGGGTTGTTTGTGGTGGTGGGGATGACTAAGAAGAACCGAGAGGATTTTTAGGATAGCCGTAATACTCTGTACGATGCCATCACAGTGGGTACATGTCCTCGTACACTTGTCCACACGCACAGAATGTGCGACACCGGAAGTGAGTCCTATTGTCACCTATAGACTTTGCATGATGACGTGTCAATGTGGGTTCCTCAGTTGTCACAAATGTACCATTCTGGTGGGGTGTATTAATAATGAGGGAGGCTCCCCATAAATGGGGGCAGGGGTATATGGGAAGTCGGTTCTTTCCTCTCACTTTGGCTATCGACCTAAAACTACTCTAAACGATAAAATCTTGATAAAACAGTTCTGGGTCCCTGGGAAGTCACGGTGAGGCTTGAGAACCCAAGGTTAGGAGATAGCTAACATATGAAGGGAAGCAAATTTGGAACTTGGGTTGAACTACGAAAGCTTCTGAATTTCTGTACATGATGGACTTTTAATCCCAGAGAAGATTCTGTTTATAAGAGATGTTCCACCAGGAAACAGTGGAGGGAGGATCCCTAGAACCCTTTCCTCTTGTCTTGCTCCGGAAAATGGGCTCAAAGACCAAAAAGAATGGGGACAGGACCCCTGAGGCAACGTGACATCAGCGTGTAATCACTTAGTCTCTTGGGAAGAGGAGGGAGATTTTGCCCTTGATGTTGTCAGGCAACACGGCTAACAGCATGGGCTGCCCAGCCCCAGTTGGGAGATGTGAAGCTGACCTCAGATCTCATCGCAGGGGCAGAGATTCCTTCCCTGTGTGTAATTTAGGGGCAGATGGATGGAGGCCAGGTCAATGGAAGAGACGGCTGTAAGTGGAGCCTGGGACAGAGGGCTTGGCCCTAGAGAAGAGACTTGAATTCCTAAATTTTTCCCCTCTTGGCCCTGGTCACCTCATTTGAAAAAGGCGGATAGATTGAAGATCTTGCACAAGTCCTAGCAGCCTGTGACTCTGTAATTATGTAAAGAGTTCTGCCAAAGCATCTTTAAATAAATACTTCCCAGAAGATTCATGTGAAGTGAACGTCATTTGAACAAAGTGTAACTCTTGAATTTTGACTCAATCCATGGAAAAGTCTGGGTCATGGCCTGCCCAATTATGTTTACTCAACACTTGAGAAACCTTGGAGGCTCCTGAGTTCTGCCTTTTTTCCTTACTCTAGTTTTGCCATGAAATATCTGACACTTTGGGGCTTTAAGTGTCTCCAAAATTCCTAGGGTGAAAGAGATCTATACACTGATGGTCATGTTATATTTCCTGAGAAACAAAGAAATAAAGATGCTTTTACTGGTCACTGTGGTCGCAGAAAAAAATGGACCAGAGGCTCCAAGCCCTGAGTCTCAAGCAGGATTTAAATGCCTTCCCTGCTGAGGAGAACACCCCTTTAGACCACAAGGACATGACACTGAAAGCCAGAGTGCTACGAGGTGACCCCAGAGAGTAGGACCTATAGGAAAGGCTCAACTTTTTGGCTACTTTCTGGGACCCCCCTGAACTTTGAGGGGAAGCCGAAGGGTTCTGGAATGAACTGGATCTTTCTAATAGAATGATATTATACTACAAGGACAAATCAAGCCACATGGGTAAGAGAGGAAGTGGCCCATCACTGCCTAATGTGGGGAGAAGGGAGAAATCAGAAGGATGGAGGAATGGTAGGAGGGCTGCATGAGCAGAGGTCCAGGACCAAGATCAGGCTCTGTGCGTTTGGGAAGCTACAAGCAGCTGAGTGTTTCTGGAATGAAGGGGAGGCAGTGATGTAATGGGCTGAGGCTGGAGAGGAGGCAGGAGCAGTCCAGAGAGGGCCTTGTAGACTAGGTAAGCTGTCTAAGGGGGGTGGGGGGAGCCTTGTAGGGTCTCAGGCAGAGACATGCCACGGTTTGTTGAAGGTTCATCGCCCTTGTTCCCCATTAGCAGGTGCACGCTCTCTCTGCCTCCTTATTTCCTCGGCAGCCGCAGGCTCTTCACTCAAGGAATTGTCACTTCAAGGCGAGAACAAGCAGAACAACAAATTCTCAAGAGAAATCTGTGCTTTTCCCAAAGTGCTGCTTGCAGAGTGGGAGGAAAGAAACTTGACACAAGATATTTGGGACTTGGGGGACAAACAGTGTATTTTGCACATTGCAGCAGGGCATCTGTTTAATTACATCCTGCCTGTTTTCATGGACGATGCTGAGGCCACGGCTGGTCTGAGGCTGGCACATGTCCAGCAACGTCTAAGGACACCATCCCCTTCCCTAAATAGTGATCCTCAGGAGCAAAGTAGATGCTGCTGCAGTCTAAGCAGAGGGCTGCAGGAAAAGCCAATAGGAGGAAAGGAAGAAAAGGCAACTCCTCTTGCTCAGTCTTGCTGGACACAAGGGGTGTGGCTGTGACAGAATCTGTAGAGGTGGCTGGAGCCCTGCGTGTCCAAATGTGTCCTAGTCAGTGACTGCAAGGGAAGGAACACTGTGTTGTCATCAGAGCCTTCTGAGTCAGTCTCTCTGTCTATGGATGAGCTGTGTGACTTTCAGAAAGTCTCATTCCCTTTCTTGAACTCGGTGTTTCCATCTGAGTAATGCGATGTTGAACTAGATGGTCTCTTGTTCCAAAATGCTGTATCAGATCGTTGGAGGAGTTCCTCCAAGTCGGAGTCCTTTGGTCCATTTTATCTTAAACATTTTGTGATGGTGTTTATTATTTTTAACCAGCCATGTGCAAAGAGGATTTGAGTCAGCTTATAGTATGGGATGTGGTCACAATGGAAACGTGAAACAGCAACTCATGATCAAATGTCATGTGATAGGTGGTGGCGATGGGGTGAAAAGTATGCCAGAAAACCTGGGTTGGAAATAGCTTTTTTGAAGAAGCGCCAAAGGAGAGCTTTGAGCTACCTGGCTTCCAAAGAGAAGGAAAGCCCCGTCCCGTGCTCAGAAGGAGCCCTTTGAACAATGTGCCATCTCTTGAGATAGAACATGATGTAATATATATGATATACAGATGAATATATGTAATACATGATGTGATATATATGATATATAATACATAATATATATGATAATATATGATATACAGATGAATATATGTAATATCTCATATGTAAATGGGGTCACTTTACAGCAGAAATTGGCACATGATAAATCAACAATAACTAAAAAAAATGAAAAGAAAATAAAAGAAGGAGCCATTCATAATCGGAGAGCTGGGTGTTGGCTGGCGCTTACGTAAGAGGCGCAGTGGGCACTGAAAAGTACAAATTGTCTTCAGCCTGTCTATAAAGACACAAAGTTCCCAAAATACCCTACATGGGCTTTGTTGTTCTTCCCTCTCTTAGAGATGCCCATTTCCTTTGGCGGAAATGAACAGATGTGCCTCACAAACTGATGAAGGTTGACAGAGTTAAGGTTTGCATTGAGTGTTTTCTAGAAAGTGGAAGAAGTCAGCAGGGTCTGCTCTTTGTGGGGGAGGGTGTGAAGCTGGAGCCTCCTGTCCTGGGGTGCTGACCCCAGAGTCCCGGAGCAGCCACAGTGCGTGCAGGCTGTGAGCCTCTCGCTGGCCCCTCTCCTACCTGATGCCAAGCATCTGGAAGGCAAAGTCGATCCTGCCCCTCCTCTGAGCCTGTCCAGGGAGCCAGTGCCAGGTGCCTGAGCTACTCTTTTCTCCTGCTGACCCTCAAAAAGCCTTGTGGTGGGTTTTGGGAGTCTGCCTTTCCTGTTTTGAAGCAAGCTGAGAAAATGTCACGTCCTGAGTAGATATTCTGCACAGTAACCTGTTGAAAACAGAGGAAAAAAAAAAAAAACTTAGCTTGAAAATGAGTAAGCTTTATGTTCTGCAGCTCCTGCATCAGAAGCCCACGTCTGCTGCCTGAAAAACTGTCCTGCAAAGGACTGCGATTCTGACTCCACATAAATCCAGGAGCTGCTCTGGGAACCCAGGGCTTTGAGACCTACGCTTTCTCCACTGTGTGTGCGGGTAGCTCCCATGAAGGATAATATAGGATACGTGGGCGCTCAAACACCAGCAGAATTTAACTCATAGCATGGTGGAAGCCTTTGTGTGTGTGTGTGTGTGTGTGTGTGTGTGTGTGTGTGTGTTTAACTTAGAGCTAGAAAAAAAGTGCTAAATGAAGAGCTCAAAACATGGGCTCTATATCCATCCTTAATACCGTGTGGCTTGTAAAGCTGCAAGGGTTCACTTCAGTCTAATCAGGCTGCACACAGGATGGAGGCTCAACTCAGAGGCTCAGGGGATCCTCTATTCAGCATAAAAATCAGTGGGGCTGGAGTTTGGGCATCTTCTACCTGGAACCTGAATCTTATTAACACCTTCTTTGCTCTTCCTCCTGATTTCCTCATGTCTACTGAAGTCTTCCACTTCCATCATGAAATCATTAATTCTCGTTCTGTCTATGCTAACGCTGATTCACATTCTCACCTTCTTCTTTGAAATTGCCCTTGAATACTCTAACCAGGAGTAATTGTAGGGTTGTAAACTCAGGGCAGCTCAAGGCTGGCGGGGTCTTGGAAAACAGGTCCCCTCCACTCTGCTTCAAGGGAAGGGATTCCTTAGAAAGTGTCTCTCACTGGTGGTTCTCCAACTTCTGTTTGTGCTAGCGATGGGAAGCTCACTACCTTGTAGGCAGCGTACTACTCAGGGACTTGTGTTCTGGACTCAAATAAAGTCAGTTTGAAATCCGCTCTATCAGTTACTCATTGGTGGTTCTTTGGCAGTTTTTGCAACCTCTCCAAGCATCTTCATTAAAATGAAGTTAATAAGAGTATCTACTTGTTAGGGTTGTTGGTCTCATGTTGTGTTTTGACTAGGGTTGTGCTTTTTAGAGGCTAGCATTTGTAAAAGGTACTCTTAGGGAAATTGTGTCTTTTTACCTTTTTTTTTTTTTTTGGTCTTCTTAGGGCCACACCCTTGGCATATGGAAGTTCCCAGGCTAGGGGCTGAATTGGACCTGTAGCCACTGGCCTACACCATAGCCACAGCAATGCCGGATCCTTAACCCATTGAGGGAGGCCAGAGAGCAAACCTTCATCCTCACGGATACTAGTCAGGTTTGTTTCCTCTGAGTAACAATGGGAGCTCCATGTCTTTTTACCTTTAAAGAAGCCGAGGATTGGGAGTTCTCTTGTGGAGCAGTGGCTTAAAAATCTGGCTTTGTCACTGCAATGGCTTGGGTGGCTGCTGTGGTGTGGGTTTGATCCCTGGCCTGGGAACTTCCGTTTGCTGTGGGCACAGCCAAAAAAAAAAAAAAAATTAAAAAAGTCAAGGTTTAGAGATATGTGAACTATACATTAAAGCCATCTTATCTACATAGACATTTACATACACACACGTCCACTCTAGACAGTTGATATTGGGCGTGGTATTCATTGCTAAGGCTGCTGTGACAAAATACCAAAATGTATTGTCCTGGCAGTGTTGGTTTTTCCTAAGGACTGTGGAGGATCTGTTCAAAATCTTTCTCCTTGACTTGCAGGGGTGTCTTCTCCCTGTCTCCTGATTTTTGACTTCCCTCTATGCACATCTATTTCTATGTCCAAATTTCTCCTCTTTATAAGGACAGAAGTCATATTGGATTAGGGCTGACCCAATAAGCTCACATTAACATGATTACGTCTGTAAAGAGCCCCACTTCCAAATAAGGTCACATTCTGAGGTGTTGGAGGTTAGGATGGCAATGTATCTAGGTTTGAGTTGGACACAATTTACCCTATAACACTGAGTAATGGGCAAGGTGCCAGACTGGCCATCTAGAGGCCTTGACTTGGGTCTAAATTCTATCAGTGACTAGTTTCATCATCCTGGATGAGTCTCTAGACCTGCATTCTCCCCACTGTGACATGGGTGGGTTGAACTGAATGACTGCTGAGGTTCTTCCACCTTAGAGTTCTACGGTTTGAGTGGCCCATTTGTCTTACAATGAACTGAAAAAAATTTCTCAGTGTGAGGCTCAGATACCAGGGGGACAGGTGTTTCTGAGCAGAGATCTTGTGTTGTTCAGTTGCCCTCAGATGACACCATCTGGGTTACAAGAAGTGGACAGCAGTTGTCCACAGTTCTGAAAAGAATCCTTTCTTCCTCTAGCATCCTATTCACAATCCTGTTGCTTGGGGAATGGTTGTATTTTAGCTCCAGTGCTGTATTTTGAAGGCCTTAAAAGCTCCATAAAGCAGTGATTTGGGGCGAGGTAGCTGAGGAATGCAGGGACTTTAAGAGCATATTTGCAGTATTTCATAAAAAATAAATCAACTTTTACTTTCTATGGGAACAAACATTTTCAACTGGGAGCTTTGTGTTTTTTTTTTTCCCCCCTTCTGCTCTAATTCTGGGAATAGTCCTGCAAAAATGGTACGCAGTAGAGTCCTTTGCGCATTTCTTTCTCTTGGTGTTACTGTTGAAGTCATCGTAGAATGGTTTTATTTGCGTTAAAGTGATTGAGTTTAAATGTTGATCCATGTCAGCAGAACACCAAAGCCATCAACATATAACTGCATTAATATTAATTCTCATTTCAATGAGAAAGCCCTTTTGTAATTCCTTGTTATTTAACCCTGACCACAGCCTTTCCAGGAAAGATAGATCAGAGCCATTGTGATATCTCTCCATGTGGGGAGAGTGGAAGAGGATGGCAAGCCCCACTGTCACACAGCATGGTACTAGGCACACAGCAAGATTTTCATCAAAAGCAAGGGGTATTGATGCTTTTTGTTGGATGTGAGGATTGAGACTTAAGCCTATGCAGGGAAAAATTTAGAGTAGTTGATATTTGTCAAATGTAACCAAGGGACCCTGACTCAAAACAGGTGTACCCTGGGTGGATTCTGATTTTGATGGACTTACTGATGCGGTAATGTATTTGCCAAAGTTTTTTCTTAGAGGAAGTTATGACATCTTGTGGTGGCGAACAAGGCATCTTCCAATGGAGGGAAACTTCCATCACAGTGATCCATGCAGTGACTGAGGAGGGCCTGAGGGCCAATTAGCGCCACTTTGGCCAGAAAACTGCCGTTTTGACACATCTTGCAGTGGGAACCACATGGCTAGCCGACCCCTCCCTCCTGAAGTGAGGAACTGAGTACTGTGGAAATCTGGGTGCAGCTGGGAAAGAGTGTTTCTCGTCATCTAGAATCTCAAAGCCTTTTCTGTCTAGTGAGATGGTGGGAGGTTTAGGCTGTATCTGTATTTTAGTTCATTCCTCTTCGGGATTAAGTTGTCAATGGTGTTGTCTCGACTCTGATCAAGGGGAGATCTCCTGGCTTGCTTTTCTGCTAGGAGGAGCCCCAGGAGATCAGATTGACCTAAGAGCAGCAGAAACGTAAGGCCTCTGCTGTTGGAGCACCTGGCCAACCTGGGTCAACATCCTAAATTCCAGGCCAGATTACGGATGACTCAGCCTGCCTCTTGTTGCAGCTTGCGCAGTAACTGGTGCATCATGGAAACTTCTGGAAAATATTTTGATGAGGGAGATTGGTTTTATAGGTACTAATGTGATATCTTTTAGAAAGTGAAGCATTACAAGTATGGTTGTGAGAACCTTTAAAATTGACAGGATTTCCTCTTTTTTTGTGTGGTCTGTAATCAGGGAAATCCCAGGGATGGGCTTAGTTAAAAATGTTTCTGCCTGTGGAGAGGAGCTGGGCTGGTCCATTACTCTATGAGACCAGGCTCTTTGGGAATGTATGCGAACTGGATTTCAGAACTCTTCCCTGAATTTGAGTGGAAGGAACTTTGTCATTACTATTGAGGTCAAAAATCGATTTTTCTCCCATTTCTCTACCTTCTATGTCTTTTCTTTATGAGAACAGGGCAGAGCCCAAGTCTCTACCTCTGCTTCCCTCCCATCTTCCCATAAGGCTCCCCATTCATCAGTCTTTTGTGGTCCTTACTTGTTCCCTGATTAAATGTGTATTCTTCTCTGAAAGCAACCAGCTGTGTTTAACCACAAGTAGTTCCTCCTGTCACCTGCCCCCCGCCCCCTCCCCCCAGCACTATCACTGTCTCTGTTCTTTGGATGCTAAGTCCCAGGACAGAAGATCTGAGGGAGTAGGATGATGTTTGGTCTTCAGAAGTTCTAACCTTCCTTAAGCAAAAGCATCCAAGAACTTCCTCTTGAGGGCCCGTTCTGCTCACAGCTGCCCTCTGGGAAGATGGACAATGGTGCTATTGACAGTATCCTGTCAGGGGTCACTGGGAAAGAGCAAGCAAGGCCACTCTCCATCATGCTGAGTCCAATTTGGTCATCCAGCAGGCATTCCCTGAGAGGCCAGAATGTGCCAGGCCTTGGGCTGCATGACCATGAACTTGCCCTGCATCTTACTCTCAGGAATTCAGCCTCTTGAACTAGACAAGATACCCACAGGGAAAATTGCCTTATCTGAGACCTGGGATTAGCGTCTGCCACAATTACTTCACAGCCAGGAATCTATACCTGTTTTGATGAATAATTACATGAGTGAAGTGCCAAATGGCTACTAGGAAGGTATTTCCAGGAGGGAAAGTGCTCTGAGATCTGGGGAAGTCAATGGAGAAGGTTTAGAAAAGGCTCAGGCAGCCCTGAAAGACCTGCAGGGGTTGAGAAGACAGAGAAGAGCAGGAGGGCCTTCCCAGCACGAGGTGAGTCCCAAGGCTGGGAGGAACAGAGCAGAGCAGAAAGGGAGCCAAATATATATATATATATATATATATATATATATATATATATATATATATATATATATACACACACACACACACACACACACACACACACATATATATATATATGAATATATAATATGAATATATATAAATACACCCATGTATTTACTTAATATTTAAAGACTTTGTAAAACAAAATATATATATTAAAAACTTTTTTTTTTGTCTTTTTTTAGGGCTGCACTCATGACATATGAAATTTCCCAGGCTAGGGCTGGAATTGGAGCAGTAGCTGCTGACCTACGCCGCAGCCACAGCAGTGCGCGATCCTAGCTGCCTCTGTGACCTACACCACAGCTCATGGCAATGCCTTGACCCACTGGGTGGGGCCAGGGATCGAGCCTGTGTCCTCATGTGTACTGATTGGATTCATTATGACTGAGCCACAATGGGAACTCCTATATTAAAAACTTTTAAAAATGTTTTCTTTTCATTTTGCTCTTTTCAACCCATTTTTGCTACTGCCCCCTCCCCCCCACTCTCTGATTTCCTCTTTTTTTTTTTTTTTTTTTTAAACAGGCTGGGGAAGTGCTGCATTTTAAAGCCTCTCTTGCCTGCCAAGTTGTGCTCCCAAGTCCTCCACGCTCCACATGCAGCCAGCATAACTTGAGGATAAAGCTCATTAATAATGTGCATGGAAAATCACGTCCTCTGTAGGAGGCCTGGGGGAGGGGGGGCTCTGCTCTGTCATCCAGCTTTTGGAAATGGCAGCTCACAAATAGGACGCCCTGTCCCCACAGCCTGAAAGCCTGGAACTGTCCACGTAGGTGTCCTTGGGGGGAAATTTCTGTGGTCATATTTCTCCATCCAAATGGGGCCTCACCTATAGGAGCTTGGTCTCCCTAAAAATAGTTGCTTCCTCGCCCAACACATTTGTGGATATTTCCAGTTGAGGGAGGGGGATTTCCAATGACACGTCACTTAGCATGAGTACACCCATTAGTTATAATTAAACAGGCTGCTGCAGAGATTACAATTAAATTTAGCACCCAAAGGATGGTGCAGATATTCAGAGTCAGAACAGCAGTCTTCAGAGGACACATCCACCAGACTTTCCAGGGGTGGGGGGTCTCCTCCCTGGCGAACGACCTCACATTCTCTAAGGGCGATGCTTCCTGGGAGCAGATGCGTCTTGAGTCTATTTCAGACAACATCCTCAAGCCCTGGGACCCTGGGAGCATCTCCTTACTGATACTCATGAACCATTTTTTTTCCCTCCCCCGTGCTTCATTCTGTATGCATTTGCATCATTCATCTTTGGCTTCCTTCTAGGAGGCGAAGATGCCTGCCGTTCACAGCAGGCTTTCCCTCTGATCCAGCCACCATCAGCACCCGTGCTCCTGCAGGATCAGGAGGAAAAGCACACGTCAACACCTCGGCCCTTAAGTGGAGAAATCTTTTGGTGGTCTCCCTGGGCAGCCATCATCAGGTGAAGCCAAGTCTTGCACTTGTGGTTAATACATCATGGATAGCAGCCTGGCTATTTTATGTTTCAAGAGGCTGTGCTGTTGTTCCTTTGTTCTCCCCAAGGCCCCAAGTAGACAGTGTCTCACTAGGCTTCTTGAAATACGGACAGGAAATTTGGGGGGACAGGAGGAGTATCAACACCTTAACATAAACATAAACTGAGAGAGGAATGATGGATGACCGGAAGGCTCCCTGAGCAGACTGCAGGGAATCAAGAGGAAATACTAGTATTTATAATAATAAGAGTCAACACAGAATGAGCGTGCCTCTCTGTTAGTTATTGTGCTTGTTCTTTGCATGAGGGCAGTGTGGGCGTCATGGTCAAGAGCATGGCCATCATTCAGTCAGTGCTTGATTGCCTGACTTTGAATCTTAGCTTTGCTGGTGACTAGCTGGGTGACCTTAAGCAAGTAGCTTAACTTCCCTGTGCCTTAGCCTCCCCATCTGAAAACAGGGGCTATTAGCATTACCTGCCTCCTAGGATTGCTGTGACAACTAAGTGAGAGCATTTGCTTAAAGCACACAGAATAGGATCTGTATCTTGTGAAGTTTGGTGAGTTCTGTCACCTCAGTGTTTTCCCATCTTTAGGCATTATTATCTTGACAATTTTGCTAGAATCATGCACCCATACATTTGCTTAATGTTTCAAGATTTTGTCAAACTTAAAAAATTATGACTATAGCATATTGAAACAAGCACAAAGCACAGATGTATAAATCAGTAATTTACCATGAAATAATCAAGAAACAGAACAGAGCAAGGGCCTCGGAAACCCTTCCCCTGCCCCCCTGCTGCTTCTCCAGAGGCATCCCTCTGCTGACTCTGCTGTTCGGTTGCCTCTGTCAGCTCAGTATACATATGGGATCAGACAGTGTGTATGTTTTTGTATGTGTCTGACTTCTATAAGTCGGTGTCGTGTTTGAGAGACTACCTCTGTTGTCGCATACAGCTGGGTTTCATTTCTTTTCCATGCTGCGCAGTATCCCATTGCGTGAATATAGCACCATAATGTATATTCTGCTGCTTATGGACTTTTGTGTTGTTTCCAGTTTGGGGCTATTACGAATAATGGTAGTGTGAACATTATGGAAGCGCATGTGTGCTGGGCATATATTTAGGCGTATAATTGCTGGGTTATGACATGTGAAGTTAAACTGTAGGAAGTAGAGTTAAATAGGCTTTGCAGTGGTTGTACTGTTTCATCTGTTTTGTAATCTTTTTATTGGTTTGTAGAAATTGTTTATATATTCTGGATACAAGCCCTTTGTTGGTAACATGTATTACGAATACCTTTCTCATTCTCTGCAAACTTAGTTTAAATTTTAGATTTATCTTAAGTGGTAATGTTTGTGCAATTGAGTTTGATGTTATTTCTTTTACTAAAACATGTATCTGTATTAGATAAAAGTTTGCTGTTGCTCCAACTGAAACTGTTTCCTCTCTATGGATGTTGTGCCTTATCATCCTTTGAGAAATCTCCATTATCTCATTTTTATCCTCACAAAGAACCTGTTTTTGTTAAGTACCATTGCTATCCCTGTTTTCTAGGTTTGGCATTGGAGGCACTGAGAGGTCTCATAATTTACCCAAAGACACAGCTGACATGAGGACCCAGGTGTAGATACTTCCAGATCTCAGACTATTTTCTTCATGTCACTGGTCAGCAGGCTATTTTATCATCTGTTGTACATTCTGGATCCTTAAGAGAACTTCTGCATACCCACAGAGTCTTGAATGTGGTGAAACCCTCAGCAACCATTTGGAAATGGATGGTAGATGGATAGATTAATGGATGGATTAATAGTTAGATGAATGATCTGGTGGGTGGATGGATGGATGGACTGGATGGGTGTATAGATGGATGGATGGATGGACTGGATGGGTGTATAGATGGATGGATGGATGGACTGGATGGGTGTATAGATGGATGGATGGATGGATGGATGGGTGGGTGACATGAAGAATCAATGTTTTCCCAAAAGCTCCCTGCCTAGGGAGGAGCCCATTCTTAGGCCAGGCCCCGAGTGCCTGCAGCCTGGACCATGACCCCACAGAAGCCCTGCTGTGGCCCTTCTTGCCTAGGTGATCTTAGGGTAGAGAGGTAAGAATGGAACTGGAGCTGAGGTGAGGAATGGCAGTCCCAGGCCTGCCCTGTTGGGGAGAGGTGTGATCTCGCCTTCAACAGTGCAGGGGCTGTTTTAGGAACTCTTGTTGCAGAGGAAGCAGACACTAGTGGTCTGCCTACCTTGATGGGTTGTTAAATCAGCCCTCTCTAAATCAGGTCCAGGCTTGGGATACGGGCTCTGCTTTGGGATGCCTTTCATACCATGAATGGGGGGCCATTCTCTGCTCCTTCTCTGGACAGGGAATGGGCAGAGTCAAGGATCAGTTCCCGTGTTCTTGAGATGCACTCTGTTTGATCTTGCCTCACTCCTGCTTCCTTTGCACACTGGAACGTGCCCTTGTTCACTTGAGCATTCGCTTCTGTCCCAGGGGCTGATCTGGGTGTTTCTGTAGAAAGGATCGTAAATTGGATTCTGTCTAAAGAGCACAGATGAGGATTCCCATAGGGAGAGCTCTGCTAGGGATTGGAAAGGGGTGATTATGAGCGTCATTGTTCCTGGCCTTAAATCTCTCTTGAGATATTCGTTGAAGCTATTCATACTAAGTAGCTACTAGAACCTTTTCCCATCCTGAGTGCTGGTGACATGCTGTTCTGGACTCTTTCTGAGCACATGCCTGGGAAAGTGCTTGTTGTATTTAATAAATTGCATTGATTTATTGCCTTTATTGATCTGCTGGAGCTCTCTGTATTATCAGAGGTGATAGCCTTCTTAGGAAAACATGGAAGTTCTCTTCATTAGCATCCATTTTTCTATGAGGCTTTGGAGGGTGAAATGCCCAGATGCACAGTGTTCATTCTGGTGATGTATTGAGCACCATCAGGGTGAACAATGACTTCGGTATAAATCAGGTGGAAGGAAGGGATTGAGAGCATTTGCCATAGGCTTGCGGGAGTTTTTGTGACGACACGAGGAGGCTGCTTTTCTTTCTTTCTGTGATGACAAGCTCCTCTCTTAATTTTCCACAAGGGAGCAGCAGCAGGCAGAAGGGGCTCTTAGGGGAGAGGCATACCTCCATAGCCAGACCAGCCTGGGATGTTTTAGAACATCTTGCTTAAGGCTGGTGGCCTGACAGCAGGTAAATCACTTGCCACTTTGGTGGCTGTGCTTCCTGTCTGTGTTAAGCTTCTGCCCTGACCCTGACAAAGTTTCATTCTGTCTCTCCGCTTCCTGCCCCAGATCCAGCTCAGCCTGAGACTGGCTCTGAGGCTTGCTGTACCCAATAGGCGCTAAGTTTTGGGGAGAAGACCAGACACACCTGAGAGGGATGCTAAGAGCCTAAGGGGGCATTGATCCTGGACCCCTCCACACCTTCTGGGTTCTGCCTTGGGCTTCTTTCTTCTTCCTGGACAAGCCTCGTAGAGTCTGGTACCTGCCTTCACCTCTTCACAGAGGATGCTGTGGGCATGGGAGCCCCATATCTGGGAGCTTTTGATCCTGACAAGTACAAATCCTTCTGCCTTCTTTGTGGATGTGTCTGTCTCTCGAGTACTCAGATTCCCTTGAATCTTTTCCACATCTGGCTGGAAGCAGTTCCCTCTGCTTGCATGCTTGCAGAGGAGAACATGCCTGCCCTCCAGGGGTCCTCAGGCCAGGATCTGTGGTGACCAGGGACGGTTCTAAGTTTGAATCCTGTCCCAAGCTGTGTGACCTAGGGCAGATTACTTAGTTTCTCTGGGCTTCAGGTGCCTTATTTGCTTGAGGGGGATCAGTATGCCAAACTCAAAAGATTATTGCAAGGACTAAATGAGTCAGTGTTTGCCAAATGCTTAGCGGTGTCTGACACATAATGCCTGTTCAAACAATGCCAACTATCATTATTAGCAAAGTTTCTCTAAATGCACATTAAGCAGGCTGCACTCAAAGCCGGGGCCAACGATGTGCCCGGTTAACTGCAGGCGCAGAGGGTAAAATTGTGAGTGAGACTGACACGCCCCTGCTTGCAAGGAGCTTATTTCCCCGTGGATGAGACTGGCAATGAGACAGACAATTAAAATACAGCATGAGAAGTACTATGGTTGGTGGGGGCGGGGGTATCACTGACCATAGTATGAGCACACAGGGGGCCTCGAATCCAGTCTAGGAGCTGGTATCAGCCCTCCCCAGGCTGAGCGGGGAGCTGACCAGGACTGGGAAGGCTAAGGAGTAAAGGCAGTGTTGGAAGCCTTCCGTGTGCACATCATTCATAAAATCTTTACCCGCCACTCCATCACCCCACCTCTGCCCAGTCTGGCCAACCCCAGCAAGGAAGAGCCTTCCACTCCCACGAGGTCAGTTTGCTCTTTAAAAACTGTGCATGGCCAACCTGATCTCTCTTGGCCGTTGTTTGTAATACCTGCCCATTACAATCACACTGCTGGAAAGGGCGCCCCCTCCAGGCAGAACTTGGGACTGTCAGTTACGTCCATAGCACTCAGCAGCACTGGGCACAGCGTGTGTGATACTTCTTCAGGCTCAAGGATGTTAATAAATCAATTAAAGAAAAAAGGGAGGCCATGTATACTCATTCTTTTGCATTAATAAAGAATATTTTGGTTGCAAGTAAAGGAAAGATCGCTAAGTTAGGAAGAAAAAAAAAGATTGGCTAAGCAAGAAAGTCTGATTGTATAGCACTGGGAACCATATCCAGTCTCTTGGGATAGACCATGATGGAAGATAATGTCAGAAAAAGAATGTGTGTGTGTATTATATATATGTGTATTCATATTCATATATATATATGAATGACTGGTTCATTTTGTACAGCAGAAACTGGCACAACATTGTAAATCAACTACACTTTAATAAAAAATAAACATAAAAAATTAAAAAAATAAATCAATGGATCGAGATGAAGCAGGCATTGAGATCTACCATGCTGTCTTTCAGAAATGCCCCAGATCTTCATATCTCTCATGCCTCTTCCCTCCTCCTCCTTTCCCACAATCTGGTGGCTGGCTCTGGGCCCTTCTGGCTGCCCTGGGTGGAGCTTGAGCTGGGAGCTGTATTCATCCCGGCAAAGCAGCAGCCAGCACCCACTCCCAAAGCTGGTTTCGGCCCCTTTGCTCTGGCAGTGGGCTCCTCGCTGCTCATAGTTGCCTGTACCTCGTATCTGATAATCAATGCTCCCCTTATCTTCGGAGGAAATGCTGCCCAGTGATATCACACACTGAATCGATTAAAAGCACAACTTTGAACTCATCATGTTTGGCGAGGTCTCTGCAGAGTAAATCAGTCAGCCCTCCTTTAATGCGATCCCAATGCCTACTGGAAGCCCCTGCTGCAGCTCAGCAGCAGCTCCCTTGCAGGGCCAGAATATTCCGCATTATTACAGACTGGCTGGCGTGGGAGTCATAGGATATGTTCATCTACAATGAACTACCCCACTCAACTTTTGTTTTTAGCTCAGTTCAAACGGAAAGACCACCAGATTTTCTCTGTTTTATCTGTTCTTGTTTTGAGTTTGTTTTTTAGTCCAGTGCTCACTATCCTTGTACTTTCTTTGCAGAGAAAACCCCCACCAGATGGATACTTGTATCCATGTCATTCTTCCCAGCCCTTCTCTAGGTGGGAGGTGGAAGTACATAGCCCATCTCTTAATTCAGAAATGAGGTAGGAAAAGAGGTGTTCAGGAAGTGTGTGATCAAGGTCTGGGTTTGTGCTATGGGAGTCCTGAGGGAGAAACATGGGGCCTAGAAAGGCCAAGGAAGACTCTATCAAGGAAGTGAGAGTGGACTTAGGTCTTGGAGGAGGAAAGAAGGATTTCAAGAGGGCTGGGACAGGGGTGCTTTTCAGTGGGAAGGGAACGGGCAGCTTGAGAAAGTACATAGTTGATGGTGGGTATGTAAGCCCAAGGAGAAGGAAGCAGGCACTGCTAGACGTATAGGTGGGCAGACCAGCTTAGTGGGGTGGTCAGAGAGCAGACAGAGTATGCCAAGTACAGTGGTTAGTTAATATGTCATCCTGGTTAAACTACGGTGCCCAGTTATTTGGTCAAACATCAGCTTTGATGCTGCTGTGAAAGTATTTTTTTTTTTTTAAGATATGATTAACATTTAAGTCAGTAGACTCTGAATAAAGATGATTGCTGTCCGTAATGTGGGTGGGCCTCTCCCAATCAGTTAAGGCCTTAAGAGCAAAGACTAAAGTTCTCAGAAGAAGAAGGCGTTTTCCTCAAGATTAGTAGACAGTCTGCCTGTATTTCCAGCCTGCTGCCCTGCAGAAATCAGACTCAATTCTGAAGCATCATCAACTTTCTGTCTTTCTCTCTCTCTCTCCCTTTTTCTTTTTTGGCCAAGCCTAAGTCATGTGGAAGTTCCCAGGCCAGGGTTCAAGGTATCGAACCTGTGCCACACCACTGACAATGCCAGAACCTTAATCGTTAGCCCACCAGGGAACTCCTGAAGCGCCAGTTCTCCCCTCATTTTTTTAAAAAAATTAAAGTGTAGTTGATTTACATTGTTGTGTCAGTTTCTGCTGTGCAGCAAAGTGGCCTGGTCATATATATCCACATATATACATACACCTTCTCTTTCTTATATTATCTTCCATCGTGGTCTATCTCAGGAGACTGGATATAGTTCCCTGTTCCCTGAGCTATGTAGTAGGACCTCATTGCTTATCCATTCTAAATGTAACAGTTTGCATCTACTAACCCCAAACTCCCAGTCCATCTCACTCTTTCCCTCCTCCCCTTTGGCAACCAAGAGTCTGTTCTCTATGTTGTAAGTCTGTTTCTATTTGTAGATAGGTTGATTTGTGCCATATTTTAGATTCCATATATAAGTGATGTAGTATGGTATTTGTCTTTCTGTCTTCACTTACTATGATAATTTCTACTTGCATCGAAGTTCCTGCAAATGGCATTATTTTGTTCTTTCTTATGGCTGGGTAGTATTCCATTCTATATGTGCACCACATTTTCTTAATCTGTTCATCTATCAATGGATGTTTAGGTTTTTCCATGTCTTGGCTATTGTGAATAGTGCTGCTATGAACATATGGGTGCATGTGTATTTCTGAATTATAATTTTGTCCCGATATATGCTCAGGAATGGGACTGCTAGATCATATGGTAGGTCTATATTTAGTTTTCTGAGGAACCTCCATACTGTTCTCCATAGTGGTTGTACCAATTTACATTCCCATCAACAGTGTAGGATGGTTCCCTTTTCTCCACACCCTCTCCGGTATTTGTTATTTGTGGACTTGTTAATCATGGCCATTATGACCATTGTGAGGTGCTGCCTTATTATAGTTTGGATTTGCATTTCTCTAATAATTAGTGACGTTGAGCATTTTTTCATGCTGAAGCACCAGTTCTTAATTATCAGCCTACCAGCCTGCCTTACAGATTTCAGACTTGCCAACCCGTCACAATCCCATGAGCCAATTCTTTAATGCAATTCTCTCTGTATATCTACTTATACCCTTTTGTTTCTCTGGAGAACCCTGGCTACCACCCTGAGCAGAGAGCTTGGGCTTTGCTGAGTGATCATAGTTCATGGGCAACTTTTGAGAGCAGGCTCCCTTCGCAGGGTATTTAAGACTAGACATTGGGTCAAATTCTACAACCATATTGCATGCCCCAAGGCTCTGCCCAGAAGGGCTCATGCAAAGGGAATCTCAGGGGCTCTTTAAGTTGAACCTTCCATGCAGACACATGACGAGTGTATTGAGGGGAGGCTGGCTCACTCCCAGTGTCTCCACTTCTTGCATGGAGTTGATTTTCACTGAAAAGAAATTCCTCTATCAGTGGACATTTTTATGTTAAAACTGACACTCTTGCATGCTGTTGTGCAGCAAAAAGATGGCTTTTTTGGCAAACAAGCCTTGGATTTTTCTGAGCTAGTTGTGTGTGAAACATCTCTCCTGAAGGCCACTGTGAAAGTGAGTCCCCGCAAAAGTGTGCCTGAGCTGTCAGGTGTGGGGAAAAATATCTTTAGTAAGAGTAGGTCATGGAGTGAGACCTCCCCATTGTAGCATGGATGGGCAGAGGGGGTTTCCACAAGGACAGTTCATAAGACTCTCTGTAAAAATGCATGACTCCATCTGTCTTCTCTTTCTTCCTTGGCTTCAGATGAGCTGAGCCATTTAAAAATTCCCCAGTGAGGGACCCTAGGCACCAGAAGAAGTGATGAACAGATTTTCAATTTGGCCCTGATTTGCATGATTTTTTTTTTTTTTTTTTGGCAGATAAAATCACAGTCTGAACTAGAAGCTGGAGTTGGGTAGTGGGTCTCCCCTGGAAGAGGCAAATTCTTGATTGGTCTGGACAGACTGCTGATGCTCTGGGTTTGCAGCTCTAACCTCAGCTTCTGGAGAGAAGGAAGAGATGGCAGAGGGGGAAGTGGATGATCAGAGCAGCCCAGGGAGTCCAGACTCTGCATCCCCATGGGGCAGCCAGGTCCACCGGTCTACCCTCAGAATTGCTGTGTAGCAGCTTCTGAAGGGGGTCCTGTAGAGGGCATCTCCTCTCCCTTGGGCTGTCTGATTTCTTCTTATGAAGGGCTTTCTCATAATTTCTCACAATTACAGGATAGTGGGGACCTCAGACTGAACCTGGAGGCTCTGCTACCCTGGGAACTGGAATGCTGCCCATCAGAGGGAGCTGTAGGATTTCTTCAGAGGAGGAGCTCAGAGGAGGCCAGAGGCTCCATGTGTTGATAATCTGGGATGTCTTGAGTGGTGGTAGTGGTGGTGATGGTTGGGCAGTAGTGCTTGGGAGGAATAAATAATAATAATAATAACAACAAACATTTATTAAGTGCTTATTCTATCCCAGGCACTAGCCTAAGACTTTATTCATAAGTAGGCATTTAGTTGCCATAGCAACTCATTTTCAGATGGAGAGAGATGTTAAGAAACTGCCTAGCTACCTAGTCAGTAGGTGGTGGTACAGCCAGGTTGGGACCAGGCGGTCTGGTTTAGAGCCTTTCCATGCATGCTGACACTCTCCATAAGTGCCTCTTAGCCTTGACACTGTGTTCTTTTCTCCAGCTTGAAGCTCAGGCCAGGCCCCCTGAGCAGTCCTTTGTAGGCCAGTACAGACCTTCTGGAAGGCTGTTATAGCCCAGTGGCAAGGATCTTCTAGCTCAGAAAGGTGTTTCTTGGAGCCTTATTCAAACCTTTCATCCAAATCCCCTCCAGCTTCCCTCCTCTGTTTTAAAATTTTATGCCCCCACCCGTACCATGAAGTTCCTGGGCCAGGGATTGAATCCGAGCCCAGCCACAGCCATGACTTCAATGCACGGTGCCGGACCTGGAGTTGGGCCCACGCCTCTGCAGCGACCTGACCTGAGCTGCTGAGGTGAGATGCTTTACCCACTGCTCCACAGTGGAAACTCCCAGCCCCCCTCCTCTTGCCAAGTCAAATCCTCCCACCTGCCCTTGACGGCCTCAGCTCTGGTCCCATCCACTCACAGAGAGGCTAGGGAAGGCTGCCTTCTTCTAGGGCAGGGCTGTTTGGGGAAAAGTTTCAGTTTGATCTGTCAAGGACACTGGATTCACTGTAGAAATGGCAACATAAACCTCGAGTCCAGGTTAAAAAATATTTCAGCCCCGTAGGTGGGTGGGATGTCCGTGTCCCCTGGGAAGACCTGGACAGACAGGACAGGCAGGTTCAGAGCCCATCTTGACTTTTGCCTGCACCCCATGAGGGCAAACTCACCCTGTGTCTGGGCCCTGCTTGAAGTCCCTTCTATGGGGCACAGAAAGAAAGGGCCGGCAGCTCTGGGCTGGGCATGAAGGGAGACCCGTGGGGAGGTGAGTGTGGTGAGGGCAAGGGCAGGGGCAGGAAATGAGCAGGGGGTTGGTGCTGTGTCCAGGGGGAAGCGGGGCTTCCACGTGGTGCTATGGCCGGAGCTCCTGCCTCTCCAGCCGCGGCCTTTTCCGTTGGAGAACTAGCCCTTGCCGTGTGCTCTACGATGTGGGAAAAAAATGACGGAGAGGCCTGTAATTAAAGCGGTGTTGACCAGAGAGAATTAAATTATAAAAATGATATGACTGGCTCCTAATTAGAGCCCACTGGGTTCCAGGGGCTCAGGCAGGGCCTGCGGGCAGTTCACCGCCGAGGTCTGAGGCTCTCAGCAAGTGGGCAGCGCTGGGCAGACTGGGCCGTGGGGCTCTGCTCAGCCCCCGCTGTTTCCATGAGGAAAACAGGTCGTGGGCAGGGAAACTGGCTCCTGCCAGGTCTCAGGGGACCCGAGCCCCAGGCCAGGGGTCCTTCTGCCTCAGCTCAGGCTTCTCCAAGGGCTTCAGTGGGAAGAAGGTACCCACGCTGGGATGCTGCGGTGTGGTGCTTAAGATGGCATTCATTCACTCACTCAGTCATTTGTTGGTTCGACAAATATTTATAGCCTGCTTTCCACCGGCCGGAGGCTGTTCTGGACCCAGGATAGAGCTGTGGATATTACCGGATAAACAGTCCTCCCCTCCTAGAGCTATTATTGGCATTTTTCTGGGGAAAGACATACATCAAACACAGATTAAATAAATAGTGTCAGAAGGTGGCAGGATGGTGGAGAAAATGCGGACGGGAGGGTGAAGGGTCCACTCGGTGGGCCGTCTTTGGGCAACAGTAAGTTCGGGGCAGGACCACCCCCGACCGATGACAGCCTCTCAGCAGCCTCCGCTCACTGCGAAGGGGGCGGGCGGTGGAGTGGGAGGGGGACGGAGCTGGGCCCACGATTTACAAGGTCATGTGCCCAAGGGGCAGGGGCCAGGAAGGGCCCTGGGCAGTGGGGTGAGCTGGTGAGTCAGGGTGAGGTTTCTGGCAGAGGGAAGGCCGGCTGGGCATCGCGGATGTGGCCTGGGGGACTTTAGGAAGGGCACGGGGGCTGAGGTCGACAGTCCCGGCCGGCTGGGCAGCAGCACGAGGGAGGGGAGGAAGTGAGGGGTGAGGCTGGAGGTGAAGTTTGGAAGCAGCCTTGGGAGGTGATGGAGAGTAGGCTGAGCAGGTTTTACCTCCCAGGCCTGCGGAGCTCCTTGTGGTTTACAGCTAGGGGGCGACATCCTGAAGAGCCCACGTTAGAAAGGCCCCTCTGGCAGGTGCAGGAGCTTTGTGTTGGAGCAAGAAGTCTGCAATCCAGAGCAGCGATTGTGGGATGGGGAGAGGGGCTGGATGCGGCGAGGGAGGACCGCAGGACCTGATGCCTGAATTCCAGCTTCCTCCGTCAGAGGCTGCTTTTTTTTTTTAGGTTTGGGTGGGACCCCAGCCTCCTGATGTACAGCTCTGAGCCTGAGGTGATTTCCCAGGATGGGGGAGGGGGGCGACCTGAGCGCCCGGGGACTCCCTCCAGATGTTGAGTCTCACGCCCTGACTGCCCTGCACAGCCCAGTCTCTGCTTCTATCTTTGCCGTCCCTGCCTCTGGCTTGGACGGGGCCAGACCGGATCAGGCAGAGCCTGGGGGATGATCAGCAGGAAGAATTGGAGTCAGCCCCGGGCTAGAGGAAATGCACAGGATCTACTCGTGGAAGACCAGGCCAGAGGGGGTTTGGGGGCCGTGGGTGCTGAGTCTAGTTGCAGGACAGCAAAGGAGCCCCCGGGCAGGTCTGGGTCCCTGAAAATCAGCAGGTACAGCTGCTGGGGTTGGAGGCGGGGGCTGCTGGGCCACTAGGGGCCACTCTGAGGATCTGCCTGGCCTGGGTCCCTTGGCTGGTTGCAGCCTGGCATGGCCCCTTAAATTCTGGGATAGATAAGACCTGACCCAGTGCTCAGTTTCCTTGTTCCAGGAGTCTCTCCTTACAGCCTGGGCCCAGCTCTGGGTCTAGGAGGGGAATCTTAGTGCGATTCCAAGCTTACTGAACTCCCCTGATGGGATCCAGACACGTTTTCTCACAGCCGCCTCTGAGCAGAACCGGGCTGGCTGTGAGGGAGGCTCTGGGGACAACGGAGATCCTAAAGGAATGTCCCAAGCCTGCCAGGGCCCTGACTGCTGTTTGAAGGATAGCTGCTGAAGCCTCTGGACTAAGCTCGGCCGGGAGAGCACTGAGGAGGGACCCAAGCTCGTGTGATGGGGAGACCAGCCAGGGGGGCAACCAGATGGAAAAAATGAGAAGGGACCCCCGTTTAGGGCAGAACAGGGCCTAGGATCCTGCCTCCACTCTCCTAGCCCCCTGCCTGCTCTTGGACTCTCTGGGATCTTGAGCGACCTGCCAGCCCTCTGAGGCCGGCCCGAAACCGCCCGGTCTAAGGGCCAGCGACGCGAGCCTGAGGCTCCACACTGACTCAGCCAGGCAGCTTTGCTGGGCCGAAGCTGGCTTCCCCACCCTCTCTGTGCAGACTGAGGTGGGTGTGTACTTGGTGCTTAATTATAGTGCTCATAAGCAGAGAGGAGCTGCTTGCAAGCACATGTCATTTTGTTTGGGGATAATACGCATGAAGTCTGGAAAGTATCTATTAGATCATCCGTCCTGCCTCTGCCAGAACTGGCATGACTGGTGTCGGATCACTCGAGTTTTCTGCAGCCTGTGACTCAGGCCGGGGGTGGGGGCCGCGCTCGGCCGTGGGAGAGGATGGCAGCCCCACAGGTTTCTCCTGAGGTCTGCCCTAGCTTTCCTTGTCTGTCTACTCGTGTTTTCATCCCTGGGTCTGGTCCTGCCAGCCTTGCTAGCACTTGTCCTCCCAGCGAGCATCGGTTCCTCTGCCCCTGCTCAGTCCTGAAGGTTCAGACCCCGTTCACAGTTAAGAGCAACGGGAGACTTGCTCACGGAAAATTCCAGCTTGTGGATAAATGTGGACACGCCACGCAAGAAGGACCCGTGGAGGTTTGGGAAGGAAGCGATCACTCTGGGCGCTGCTTGTTGTGATGGATTCAGGGAAGAGAAAGCATTTGGAGAAAGGGAAATCACTGTCCTTCTCCTACTGCTTAACATCCTTCATTTCCCTCCATCTCCTTGGTCATGGATTGACTCCCTCAGAATCTGCCCTTTGGCACCTCAATGGCCACCCTCTTCTCCTCCAACCTCTGGTCCATTCTAGATGCAGTGGACAGGCTGGTCACGGCTGAGACAGATGTAGGAGTCAGGTGACCAGACAGCAAGAGCCATAGCTGCCACCAGTCTTCAGCTTCCTAACCTGCAAAATGTGGCGTGAGTGTGGATCTCTAGAAACCCTTCAGGTCTGATGTTCTAGAAATTTCTAAAGCTGGGAGCCACTTGGCAGAACCAGGGTCCAGAGGTGGTGGCCTCACTTCTGTTTCCTCCTCGTCCTGACCTCAGCCACTGCTCCGAGCCTGGAAACTCCCGGATCTGTATCTTTAGCACAGGTTCCCTTCAGGAGTTAGGGAAACACACCTCCTGCTATTCCGAGTGCTTCTCTAGAGGTGCCTTAAAATCAGCATGTCCAAAGGGGAAATCACTCTATTTTCCTCCCCTCTGATTCACCCCGCTGCCAGGATGCACAAGCATAACATGTACACACACACACACACACACACACACACTTCTGATCATGTTACTTTCTTGCTTAAAACCACTCTACCAGAATAAATCCTCCAGAGAGCTGGGTGTGGTGGGGCATAGGTCTTTTGTGACCTGACTGCAGGCTCATCTATCAAAATTCCTTGCCTCCCCAGATACTAGACCCCAGTCAACACCGACTGCTGCGCACACCTTGAGATTTCACGTTTCTGCAGCTTTGCATTTGTTCCTTCTCAGGTATAGAAGATCCCTTGTATGCTATTCTTTCATTAAAACCTAACTTGCCTATCACCTCTGCCACGATGCCTTCCCAGACATCACTGGCCGCAGTTAATTAATCATTCCTGCTCTTTTCTACCCTCGACCTTGTGAATACAGTTTTTATAGCACTTATCAATTAGCTATTATCAGTTTACTGTGATAAACAGTGGCGCACCCAATCTCCCGTTCATCTTTTGGCTCCAATTTGCCCTAGCACGATGCTAAGGATCTTGTGTTTTAAACGGAGCTGAACTGAGTCCTAATGATGGCCCTCGGGTGCTCACAGCCCTGTGACGTCTTGGCTCTGCCCAAAGTCCGGAGGACATTTCCAGAGGACTCTGCAGTAAGGGTGTGTATGTTCAGATGCCTGCCCTGACTTGGATGTTAGATGTTTTCTCTTTCTCAGGCTAGGGTAAGCCCTTGAGCTGACCCAGAAGTTCTGAGCATTTATCACCTAGTATTGATGACCACGTTTTTTGCCTCCCGTCCTTATGCCTAGAGATGAAGGAAGAAATACAAGATCGTGTTACAAAGAGTATCTCCCAGGTTTCTCAGCTCTCCCTCTCTCCGCTCGCGCTCAGAGTGATTTCTTAGTTCTCAGCTTTTATTCCTCTGATCAAAGTGCCCGAGGCGGCGAACACCAGGAGGGGAGCACAAACATTTCTGGCTCAGTCTCACGCTCCCCTCTTCTGAGCTGTTTGAAGAACCTGGAGCCCAGAGTTCTCCAATCAGGTGGGCGTGGCCTGGCTGCAGAAAGGTCTCCAAGGGCTTGGTTGGGGGAGGTGGGGGGCTGCCCTGGGATACCGGGGGCAGCTGCTGGCCGCCACCTGGTGGAGTTCAAAGCTGCCTGTGCCCTTCCTTGTCCTCCCTTTCCCATTCCGTTCACTCAGTCGCTCTTTTCTCTCCAATGAATTCTATGCAGAAAATCCATGAGCTGGATTTCTCTCTTCAAAGGATCAAATAACCTTTCTTTTTTCCCCTCCTTTTTAATTTTTTTTTCCCAAACTGCAAAAGGAAAACATGCAAACCGACTTTGAGTTAAAGGTGAGAGAAAGGAAAAAAGTTGCAGCAAAGTAATTTCAACTTGAGAAGTAGAGCAGTTGAAACCCAGAAAAAAATGTCCGCTCAGCAATACGGCCCTCTCCTACAAATTAATTAACCCAGAGCGCGTGTGTAATTAGTGTGAGGGGTAGGGAATTGAGTGGCTCACAGTATCTCTCACCCAGTTTAGAATTATGTTCACGAAAGAATTTCCTATTCCTTTCCTGATAGGGTTGAGCGAGGTGCCCTGTTGGTCTGGAATCAGCAGGTGCCTAATGGCTGGAGACCCATCTAGGCCGGACTCTGCCTCTGAGGAGGTGGCCTTGTGGCTGTGCCGCTCTCTCATCCACCTCTGTGGGTGGCAAAGCTGGGCCTTCACAGACATGGGATGGAGGCCACTCAGCTCTGCCCCTTGAGAAGCAGACCCCGAGGAGCCCCAGACACGACTTCCCTTGGCCTCTCGGTCCTTCCACCATCCCCTTCCGG
>PVHT021183518.1:9359066-9390529 GCA_004024745.2 Catagonus wagneri | reverse complement strand
TGTCTTTTTGTTGTTTTGGGGCTGTACCCGTGCCATATGGAGGTTCCCAGGCTAGGGGTCCAATCAGAGCTGTAGCCGCCAGCCTACACCACAGCCACAGCAACGTGGCATCCGAGCCACGTCTGTGACCCACACCACAGCTCATGGCAATGCAGGATCCTTAGCCCACTGAGCGAGGTCATGGATACTAGTTGGGTTCGTTAACTGCTGAGCCACCATGGAAACTCCTCCATAGACTCTTCTGACGTCTGGTGAGGCCTGTGGACTTGCTATGGATTGACTGTTTATGTCTCCCACATTCATGTTGGAGCCCTTAAATCCAGTGTAATAGTATTTGCGGGTGGACCTTTGGGAGATAATTAGGTCATGAGAGCTGAGCCCTCATGAATGGGATTGGTGACCTAAGAGGAAGAGATACGAGAGAGGGGATCTCTCCATCCTGTGGAGGTGCAACAGAAGGTAGCTATCTGTGAGTTTCCTCACCAGACACTGACCTTGATCTTGCATTTCCCAGCCTCCAACACTGTGAGAAACAGATGTTTGTTGTTTAAGGCATTCGGTCTGTGGTATTTAATTATAGCAGCCTGGACTGCTATAACTAAAACATTCTCCGCATTTTTTTTTAAGATTTTTATTTTCTCCATTATAGTTGATTTACAATGTTCTGTCGATTTCTGCTATACAGCAAAGTGACCCAGTCATACATATGTATTTATATTCTTTTTCTCGCATTATCCTCCGTCAAGCATGTTTTTACATGCACAAAATAAAATACAAAGGAAACTAATTATATTGACATACCGTTATCAAAATATAAATAAAAGAGAGGCATGGTACGGACATACATATGCTTCTTTATTAACTCATTAAAAAGCAAGGTCTATTTAGGGGTTGAATAACTGACATATGTCAGAAATAAATAATATTTTGAGAACTCTGCAACAACCGTAATATACTAAAATATCTGATTTCTACTGTTGACATATCATAGGCATTGCTAAAACTACTGTGTCTTATTGCCCACATTTGCTGAAGGCAATGCTGTGGTTCAGTTAGACGTTAGTGAAAATAAAAATTGACATTTTCCCCATTTAAGTTCACTGACCTCCTGAATTGTGTCCATGGGCCTTTGGATGTATCTCTGTTGGTGAATAAATGGTGGCTTCTACTGAATCCTTCTATAAGTTGCTCTGCTTGTCTGTGTGTGTGTGTCTTTGTCCCTCTCTGGGACTGAAGGGTTGGTGTCTTGGAGTCAGGAGTCACCAAGAGGACAGAAATGATGAGAAGAAGCACTGGGTTGCTGGCCTGCATTGTGAGCGAAGGCATGGGGACACGTGCACAGGGCCGGTGGGGTGCATGATCATGTGCAGCACTGTCCTTCTCAGAGAGGGAGCCTGGGTGCTTACAGGGTGAATTGGCAAAACTGGAGGTGACGTGGGGCTGGGCAGGGAGCAGAGAGTGGGCATTGGGGCATCTTGATGGTTCAAGATGGGCTACCTCTTTAGGCTGCAGGGCAAGTGGGGACTCTCCCTAGCTCATCAGGATAAGGGACATCAATGGGTGATGCTTATATATGAACCTGTTCATGTGGTTTGAGGTCCTGCTTTTCCCTGTTCTCTGTGAGCCAAACTTCAGCCTTATTGTGTGTAGTTAAAACATTTTCATCCATTGGTCATTAACTTTTTCAACAGCTCCTCCCAGATTCTCCTAAGCAACAGATTCAGACTTCATGAACAAACACTTGTAAACCAGTTCCTCATTTGCTGTCCCTTTAGTGCTGTGATAACTTAAATAATCTCCGAAGAGGAAAGTATTTTTTATGCCTTCTTATTTGTTATTCACAGGGTCTAGGATGGGCAATTGAACTTCTATACTTGAGAAAGATAAGTTGCTCCAGGTAATATTTAATTTACTAAAGAAAAATCCCAAAATGACTTTTCCCTTTAAGTTGATATTTTCTTTGTCTTTGAAAACAAAGCCCATATGATACAGGTGAATAATGCCTTGAAGTCTTTGTTCTCTGGACTGAGTCTCAGAGCTGAGTGCATCAGACAGGGGCTTAAACTTGTAGGCAGAGGAATTGAATCCCCAATTTCTCCCTTTTAACAAGAATCCCAGGCCCTTCCAGAGCACCAGGCCAAGAAAGTGCCCATACAGAGACTTTGTGGTAAGAGGTTAGATGATAATCCCTGCTCAATATTAAAAATCATTAATGTGATATTATATATTCTTTCTTTTTTACTATGTCTTCAAAATTTGGTATGCATTTTATACTTACAGCACATCTTAGTTCAGATTTGCCTCACTTCAATGTTTTGTGGCCACATACAGCAAGGGGCTACCATGCTGGATCCTGCCTCTCTCTGTATTAAAATATAGTTGTGTGCTTGTGAGTGGAGATTCTCATACTAAGTGAAGTAAGTCAGAAAGAGAAAGACAAAATACCATATGGTATCACTTACATGTGGAATCTAAAATATGGCCCAAACAAACCTATTTGTAAAACAGAGACAGAATCATAGACATAGAGAACAGATTTGTGGCTGCCACGGTGGGGGGAGGGAGTGGGATGGACTGGGGGTTTGGGTTTTAGTAGGTGCAAACTACTACATTTAGAATGGATAAGCCTTGAGGTCCTACTGTATAGAATGGGGAACTATATCCAGTCCCTTGGAATAGACCATTGTGGAAGATAGCATGAGAAAAATTTTATGTATATATGTGTATGTGTGTGTGTGTGTGTGTGTGTGTGTGTGTGTGTGTATATATATATATATATATATATATATATGACTGGGTCACTGTACTATGTAGCAGAAATTGGCACAACACTGTAAGTCAACTATAATAGAAGAAAGAAATAGAATAAACAGTAAAAAAAGGAAAGAGACTAAGAAAAAATATGCAGTTATGTGTATATGTATAATTAAATCACTTTGTTGTATAGCAGAAAGGATCACAACATTGTAAATCAACTATACTTCAATAAAACTTTCAAAAAGTGAAAAAAATTTTAAAAAGTTGACATACAATACTATGCTAATTTCCAGTGTGCTACATAATGATTGGATGTTTGCATACATTTGGTAGTGATTTCCACAATCAGTTTAGTAACCAACTGTCCCCATGTGAAGTTATTGCAATATTATTAGCCATATTCCTTGTGTATATGATTACAACCTTGTGACTTACTATATAACTGGAAGTTTGTACCTCTCAATACCTTCACCTCTTTCTCCCACCTCACCACCCCCTCCCTTCTGGCATTCACCGGTTTGTTCTCTGTATCTAGGAATCTGTTTTCATGTTTGTTTGTTTGTTCTGTGGGTAGTTCTTCTCTGAGACTTGCTTTTCACCATGAACTGTGCTGCAGCTTGGCTAATCTGCCCCTGGAACTCAGAAGAGTGTTGAAGATTGGTCTCTTAGAGCAATTGCTGAGCCGAAAGGCTCACTGCGATGCAAGGACACAGGCAGAAGCACAGAGGGAGAGGCATCCATGACACAAGTCATTCTTTACAAAAGAGAGCAACCTGCGATCACCACCCCCTTGAGAAACTGGAGGAGTCACCTTCCAGAGTGGGTGGGTGCTCTGAGACCGTGGGGTTTTCCTTCCTTAAGGTTGCCACACACAGAGCTGCACAGAGCACATGGGAGAGATTTGCTCATTAAGAGACACCAAGGGTGAAGCAGCCACACCCATCATACCAAGACCTTTACAAGAAGAGAAGAGAAAAAGCAAGTGTCTCCAACTTCCTCTGGTAGCTCCTGCATCATTGCTAGTCTTGTATTTGGTTAGTATTCCCATTATTTGTTTATTTGCTTGTATTCCATTATATTTCTCAAAAGGACTAGATACTGTTTACATAGATAGTTGGATTATGGCAAGATGACATTTAAAAAAAAAAAAAAACTCCAAAACATGAGGCATGGGTAGTGGAAGAATAGGAAAGATGAATGGAATCAGGTGTGAGATTGGCTCAAAATATACATCCTTTCATGTCTCACATATTTGCTAGAGATGGGCTGTATTGATCTGAGTCTAAGCTTTCTAACAGCCAAGGCGAAGGAAAGCACAATAAATGGCATGAGTGACAGCACAACAGATAAAAACAAACAGGAGCTGAGTTGGCACAAACTCACACTGTGAGGCAAGGATGCAAGGACACAGGAAGAAGCACAGTGGGAAACATAACAAGACACCAGAATTGGGTCACATCCTCAGAGTGATGCTCCTCCTGGATTCTCCCTTGAAGAGAAACTTCATGAGGTCCTAGCTGTCAATCTCACCAGCACCTTGTATCAAAATGAAATCCTGCTCCATCTTCCCACCCACTGAGGATTTCTCTCTTCTCTGTTTAGACTGAGGGTGCACCTCCTTTCCGTTCTGCTGAGGCTGTTGTGCAGAGCCTGCCTGAAGCTCTCCAGATACTCAGCTCCTGGATGAACTGGCTTAACCTGGGTCAGTGTAAGGGGTTCTCAGCAACACATTTCCATGGCAGAGATGACTTTGTGTTCACCAGATCCTGTTTCTTTCCCTCCTGGGTATATGTGCACTTTTCCCAGACTCCTTGGCAGCCAGGCATGTCCTCGACACTGAGCTTGAACAGAAGTGATGCGGGTCTCTCCTGAGTTGAAATGGTTGGGAAGTAAACATTCTCTCCAAGCTCCCTTTCCCCATCTGCTGATTAAAAGGAAAAGACTATAAGGACCAGAGGAAAGGGAGCCACCAGACGGAAGAAGCCTGGACTGCTAAGGGTCTGGTGGAAGGAGGTCCAGCTGAGAAAACCTTCATTGGACTGTGATGTGCACAAGGAACCCACTTCTGCTGTGTCAAGCTGCCGAGATTTCCAGATTTGTCTGTTCGAGTAGCTAGTGTTATTTTAACTAACACAGTTCCCCTTGGGAAATGCTCTCCAAACACAATTGCTCCCAACCAAGAGGAAAGGTTTGAGTGACACCAAGTTCAAGGTTACATTCCCTGACAACTAAAAGTGCAAATATTCTCTGTTGTAGGGAAGTGGTAGGTGTAAAACGTTATGTTTTAATAGTCACCCGAAGTGGGAGTAAGATTAACACACTCTTGTCAAAATCGTGTCACCTTACAAGAACTCCTGCCTGAATAGAGTGTGCTTGTATCTCCTTTTGGCAATAAGCCAGGAGGTACCTGTGAGTAAGGCCAAGATTCTCCTCAGAAAGTCACTTTGGGTCTGCCTTAACACAGGGAAAAAATGGTAATCGAGGCTACACAGTTTCATACAATGTAACCTGCTATAGTTATTTTAACCTGAAAACATTGTTAAACAGCTATAACCCTCTGTTGCTGTTCTTAAAAAAAAAAAAAAAAACTTGGACAGTGAACTTGGCCGAGTCCCCCTCTCATCCTGGGCTATAGTTTCCAGACGTGACAGATGACAGCTGGATGGGATGGGCCAAAACTGTAATTTATAACCTCTGTGTATGATGCCAAACAAAAACTCTCTAGCCTGTCGCTAGTAAATACTGTTTACATGCTAGAACACATCTCTAGCATGTCGCTCATAAATGCAGTTCTGTTCCACCAGCTAAGTGAGCAGAACAAACATTTCCAGATGCCACATCCATCCTACAAGGTGAGATCCTCACAGTATTTGTGGGCCAGGTCCTGGAGGCCAAAACCAGGTTGGAAAGGTAGCTGACCACACTCAGACCCTTCCTACCCATAGTACATGCAACAGTGCTTAGTGGTCATGGGAGCTGGGAGGTTATGTAGCTATCACATGAGATGTTACGGGAAGATCCAGGTTTGTGAGCCTTGCTGGTGTGCAGGGCAACTTTGCTCCTGATGGGAGCTTGGTGTTGAGTCATCTGCAGAGCTTGGTGGTTTGCCGAGGAATGAGCTCATGGGTTCTCCAGATTCAGTGACCAGACAGAGCAAAAGCATTGAAATAGCCAAGTGATGAGACAGACTTGGGCTCCATGTGGGGCTGGTGCTCCTACGGTGTGGCCTGTGTAGCCAACATCCCACCCAAGGGACACAACTGCCCTTAATTTCCAACCTTACCCAGGCTGCATGGGACCTGACTCCTTTGTCCCTAAATCAGGTAAAGCCAAACTCTGCCTAAAGGATGAAAAGGTCACACCAAAGAACCCCAGATGCGATGTTTTTTTGAACTCTCATTTGGTGTCTTAAATCATGCAGAAATTAAGCTCTAAGATTTTCCCTTTTCTAGAAGGTGGGGAGAGAGTGTGAGCAGATACTCCCCCACTGAGGAGACTGGGTAGCTGGGAAAACTGGGAAAACTGGGGTCCTTGGGGCTGTGGGGTTTATAGTCCAAAGTGCCTTTGACCCAAATCCAAGCAGTGACTTGGGGGTGCTGCGAGAGGGAGGGGCTTTGTTGCTTCTTGACTCACGGATTGTCCATCCTTCTCCACTAGGAGGACTTTGAAGGAGGTAGATGGGTCCAATTACGAGGTTGCTCCAGGAAGCCTCTGGGCATAGCCTCTCAGACTTTCAGTGTTACCTATGAAACACCTGGGCATCAAGATTCTGCATTTATATCCAACCTCCAGGTGAGGCTGATGGTACCCTGAGGTCCCTACTCTGAGGAGGAGGATCCAGAGGATGGTGCCGTGTACAGAATGATGTTTGAACAAGCGGTGCTGCGCGCAGCTCCCCAGAGCTGGTCATGGAGGCTCAAGGGGTCTGTGGTGGGAAGGGTCTGAGTGAGGAGAAAGGATCCAGGTGATTGGCTGTCCAGGGTCTGTGAAGAGCACCCCTCGTGGGCTTCCTTCCACTTACCTTGACTTTGTGCTTTGCGTCTTTGCTTTCACAAATTTGGAGGGGCCTCATTACATCTTGCATCTGAGCTAGGCATTCACACCAATCCGAGAATGGAATCAAGCTGGCGGAAGGCCCCGGGGCTGGTCTACACCCTCAGCTCCTTGCTCCCGCCCAGGCATCTCAGGTCAAGGCCAGCTCAGCCTTGTTCTCCCTGTTCTCCTGGGGACGCCTCCACTCTTCAACAGGCTTGGCTTCTTGCATCCTGACACGTGCGTGTTTTCTGTTTTATAAGAAGAAATGTGTCTTGGCTGGAGGCCCACGCTTCGTTCCAGCACATCCTTTTTACCAAAAGAGCCGTCCCTGGAGCTGCCAGCAGTGTTTATGAGAAAGCCATCCAACAATACTTTGGATCTGGGAGTGTGGCCTGACCACAGACATGGCCTTCCCCACTCTGAGAACCATCCATCAGAGAGCCTGGCACATGGTGTAGTATCTTTATTTTTACTCCAAAATGTAAAAAAATGTAAAGCTGGTTTCTTTCCGTTTTTTTTTTTTTTTTTTTCCAGCTGGGAAAACTGCTGTCAGTGGATGCAGTGTCCTTTCCAGATTCAATATTATGCAAACTGCATATCGGCAAATGGAGTAAACAAATATGTCCACGGAGCTTCCTGATGCACAGAGCGATGGGGCTGCCCCTGTACAGAGATGCAGACCTGCCCATTTGCATGGGAGCTGCTGGAACGGCTGCTCTCAGCTCTGCAGCCGTCTCTTTCCTTCAGAATGGTGGGCCGCTCCGATGCCCAGCAGCAGGGGACAGCTGGAGTCACCAGACCTAGGGTGGCTGCAGGACAGATTGGTGGTGATGCTGGCTGGGATGGGGGCGGGGTGCTCACGCTGGGGTGTCCTAGCTCACCACCAGGCTGTCCTGTGCCTCCGCTAAGCCCCATCCTCCTCAGTCCCGCCCCATGGCCAGGCTCTCAGCACCAGGGAAGGCAGAGGTGTTTTAATTTTCAACTCTATCTCTCCGTCTGGCAGGCGTGGGTAGGGGAGCTACCCCACGTGGAGTCTTTCTGGCCGAGAGAACTTGGCCAAGTCCCTTTCCCACCATGGGTTGTGGTTTCCAGGGAAGCAGAATGTTAAAATTTGTGATGGACCCCGGGCTGGCTTTAGCTCTGCAGTTTTACAGAGTGTAGGATGCTTCTGCACTATGCTGACTCTCAACATGCTCCCGTTGAAATAACTCTGTGAGATTAAGTACCTTTTAAATGTTCCCTTCTAAGAAGATGAGGGGAGAGATTTAAGAGGATTAGACTGTTCTATTGAAAGGTGGGCAGAGAATAAGTGGAGAAGCTAGCATTTAGACCTGGGGCTGTCTTTTCACAAATCCCATGCTTTCTTTCTTTGCAAAATGACATCATGCTTCCCCAACACCTCTGCGCTCAGAAAACAAAACAAACAAACAAACAAGGCAAAGGGACAGGGGACATCCAGATGGTACACCTTCAAAAGCCTGAAATGAATTCTTTATCTTCTCTCCTGTGGGTATCACCTCTCCTACCATGGCTGGTTGAGTGTTTTCTCTTGCAGCTTCTGCCCCCTTTGTCTGTGAAGGGGTAGGGAAGGGAGGGGTGGGGTGAGAAGCTGCCCATCTGCCCTGTGGGGAGAGCTGTGTTTTCTGTCATACTTGTTTCTTTGGACAAGCAGAAATTGGCACATCCTCTGCTGGTTTGTGATGAATCGAGGTTTTCTTCTCATCCTTAACTACCTCGTGGAATCTGGTTTTGCAGAAGCAGTTGCTCAAGCAGACTGGGTTCAGTTGCTTGCAAAATATACTTGAAGTCTCAGAATTACTGAGCACAAAGATTTTCAGCCATGTTCACTGGCTCCCTGATAAATCAGGCATGTCTGTCCTTATTGTTTTAGAGGGGAGATGAGTTCTGAGGTGTCAAGAGGAAATGGCCTTGTGTCCGGTTTCATGTCCCAAACGGGGTCCCTGGTGCCTGGGATGCCGTATTGCTGAGCAGATGGCAATGTCATGGGCGTGCTTCTAGTGGAGGAAAGATGGAGATGAAATGCGTACCCCTCCTGCTGACAGCTTTGGAGAGTCTCCCAGCTCTTCCAGGGGAGGCGCTGGGGTGGGAAGTCAGGTAGGGCACAGGAGGGACAATCCAGGCCAGAGCCTCATGTGTCCTTCAGTCAGAGAGCTTTGTGAGGAGGCTGTTGATGAACTGGTTATCTGTGATCTGACTTTTGGCACCTAACATATATCTGATATTTCATGGAGGTTTTGATTATAGAATTGCAGAAGCTTTCTAATCTGTCTAGAGTCTCATTGACTCCATTCTTCCTTGGAGGGAAGTGGGGAAATAAATCAAAATATTTTTGACCATCACTGTGTGCCTTCAGTGGTCAGCTCCCCATGCAGATCAAATCTCCCAAGAATCCCCCAGGTCATACGTTTTGAGGGTTATCATCAGTCTAGCTTTTTTTGCCTCCCCCCCTCTCACTTTCAACACTTCTAAAATATAGGATAGAGACCCTCATAACAGAATTATGTCAAGGAATGTATTAATTACAATTAGTAAGTGGTTAATACACACAGTTGGGCAATATACTCTCCTAATGGCACTGCCAAAATGTGCTGTCCTTTGCGTCTTTGATCTGGTTTACCAGGGCAGAATATGTGAATCTTCTCCTGCCTCGCACTGCCATATGCTTGCTCCTTGGAGACGGTTTTTCAGTTCTGTTTCCATGCACCTTCCATCCACATAGCATGTGGCAGACAGACCTTGAGGTAACTGACCCTCCATGATCCCTATGTCTGGTTCGTGTCCTATATAATTCCTTCCCCTTGAATAGGGGTGGTTCCTGACTTGCTTCTAATCAATTGAATATGGCAGAATTGATGGATACCACTCCTGTGATTACATTGCATTATATGAGGCTTTGTTTTACAAGCAGATTACTCACTGTTTTGATGAAGTAAGTGACCACATTGGGAAAGTCCATGGGGGCCTCTCTGAAACCTCTAGGAACTGAGGTCCACCTCCGATCCTTAGCCTGCAAAAATCTGTGGCCCTCAGTCTTATATCCACAAGGAAATACAGTCTTCCAATAACCTGGGTGAGCTAGGAATCAGGTTCTTCCCCAGTCGAGCTTTCAGATGAGAACATATCCTAGCTAAAGCCTCCTTTGCAGCCTCAGGAGACCCTGAGCAGAAGACCCAGTTAAGCCACCCCCAGACTCCTGACCCACAGAAGCAGTGAGATAATAAATGTGTATTGTGATAACTGGTTACATAGTAGTTGAAAATGGATATGCAACATTCACGAGTTCCTAGCTACCTGCATTGTAAGGGAGGTTCAGCACTCTTACCTTACAGTCCCCTGCGGGTCATCTGACACCTGTCCTCTGTGTGCTCTTAAAAATGAAAAATGTGATTTCCTGGAGAGACATAACAAATACCACTGGACTTAGGTCTGTAGTTGTTAACATCTGTGTCTGTAGGCCAAAGTCCTTCCTGAATTCCAGAGCCTAGTGCCTAATCTTCATTTCATAGTTCCACCTCAAAATAAAAATGCCCCAAGCTCAGCTCCTCATCCTCCAAATTTGCTACTTCTCCACTGCTTTTTGCCTTAAGAAATGGCACATCTTCCCCACTTCCCACAGCCAATAATTCCCTGGGAGGGATTCCCAATTTCATGTCTGGGATGGACAAGCACTGCAAGGCTCCATAATTCCTGTCTGTGTAGATTATCCCTTGGGCTTCAGGGAGGCCATTATCCTTGTCTCCAGGGCCCAAAGGAGTCTTTACACTGGAAGGTAAGGGAGTTCCAAGCTCCAGGCAAGGATAATAGACAAGAAAAATTACAGAGGTACCAGGTCCCACAGGCTCTCAGGGTTTCTCTCAGGTTTTCTCTGAATAGCGGAGGAAGGAGGTGGACTGGCAAGGATACATGACTCCCTGCCCCGCTTTTCTAGTCTTTTAAACCTAAGCTATGAAGGATTTGGAGAAACCATATACAGATTTGCTCCTATATTAAATGACATTAAATTTAACATGCAAAATTACAAAAGGCTTTACTTAGTAAGGAACGTTCTCACATCCTTACTAAGCCTCAGTGTAGACGTAACTACCCTTGACAAATCCTAGGTTAATATGTCTCTCCATCTCTTGTCAAAATTAAGAGTCCTAAGAATTGCATTTTCAAATGCCTCTCATGAAAAGGGGGTGTTTGTTCAGATGAAGAGGCAGAGGTACAGAAATAGAGACTGGGCTTGACCCTGAAAAAGTGATACAAGATGACTGAGGAATGTCATCTGAGAGAAGGGGAAGGACCAGCCCTGCATAAAAAATAAAAAAAAAAAAATTAAAAATAAAGGGATAAGAGAAAAACAACAAACCATGGGGTCAGTGTGCAATTATAGCTGATGCATGTATCATGCTTTCCAGTGCGGTGCTTGGAGGATTAAGCAAAGAAACGTCAGGATAGAAACGTAAGAAGAAGCCGGACACAAGGTCGTCGCTGAACTTGTGTGCTTTGAGTTCTACCGTCTTTGAAGGACATGGCCATTTGGTCCTCTGCAGCCACCACAGGCCACCAGTTGGGTGAGTACATACAGCGGCTTGCTCAGTTGTGAGTGAGAGGGGCATCAGTGCAGACGAGTGTTTTCTGAGGACATCTTTGGTTCTTCCCTAAACTGTAGTCAGAGAAACTAAAGCCATTTTAAGCTATTTATTTATAAAATCGCCTTACATTTTATGTACAATTTATTCTTGAGTATATTTTGTGGACATTTGAGATTCATTTTTCCATTATTGTCTCTAATGCTGGCATAGAAAGTAGTCATTAATTTCTAAATAATTATTTTTAAAATGTCTAATAACGTCTCATCTACACAGTCACCTAATCCTCAAACAGTAATAATTGCACTTCCTTATTTCTTGTAACTCAAGACTTTTTTCTTTTATTTTACCTCATTACACTGTCTAGAAGAGCACTATACAATAAGACTGTAATGCAATTCATGTATGTATTTTTTTCCTCTCTCTTTTCATGGCTCTACCTGCAGCATATGGAAATTCCTGGGCTAGGGGTCAAATCAGAGCTGCAGCTGTAGGCCTATGTCATAGCCACAGCAATGCCAGATCCTTAACCCACTGAGAAAGGCCGGGGATTAAACCTGCATCCTCATGGACACTGTTTTGGGTTCTTAACCCACTAAGGCACAGCAGGAACTTCCTTATATATGTAATTTCAAATATTACGGTAGCTATGATTAAAGGAAGTAAAAAGAAACATGCAATTAACTCAACAATATGTTTTTATTTAGCCCAATATACCCAGAATATAATTTCAACCTCATTCAATATTAAATTAAAAATTAGATATCTTACGTTTTAAAAAATACCAAGTGTTGAAAATGTGGTGTATATTTTACCGAACTGAGCACATCTCAGTTCAGATGAGTCCATTTCAGGTAACCACATGTGGCTAGTTGTCATTTGGGACAGCACAGGTCTAGAACTTCTAGAATACTATAACCAATGGCCATGATTGCAAGTAGCCTTGCCTTATTCCCTGCTAAGTGGGGACGTTTAGTTGGGACAGTTTGGATATTTTACCATATCAAGATGCAATCTTCCATTCCTAGTTTATAAAATACTTTTGTTGCGGTGGTTAGTGTTGTAGGTTAGAAATGATAGTGAAGTCAAGAGTTCCCTTTGTGGCTCAGTGGTTAATGAATCCGACTAAGAACCATGAGGTTGCGGGTTCGATCCCTGGCCTTGCTCAGTGGGTTAAGGATCTGGTATTGCCTTGAGCTATGGTTTTAGGTTGCAGACATGGCTTGGATCCCACGTTGCTGTGGCTGTGGCGAAGGCCGGCAGCTACCGCTCCTGTTAGACCCCTAGCCTGGGAACCTCCATATGCCGCGGGTGCAGCTCCAGATAAAGGAAAAAAGAAATGATAGTGAAGTCACCACTTCATCTTTTAAGAAGTTATTTTTTTTCTCCTTGACTTAGTGATGTGGTGTTTTGACTTTTCTCTTGTATTTATCTATCTCTGCGTTCCCAAAATAAACTTTACGCTGTTATGGAACACACCTCTTTTTACTTGGCATGATTTGACTTGCTTTTGTTTCATTTCACCAGGTCACATTTCATTGCACAAGTTCAGCTGTGCCCCCTGAAAACAGGCTGAAGAATAATACTAGACGGGCGTAGGCAGGCTTTCGACTGAATGAGGGAGGGGCTGCTTTTTCTCCTGGGGTCCAAGAGGCTGCGCGTGTGGAGCAGAATGTCAGGTCAAAGTGGTTGAGTCTGGGGCCTCCCGGACAGGGTCACCCGAACCCAGTGCAGGTGCCTTAGGAAAAACAGCCAAGTGCACGAGGCAAGTGCTGTGTAAAGGAATAGCAGCCTTGGAAGCTCTGGCGTTGAATGATGGGGAACTACCACATGCAAACATTACACTGGGAGAGAGCCATGTCCTCATGCTTCTCTGCATCCTGACAACTCCTGTGGGACTAGCCTGGCTACTGTACGCCTCAAGCACCCCAGTGTTTGTGACAATGACCCCAGAGCATGGACCAGCTGGTGCTGGTGTCTGGACTGTGGATAAGGATGACCCCTGTTTCTGGGTCACATGCTTTTAACAAACAGCCTGTCTGTGTGGTCCAAGAATAGTTGTAGCAGTACACTTGGCCCTCTGGGGGACTGGTTAAGTTTTGTAGCTTTTTTTCTATGAAACTAGTAACCAGGACTGACCATTTGCACAGACTGTATCCTTGAGAATCTTGGGATTCTTATGAAAGTGGTACCCAGAGAAAAGGAAAAGAGATGTTTTAAGATGGTAGACGAGCACTAGCAGTTATTTAAACTTGACTGTTAAATATGACTGCGTCAGTTTGCTGGGGCTGCCACAGCCAGTACCACAGACTGGGTGGATTAAACAACAGAAATAGATTCTCACAGTTCTGGAGCTTTCGAAGTCCCTGATCAGGGTGCTGGCAGAGTTGATTTCTTCTGAGGCCTCTCTCCTTGGCTTGTAGATAGCTGCCTCCTTACTGTGTCCCCACCTGGGCTTTCTGCTGTGTGTGTCTGTGTTGCAGATTTCCTCTTCTTCTCAGGACACCAGTCATGCTGGATCAGGGCCCACCCTTGCAACCTTATTTTAACTTAATGGCCTTTTAAAGGCCTTCTCTCCAAACAGGAGCATTTCGAGATATTAGGGGTTTGGACTTCAGCCTATGAATTTGGAGGGGGACACATCAATTTATAACAATGACAATACGTTTTTGCCACCAAGTTGAAAAAAAATGAAAAATATCATTTATCTGAGCTGTTTGTTTCTATTGTCAAATGAAATAAGACTGCCGTTTTCTTTTTGAGCTAACTCTTACCAAGTATTAGATCAGAGTTAACTACCTTCTTAAAACCCCTGAAAAAATTTTCATCTTTTTTCAGTGGTCTGTAACAGTTTACACAGGTCCACAAGACCTGTTCTGAAACCCTTGGGACCAGATGTGCTTCAGAATTCTGAACCTTTGGCTTTTTAGGAAGGAAATAAAAGATATATGCTGTCTATTATATATTTCATCCAAAGGGTTCTGGGGAATCAGGGCATAATAAAACATGTCACTATTTTACACACCGTCATATGAACAATATTCGGAATAATAACTATGTGTATATCTATATAGTTATGACTTCAGGTCAAATATTGCTCTTAAATGAGTTCTAGTCAGGTTTTTATCTTCAAATGTTTTATAAAATAAACTGCAGAGCATTTGGACCTTTAGAACTGTAAGAGGTCTGGGTACTCACAATTACCTTTGCCCTGAGAGCGTGAAAGTTTCACCTGGGTACAGCTTGCTTAAAAATATACAGATGTATTGGTATTTATATTTATTTATACGTATGTGTAATACACATATAGTCTATATATATGTATTTAATCTGTTGAACTCTAAGGTTTGCCTATAATTATCGAACTACTTGGGCTGTTGGCTTACTGAATCAATTGTGGTGACTTATAGATTTTCTAGAAACTCTTGGTGACTTTCAAATATGCTAGCAGTGATGAAAGAGTACTCGTTTAGTTTTTAAAAAGTAAACTTCTTATTTATTGCACTTTTTTATTCCTAACCATTTTCCCCTTGGTTGTATCAGCTATATATTTTTCTGTTTGTTTAAAGTCAATACTTGGAATCGTTTATTCATTTCTGTAGATTTCTTTCTAAACAACACACTTTGTAATATTATCTTTATTACATTCTTATAGAAATTTCCTCATTATTTTCTTTTTCTGACATCTCATGGTAGGTGCTTAGTTTTTCTAGTTCATTCCTTTTTGAAGCAATAAAACTGAGTCTCAGGCTTTTTCTCTGTGTGCTGCTTCTGCTTCATTCCCCAGTCTGGTATGTAGCTGGTAAATTGTAGGCTTGATTAACTCTGAGGCCAGTGGCTCCACCCTTTCCTGACCCCATCTCTCCCTCAAAACTTCAGCATTGCTATTTTCAAGCCTTGCTGCCATTGATTTCCCTTTTCTTTCCTGTTTGTTCACCCCCTTACGTTGTAACTCTTTCCCTTGGCTTTTTCTTTCTTTTTTAAACAACATCTCATCTTCTCCTATTAAAAACCCCAGGAAGCCAAAGCCTTTCTTTGGACTGCCCTCTCTCCTTTTGCAGCTGAAGTGTCGAGAGATGTGAGTGTGGTGACTGATTTGGTTGCTCTGGAAGCTGGGACGCTCCAGGGAATGGCAGGGTCTCACGAGTGACGGTGACCATGGATGACTCAAGTGGAGGGAGGTTGGTGAGGTGAAGAAGCGAAGGACCTAAGGGGCCAGGAGGGAGCGGGTAGGATGTGGCTCATGATCATCAGAAGCAGCGGGTGTTTTCCTCTTGGTTTGTCTTTTAGGAAAGCCTGGATTGTCTTAATTCTGCTCCCTTATTTTTCTGTTTTCTCCTGTTTGTGCCTCCTTTTTGGAAGGATGGTGATGATATTTTGCTTTTCTCTTTCTTCTTCCATGTGGCCTGTTTTCTGGTTTCCTTTTTGGCAGTTTCTCTGGGCTATAAACCTTTTTACACCCTATGAATGTTGCATTAAATAAACAGTATTCCAGCTGATATGTCACTTGTTATCAGTGCCAAGTATATCGAGTAACTCTGTGGTCTAAGATGAAGAGATGTGCTTATTTTTACTCACCCCTCTGTTTCACCTGTGCCTGACCCTCTGTCTCCACTCTGGTTTTGTGTTCATCAACTGTTACTTTTTGCTGATTTTCTTGTTGTTAAATTGAGCTTTTTTTTTTTTTTACATTATGTATATTCTACCAGGAGGATTATCAATGGCATTTGCATTTTGTTTTATGACCATATTTGTAACAAGTATATAGAATGACTTTTTTGGGTAAACACTTTCAGTGCTTCTATTAGAAAGGTAAGAAGGGCTGGGGAGATGCTCATTAGCTGAGGTTCTGGGTAAGACCACCTGTTGGGTGCCCAATGGGGACTTGGGAAAGGAGGTCTCTTCTTTCTTTCATCTCATCTCCCAACATTGGTCACATCACTTACTCTGTCTGCAGTTATAGTGGACCTGCCCGTAGGACCAGAGGCCAAAAATGACACCTGTGTCAGGAGGCTTTCCTGGATTTCAGCTGGCACATATTTTCCCTGGGAGGCAGCACCTCATGGAATTTCTCTGGCTTTCTGGCCCCGGGTTTCCTTCCGGCCCATTTTGTTGTTCTCTGTGGTTCATAAGACCCTTCCAGCGTGGCTTTGATCTTAGATATCTGGCTTATGTATATTGTGTGTCAAGGGTCAAACATTTCCCTGGGAGCATCCCGGTGTTTTTCTGAGCTTTTCAATATACTTGTGATTTTTTCCCTACCTTTCTTTGGGTTGATATATGTTTGAGAAATTTCCCAGAAACAATCTGCAGATGCCCTGGGAGGCTGGCAGGGCTCTGGTTGATTTCAGGGGTGTGGACCTCTGGTCCCATCACAGAAGCCATGGTGAGCACTCCTGCATTATCTCCATCCTAGTGGTACCCCTGCTGGGTGCAGTCCTCATAGGGGACATGGCAAGTGTCTGGATGTAGCAGATACCAAAGACCTTCAGAGGCTTCCCTGGGTTGCTGTCACTCATTTTAAAAGTGTGGATGTGCACATGTGTGTATTTGTGTATGCTTGTTTTTCACTCTTTAACTGCATCTTAGAGCAATGCACCTTATGTGTGGTCCATAGAGGAGCAGCCTCAGCACCACTGGGGGGCTTGTTTGACATGCATATTTTCAGATGCTTGTCCACACTCACTGAATCTGAAATTGAGAGTGGAGCCCAGCAATCTGTATTTTAACAAGCCCTCCAGGGGATCCTGGTGCACATTAAAGAATGAGAACCACTGTCTTAGAGATAATCTACCCTACCCCTCTCATCCACGAGGTCCTCAGACTCTTCCCAGAGGTAATTTACCCAAGATCACATGCAGCGCCAGTGACAGACCTGGGTTAGAACACAGAGTGACCCATGTTAACAGCTGATATCACTTCTGGAATAAAGGAGGCATTCAGTAAATTAGTTTTGCTTCCTCATGCTTCTGCCCCTGCCTGGGACACAATCAGTGGGGGAGGCACTGCTGTCTTTCAGTGCTCTTCTCTCTTTCTCCCCTCAATTCAAATGGAACCCAGAGAAAGTTCCCAGACACGTGCTGTTAACCCACTGTGCATCCAAGAGCTTGCCACCTTGCCTGTGTTGCCATCGTGAGGATGAAGAAACAACGGGTCGGCCTGCCTCACTGGGATCCCTTCCAGCCCCGACTCTCCATGGCTGCAGGGCAGACTCTGACACACACGTTTCTGTGGTCTGCTATCGGCGGCCATCTGGCAATTAGCAGTCTCTGAGGCAGCTAATCCCACTCTGAGCTGGATTAAAGCTGAAGTTTAAAACATGGAGATAGGCAGGTGATTTATGTTGGAGTCTTTGGGTCCCGCTGTCCCTGGCAGCCTGGTGAAGGAGGACAGAAAAGCTGATTTCCTTCCTTATCTATCTTGGAGGCTCAGCGGAGCCGGATCAGCTTTCCAGAGGGACAGCCTGGGCTGGGGAACGTGCTGTGCTGCAGGAGGTGCCGGGTGAGCTCCAGGAGCCCGGCCCCAGCACACGGGGCACGGCCGGGCTGGCTAGGGGAGACAGAGAGAGCCAGGTTTCATGTCCAGCGCTGCATCGCTAGAAGCAGGTGCGGTGGGGAATCTGGGGTGGCCAGATGGATTTGAACCACGGCTCTCAGATGCCATCAAGGGCCCTGGGTGGCAGGCAGCAAGCCCTCCAGCTCCTTTGGGGTGCCCTCTCAGTAGGCAGCATGGTCAGAAACCAAACCCATGTGTTTGTTCGCAGCCCGAGGAGATAATTAACTTATCTCCACAGAGGGACTTGATTAAATTCCTAGCATGATCAGAATGAGAAGTTTGGACTTGGAAGTGCTGGTGGTGGTGGGATATATTTGCAGCGCTTGGCCGAGGAGCCATTTGTTCAGAAATTGGCCGGGTAATCAGACAAATGCCTCTTTTCCTAATTGTTGATAGAAATCAGCTATTATGGCAGAGCCAGGGGCTCACTCCTGAGACAACACATTACTTAAGGTGAGCATGGCTCCGAATATGTTAGGATGATCTAAAAACATTTCACATAACTCGAGTTTAAAAACAAGTTGTGCCTGTCGTGAATGTTGTATAGAGCTGGGCATAGGGGAGTGTGATTTACTGCCTGCATTTCAGGCTGGCTTGTTACTACTACCGTCAGAAAACACCTTTCACACACAGTTCCTCGGGTTAGATACTGGATTGAGCACGTGCTGTGTGCAGCTCAGTGCTAGGCTCTAGGGGCCAAAGCAGACGGACTCTCTATCCTTGAGGAATCTAGGGCTTATCCTAACAGAAAAGTCTTATAAAATCCCACTGAGCCCCAAATTGCGGGGTTTACTCTGTAAGGGTCTGGGATGTTCCACTGATGGAATGGGCCAGAAAGTAACAGATTTTCTTGAGGGCTAACCTGTACCAAGCACAGGGCTAAGCACCATCCCACTTGATTCTTTTACCATTTTGAAAAGAATCTGCTCTTGGAGCTCCCGTCGTGGCTCAGTGGTTAACGAATCCGACTAAGAACCATGAGGTTGCGGGTTCGATCCCTGGCCTTGCTCAGTGGGTTAAGGATCCGGCGTTGCTGTGAGCCGTGATGTAGGTTACAGACGCGGCTCGGATCCCGCGTGGCTATGGCAGTGGCGAAGGCCGGTGGCTGCAGCTCGGATTAGACCCCAAACCTGGGAACCTCCACATGCCGTGGGTGCGGCCCTAGAAAAAGGCAAAAAGACAAAAAAAAAAGAGAGAAGAATCTGCTCTTATTATTCCTGTTTTATGTATGAAAGAGCTGTGGCACAGAGCAGTTAAGTACTTCTACCACGATGGGGAGAGGCGGGGCGGACCCAGGAGGTGCACCCAGGTTTGTGGATTTGCAGAGCCCACGTTCTAACTCTGAGGCTACAGAGAGATTGTTTTGCTACACCTCTGTCCCCAGTCTCGCCTTTGCCACACCCTCCCTGTGTGAGCAACCCTTAGACACAGGGCTTCGTGGAGTTACTGCAGCCCATCAAGTGGCTTCCTGCCTTAGAGTTTTTATCCTTGCTTCAAATGCTCTTGTCATCTCTGCATATTTTTCTACTTCTCCTTATTCGGATCTCTGCTTAAATATCCATTCCGTACAGAGGCTGCCTCTGGTCATCTGATCTCAAATCACCCTCATTACCTTCATTCTTGAACCTCCTAGTCTATTTTGTTTTCATAGCATTTACCATTATCTGAGATCAAGTTTTTTGTATATTTGTTCCTTTGTTTATGATCTGATGATCTTACCAGGTGGCAAGATGATAAGGAATCCTTGGCTCTTGCAGTTCCTGAAACACTTTCCTATTGGGTTTTTCAGCGATTTGGTGGGATAGACAGTTTGGATACTCTTATTTCCAGTTTTTGACAAGGGTGCCGGATTGGTTTATCCAAGGTTACACCTCATCTATGGCAGAGGTAGCATTACACCACAGATGGGCCTTCTGGTTCAGGGCTCTTTTCCCTGTACCATGAAGGATTCATTCCATATGACAAAGAGTAACTAATCTCATTATTTTAGGGCCCTGGAAAATGTAAAGTGATCTAATTAACTAATGACACCGTCGTAAAGGTTCTTTCTCTCTCTCTCTTTTTTTTTTTTTGTCTTTTTGCCTTTTCTAGGGCTGCACTCGCGGCATATGGAGGTTCCCAGGCTAGGGGTCTAGTCGGAGGTGTAGCCGCTTGCCTTTGCCACAGCCGCAGCAATGCGTGATCTGAGCCGCATCTGCAACCTACACCACAGTTCACGACAAGGCCAGATCCTTAACCCACTGAGCAAGGCCAGGGATCGAACCCGCAACTCATGGTTCCTAGTCGGATTCGTTAACCACTGAGCCACGACGGGAACTCCATCTTAAAGATTCTCATGGTTCTTTCTCAAACCCCCTTCTCCAACATGTCATGTCAAGTGGAATAAAATATGGTAGCCCCAGTTGATAAGAACTTTGACTTCTGGAGATTGTAGACAGAGCAATTGATGAAAAAAAAAGTATAGACTATCTTATTAATGAGTTTGTATGCCTCTCTCAGTCCACAAAATTTCAATTTGACTACAAAAATACCTAGTAAGGTGCATAAATAAGAAATTAGAGCAAAATAAGAAAGCAAAAGTAGCTGGAAACATTAGATGTTCCAGAAATGAGACCCACAAATGCAAAGTTAAAAGACTTATCACTATGAATTACACACTATTTAAGTTCTTAGTTTTCTAACAGGTATGTCAAAGGGAAAAACTTGATTGGTTACATCATTCAAAATGTCTTTGCTTAAAAGCCAAAAAATTGCTTAGGAGGGAAACTTTCTAAGGTGGAGGTTAATTGCTCTTGAAAGCAAAACATCTAGTACAGTATTTTTTGACTTTTCTAAATCTATGACCTTTTTGATAGTGATAAAAACTTTAGCCTTCCGTTGAAAATTATTGATGCACAGAAAACAAATGCTAGATTCTCCATAGCCCCATCAACTAGGACAGTTTTATCAATCTTTGCTTTCTATAGATTGTAGTAGAAATAAGTACTAGCTTTCTATTCCAAGTCAAAACTTAAGCTATCTGATCCCCAAAGATCCTTCACCCCTTCTAGAAAGCATGGAATCCCTTCTCATTTGGAAACATCACGATAATAATCAATTTAGGCAAGAGTCATCAACAGATACTAAAACTGTTGTGTGAAAATTTGATGAGGAATAGGATATTTACTTATTCTCAAAGTATCTCCCCTTGCTAATTACAAGGGGGAGTGTAATAACTTTGTGATGGCCATCACTTTAGCAAACTTATCACCAATTATGGGACAAATGAGCCTATGCCTCCTGATACCATAGCCTGCAGAAGACACATCACCTCTGTGGAATTCCTGTTAAAAGTATATAATCTGAATATAATCATGAGGAAATATCAGACAAAACCAAGTTACTCTGCAATCTAGCTGGCTTGTTCTCTTCAACAAGTGACTGTCAGAAAAAGAAAAGATATGGAGATACTGTTCCAGATTAAGGGAGACCAAAGAGATGTTGACAGCCAAATGCTAGTGGTGAAATTTTCTCAAATTCTTTCCTAGGATTTTCCAAGAGCAAGAATATGTTGACATGCCAATTCAAATATCCAGTCTTGTTATATATTTAATGATACATAATGGATCCTGGACTAAAATTTTCTTTTCATCTCTCTTCCTTTTCTTTATCTCATTTTTTTTTTTTAATATAAGGGCTGTTGTTGGGACATTTGGCAAAATTTGAATAAGATCTACAGATTAGATAATGTTAAGTATTATTTTCCTGATTTTGATGATGTTACACTAGTTATGTAAGAGTGTCTCTATATAATATACCCTGAAGTTTCAGGGGTGGATGGGTATCGTAAATCAGCAACTTACTCTCGAATGATCAAATATAGGTATATATTTAATTATATATGTAATTTAGATGTACGTAATTTAAATATACACACACACACACACACACATGAGAGAGTGATACAATTTTAACAGTTGTAGAAAATCTGAAAGAAGGATATCAGGAGTTTTTTTTTTATTATTATTCTTGCAAGTTTCCTGGACATCGGAAACAATTTTAAAATAAATGCCGACAGCCTCCCCAAGACTGACAGATCCAATTAGCTGTTTTTTCAGGGCTCTTTTGCTAACAGGCTGCAAGCCCACCTGTAGGTGGGAGGAGCATCTGTTGACCTAAGAGTAAACTTCAATCAAATGCTGGGCTGCATTTTCACAGACAATATTTGCCATTTCCAGGACACTTTCTTCTTAATTGACTTATTCTGTAGACTCCTTATTTCTCCCTGGTAAGGTCCTATCTCCAAATTTTACTGTGAGAGGATTCCTTGTTGGCATAGAGAAATGAATGGCCTTCTGAGAAGAATTTAAATATTTCTCACCTTAAAATATCCTATTTAATTATTAGCACCTTCCACTGCCTCCATATTACTGTTATTTATGTCTCACTGGGAGGGTTTCCACAAGCATCTTTCTGTTGCCTTTCATCACCTCTTTTTGATATATTTTCTTTTCCTCTGCTTTTTCCTTCCACTTTTTGTATTTTATTTTATGCCGACAGTTTTATAAGGAATGGTTTTAATAGGTACGTGTTGTAAAATGGAAATATTTTACCAGGATATTACATAAAATACACAGGAGAAACTAGGATATAAATTATGTTTTTTATCATTAGATTTTACTGCAAATAAGTTCGCATGTACGATCTTTTATTTATGACAAGAACAAATTCTTTTTACTTATAGCTGCTTTTGAATTTGGTGCTTCAGTAAGGAAGCTTATACGTAGCTACATAAAAGAAGGTTCTATTTTGATGAGAAATGAATCTCTTATTTTGAGAATGTTGTATTTTCCTTTTGCCTTATAGAGGGAGGGAGAAGCAGAGGTGGTGGTTCCTGAGGGATGGGGTTAAGTGTCAGTCTCTGATTATAAGGAAAGACTGTGCTCTTCCTTTATACTTGCAAAAAGATGTGTTTTCAGCCCTCAATGTCAGGGTAGGCCCAACCTACTCTCAGTTGACGCCTGCCTACCCAACCTACCTTCATCATTATTTACTTTCAGGCAGAGGACGAGAGCAGTGCAGGTATATCCTGGCTCTTTCTGGGACTATAAGACTAAAGAAACTGTAGCCTGTCTCTTCCTTGCTGACTTGCAATTTCTATCTTGTTGAAATAGGAAATTAACTGAAATGTAGTCTTGCCCCTTGAGAAGAGGCGTTCCTTTTTTTGGCAGCCCATGACCAATGTCCTATTGGAAACTGAAACTCAACACATTAAGACACTTTCATTTAATGGCCTCCACACAAACATTTATTGAGTCCTCTTTACAGGCTTATAGTCCTTCCCAAAGCATCTCCTCCTTTTGGTTTCCCATTTCTGTTAATGGCACCATCGTTTTCCTCTTCCTTGGGTAAAATTAAACAACAGCACATTTTGAAATGCAAAAATTCAGGGAAGAATTTTTAAGAGAACCAATAGGGGGGTTTATTGGAGTTTTAATTGCCTCTTTTTTCTTTGTCAAATCACATTTTATTCTTTCCCCCCTTTCTTTCTCCTTTCTGTTGCCTTTCTCTCCCACTCTTTCAAAACATTCTTTGCATAAAGTGGAGGGCTTGCTTCAAGATCCATCTCTGGGATTCATTTCTATGAAATGCTACTGGCAGGTTCTGATTTTTGAAGGTTTTGTGCACGTCCTCTTTAGGTGTGGCAGCTCAGCACAAAAGGAATCTGGCATTTCCTCTCCTTCTTAACTTTCCATTTTTTTCTGGCCTGCTGACGTGTAAACTGTTTATACCAGGAATGTTTAGTAGCTAACCAGTCGAGACCTCAGGTTTCAGGGTTCTATTCAGTTGATACCTTGATGTTTTTCAGAGCACTGATGGCAGAACAGCGCTGAGCTAGCCTTTCATGAATAAAAGTCTTGGTAAGCAACTTATGTTATGTAAGGGAAAAAATCAACTTAAAAATTGCCAGAATTCTGTTTCTCTAATAAACTGACCTTTGCTGTTGTCTGGTTGGCAAGTTTCTCTCAAATATGCACACATAGTTTTTATTGAATTGAAATTATTGCATAAATCTGTTTTTACATTATACCTTTATTCTGTCTGTTGCAAACATTTATCCATCTTGCCATGTAATTTTATTTTTATAACAAGTATTGAGCACGGTATTAAAAAGAGAATGAGACAGTGTTGGGTAAACATCTGGAATCAGTTAGACCAGGGTTCAAGTCTTGGCTATGCCGTTTGCTCAACTTTTGCCTTGAGCAAGACTTCTTTGAGCCTCAGTTTCCACATATTTCAAACTGAGGCCGATTTACAACATACTTTTATGAGAGGTGTAAAATTTTAATGAAACATGGAGATAAAATGTGAAATACATAGCACAGTTCTTAGCATTCACTGTTCAATAAAGGCTGGTGAATAAGATGCTGAAAGGATTGGATATAGTGATGTGCCTGTGACCTCAGGGAGTTTAATAGAGATAGGTCTGAAAATGCACACATATATAAGGGATAACAGATGCTATGATAAGCATCCATATAAAGATCATCAGAGGTCCCAAGGAAGCATGCATGGTTGATTTCACCTGGGAATGAAGGTGTAGAAAATTAAGAAGATATTTACAAAGAGGCAGTCTTGAAGGCGCAGTGGCATTTGCTGCACAGATACAGCCCAGCAAATTCTAAAGATGCATGAGCAAAGCACAGCTAATATTCTCAGGTGGGCTATGTAGGATGAGAGAGATTTTATGGAGTAGAAATGAAGGAAGGATATTCCAGGTAGAGGCTACAGTATAAACAAGGACTTTGGGTTATGGTTGTTTATTCGGGAAATGGATATGTTTATGTTGTCTTTGATACACTAGGGAACACAGGCCTGCAGGTGGGGCAGGTGCAAGAAATGGAGCTGATAGGCAGGTAGAACAAAGCTTGTAGAAGCCCTAGAGGGCCTCTCTTAGAACTTGAAACTCCACCAGGCCAGTGACACGAGTGCCATACTCCTTAGACCCATCTGGTGGCAGAGTGGAGCCTGAACTGGGTAAGACAGAGCTGGAGACCAGAAACACGTCTATTGCAGTGGTCCAGACCAGAGGGGATAGACTGAGCTAATGCTATAATATTCCACCATATAACATAAACATCCGCTTGTGTGTGGGCACTTAATTTTAAACTGTCTCTGTTCTGAATATTGCTGTGGTTTGCATCTTTATCTGTATAAATGCATTCATTTCTTTCAGATATTTTCTTTAAGATAAAGGGCGCAAACATCTGTAATACTCTTGACAATTATCGGTAAATTTGTTTCAAATGGGTTTTCTAAATTAAATTTTCACCAGGGTCTGTTAGTGTATGGCCTTCACAGCACGTAGGTAACACTGAGTGCTGCCATTCTTTTCTTTGTTGTTGTAGAAAGCATAAACTGTTGTTTTAATTTGCCTTTCCTTGATATCTGCAGAAACTAAATGTTTTCCCCATTTGTCTTCTAATTATGTGTCCTCACTTGTGAATTGCGTGTCCTGTCCTCTGCCCATTTGATAAGCAATTGTGTTAAATCCTTTTTTGGCTGGCCTCTCTCCTGGCAACTCTCCACATACACATTTCCCCACAGGCTGTCTTTCTAATTTCTTTTCTCTTTGATCTATTGAAACCAAATCCTTTTTCTAACTCCATATTACAATAGACATAACAATTCTAATTGCTCTATTGATTCATGGCCACTACAGTGGTGGGCACATTAGGAAGAACAAGATTTTGCTCTGATTTAAAAAGCGTGGCTTCATGCTGTCAAACTGTGTGGTTTGGTGCAAGCATCTTAATCTCTCTGAACTGGTTTGCTTGCCCGTGAAATGGGAACAGTAGAATGTGTTGGGATGGGTTAGAAACTATATTAGGTCATTCATAGCAGAGACCCAAGTACTTAAAAAAAGTAGTAGTCTATTCTTTTATGTTAAATTATTTTGGAGGCGAGGAGCCCAGGGCTAGAACAGCAATTCCAGGAAGCTCTCCCCCTGCCTATAGCGTAGTTGTGGGGTTAAGTTGTGGGATTGGGTTGTGGCATTTGGACAGCCTTATTCCTCAAAGACTAGGGAAGCAAATGGATAATGTTGGATAGTGGCAAATATTAATCTATTCCTTTACTCACTGAACAGATAAGTTTTGTTAAGTTTTATGCAGAACGCCAAGGTTTTTCTAGTGGGAAATACCCATTAGAAATGGGTAAGTCAAATAAGAGGATCTTGGTTATTTCTCCGATGTCTAAATCATGGAGAATGAGCCTCTCCTTCTTTAGGAATGCCCAGGCTTGGAACCTCTGTGGCCTTCTACCTACTTGCCCAAGTATCCTTACCAAAAATCTCCCGTCCCAGAAAAGGCATCTCTTTAAACTCATCAGCTATAGGCTCACAAATAGTCTCTCAGGGTTATTCAAAAGAAGAGTCTATATCCTCAACATTTGATCAGGTTGGTAATGGATGTTTGCTGTCTGGATCTATGCATTCAGGTCTGCTGGTTAGAAGACTCAGCCTTATGATTTTATAGTCACACTGTTTATACAGGTGCTTCTGGAGCATCACAAGACTATGTCGCAGACAGAGGGGTCTCACAGATCCCTTGGCAGCTCGCAGGATCCTCTGTGTCCCCTGAAATGTTTTATTATTATTATTACCAGTAGAATCATCATAATTCTACTTCTGTCAAAATGTATTCATTACAAATGAAATTTCTGTTCATATCTTGTAGTTTATGCCTGAAAGCAAAGATATTAGAATTAATGAGCATTTTTGCTGATGAGAAGAAAAATCACTGAAGGGTGATTGGACTTTAGCCTTTTAATGGGTCTGATATTCTTCTTACATTAGGGGTGACAAGAACACGTCTGGCTCTCGTATGCTGTGTGCCATGGTTTAAAAAATAAAGCACGAAGCTAGCTTTTCTTTCACAATGAAACAGCTCAGGATCCCGGGTACATGTAAAGAGAGCTCCATTGAATGGTGAATCTGGGCAGAGGAGGGTGACAATGTTATAACCTTACTAGCAGGTGGAAGGGCTTTGACTGGTTTATTAAAATGATTCTATTTTTTTTTTGCATGGAGTGGGCAGCATGGATTTACAGAGAGCAAGCCTGCTCAGGGAGCCGGGCAGTAACTCAGAAAGAATGGAAAAAGAGCCCTGAAGTCAGCCAGAGTGATGCTGATAAGCATGGAATACAACCCATGGGTCAAATGGACGTGGATGCACACTAGAACATACTGTATCAGAGGTGCCAAGTGTCGACCTAAGAAAAATATAATTCAAAGCCTTAGAAGCTTGAGCATTCTTTTTTTTTTTAATTGAAGTTTAGTTGATTTTTTTATATAGTTATCTTTCAGGTAAACAGCCAAGTGAAATATATATATTCTCTTTCAGATGCTTTTACAAGCTATTTAATATATTTTCCTATGCTATAAAGTAGGTCCTTGTTGTTTATCTGCTTTATATATAGTGGTGTGTATCAATTTATTTCGGTTTCCTGATTTCCCCTTCCTCGCCCATTTCCCCTTTGGTAACCCTAAGTCTGTGAGTCTACTTCTATTTTGTAAATAAGACCATTTGAATTTTTTTTTTTAGATTCCACGTATAAGTGATATCATGTGATATTTGTCTTTTACTGTCTGATTTACTTAGTATGATAATCTCTAAATGCATCCATGTGGCTGTTTATGGCGTTACTCCACTATTTTTAATGCCTGAGTAGTATTCCACTGTGTATAAGTACCACATCTTCTCTATCCATTCATTTGTAGATGGACATTTAGGTTTCTTCCATGTCTTGGCTACTGTAAACAGTGTTTCTATGAATACTGGGGTGCACATATCTTTCTTTTTTTCTGGATACATGTTGGTCATTTTTTTTATTATAATCGATTTACATTGTTCTGTCATTTTCTGTGGGCATTTTTATTAATGAGGTTGGGGAAAGTTTTCAGCTAAAGACAGACATTCAGTTTTTTACATCTAAGGCCATGAAATTATAGAAACCGAAGAGAAGAGTTGGGGTATCAATTTTAATGAGTTTTGTCTGTCATTTTATGAACACACTGTTCAGAGGGACAGGATGCAGGGTTGATGAGGGCATAGGTTAGCTAGCATATTTCTGTTAGATGACTACAGACTTCCATGTGAACCTCTCTGAACCAGTTTTACTCACACTCACAGAACAGGTGTTTTTTTGTGTTTGTTGATTTTTGTTTTTCCAACACCAGACAATTCTTTAACTCTCTGGACATAAACTGAATAGCCTACAGTTCAATTTAATCTGACACTTAACTACCCAGATTAAGGGTAGTTAAGTGTCCCCTAAGATTGCCTCATGACAGTCTAAGCTCAGATTGACACCTATACTTCTGGACAACCAGAAACCTGGGGTTCTCACGACTCCCTCCTCAGGTCTGATAATTTACCAGAACAGTTCACAAACCTTAGGACAAGACTTTACTTATGCTTACTGGCTTATTAGAAAGGATGTTATAAAAGATACATGTGAATGGCCAAATGAAGCAGTACACAGGGTGAAATCCAAAAGGGTCAAAATTGCAGGAGCTTCTGTCCTCTGGAATTAGGATGCTCCACCTTCCCAGGACATGGATGTGTTTATCTGCCCAGAAGCCTCTTAAATCTCATTATTTGGGGGTTTTCATGAAGGTTGCTGTATGCAGGGATGATTGGTTAAATCATTGGCCATTGATGTTGGAACTCAATCTCCAGCCCTTCTTGCCTCCTGGGAAGCCAGGGGAAGAGACTGAAAGTTCCAAGTTTCTAATGAAGACTTGGGCTTTATTTTGCTTTCTTTTTTTTTTAAAAACAATCTTAAAATATAGTTTATTTACAATGTTGTGCCATTTGCTGCTGTATAGAAAGGTGACCCTTCTATAGATATATGTACATTCTTTTTTAATAAAATTATTTTACCAGGTCTATCCCAGGAGACCGGATATGGATCCCTGTGCTATACAGTGGGACCTTGTTGTTTATCCATTCTAAATGTAATAGTTTGCAGACTTGGTCTTTCTAATGAACAACCGCCAACCTAAAGCTAACCAGGGGCCCTTAGACCCAGTCATCTCATTAGCATGTACATAACTCTCATCTCTCTGAAGTGTTCTAGGGTTTTAGGAACTGTGTGCCAGGAATCTGGGACAAAGGCCAAATATTTATTTTTTATTATAGCACAGACTCATTGGCCCAGGGACCAGGGAAAGTAGGGATGAAGTGGGGAGTGTTTGGGGAAGATGCCATTGGCAGATGAGTACCAGGTCACAGGCTAGGCTGTGATGCTAGAACAAGTCTGTCACCATCATGTCCTCCCCACCTTTTGTAAGACATGTCTACCATCTGCTATGTGCCAAGCATTTTCTCGGGGTGATGCTATGGGTACATAGGTCAACTAGGCATTGTTCACATCACCAAGAAGCTCACACTCGGAGGAAATGGCATATGAGCAACTGTACATAATACATCTTGGAAAACCTTATTCAGAAGCTTGTAAACGTGCTCCAAGAGCATAGAGTAGAGAGCAATTAATTATGCCAGGAGGTTCAGATAAGTTGTCATGGGGGACATAACATTTTCAGCTGGACTGTGAAAGATAAGGATATTATCAATTAGAGATGAAGGGAGTCTATACCAGGTAAAGGATGCAACAAAAGCAAAGACGTTGAGTTGTAGACATTTATTCAGGGAACAGTGAATTGATCGGCATGATTATAGCATAAGGTGTCCAACCAGGAGCAGTCATAATAGTCAATATTAATCAAACATTTATTATATACCAGGGACTTCTTCATGCATATAAATTTATTTAATCCTAAAAAAATATCCCATGAGGCAGTTACTAATGTTTTCTCCATTTTTCCAGTGGAGGACATAGAGGCTTATACAGAGGTTAAGAAAATTTCCTAAGGTTGTAACCTGTGGCCTGGAGCCAGGATTAGAGAGCACACAGACTGACTATGATTGACTAGAGAAGCAGCATATAAGACTTTATATCTCAAGCCACTGGGCTTATTCTTAATCTTTGTCTCTCTTACAGTCCTCTGGTTGCAAGAAGAATATCCTTGGGCTTTCTATTTGTTTTTGTCTCATCTTTTTATGATTATTTCTACTGTGTTTCATAAGGTACCCGCTATGTTAAGGCATTAGAATACATATATATCCTATAAATAAGTGGGCACACATATTTCGAGGGGAGGTGTTTTGAGACAACATTTCCCAGCAAAACTGCAGATCAAACAAGTTTAAAGACCAATGGTGTAGGCCAATCATTTTCAAGTGCAGTTTTCTGACCAGTGGCATCAGTATCACCTGGGAACAGGGTAGAAATGTGAATTTCCAGGCCCCACTAGAGAATTACTGGGTCAGAATCTCTGGGAGTGGGGACCAGCAAGCAATCTGTGGTTTAACAAATAACCCAGGTGAGACTCACTGGTGTAATACATACAGCTTTTAAGGTGGAAAGTGAGATGGCTTAATTTGAGTTCTAGTAGGACAATTCTAGTCGGAAAGACAATGAGATGCTGGAAGCCAGGAGTGTCTTTAAAACATTATTAAAATGGTTGTGGCAAGAATAGAGCAGAGCCTGAGTCAAGTAGACAAGTGGATTTCAGCAATATTTAAAGGGACAAATTAGATATGTCTGAATTTGGGGATGAGGGAGAGGGAGTTAAATCCAGATGTGGCACCAAATATTGTAATGCACGGAATCGCTGTCACTATGTGCGCCTAGGTGTTAGTGAGTCAGAGCAGAGGATGGCAGGATGGATAATGAGTCATTCTGTTTAACTCGAAGTGTGTGAAGAATATTCAGGATGAGTAGGAAGTTGGAAATACAGACTTCAAATTCAAGAGCCATGAGATTTGGAGCTTTAGATATGAGAGAAAGCACAGCATGTAGGTAGCAATAGAATAGAATGGTCATGAATAAAATGAGGAGGTTCTGTCCCTTCTGTCACAAAGTATGAGGCAGAATCATCCGTGAAGAATGAGGGGGCCAGAGGTGAGATAGGGGCCAAAGTTAGGGGCCGATATTCAGAGCAACAAATGTAGGAAACAGGAAGAGGAAGCAAAGCATGAGAGGAAACTAACATACTGGCATGCTGAACTCTGAGACCATGCTGGCCCAAGGCATGTGCTTGACATGTGCTGGCTGGCTGGAGAGTCAATAGAGGGTTTGGGTTTTTGCTTTTTTTTTTTAAACTTTATTGGCGTGTACCTTTTGATGCCATGGACCCCTTCAGTAGTCTAGAGAAAGCCATGGGCCCTTTCACAGAATTATGTTTTTAAATACCTGCATTAAAAAACAACAAACAACATATATATACACGATGGAATACTATTCAGCCATAAAAAAGGATAAAATAATGTCATTCGCAGCAACATGGATGGAATTAGAAACCCTCATACTGAGTGAAGCAAGTCAGAAGGAGAAAGACAGATGTCATATGAAATCTCTTATAACTGGAGTCTAAAACACTGCACAAATGAACATCTCAACAGAAAAGAAAATCAC
>PVHT021183518.1:9222496-9358066 GCA_004024745.2 Catagonus wagneri | reverse complement strand
AGAAAGACAGATGTCATATGAAATCTCTTATAACTGGAGTCTAAAACACTGCACAAATGAACATCTCAACAGAAAAGAAAATCACGAACTTGGGGAACAGACCTGTGGTTGCCAAGGGGGCGGGGGAGGGGTGGGGGAGGGGTGGGAGGGAATGGGGATAACTAGTGCTTTAATGATGGAACAGCAAGGAGCTCCAACTGTATTGCACGGGGAACTATATCTAATTACATGTGACGAATCCATATATGTACATGTAATCGGGTCACCACATGGTTCAGTTGGAAAATCTGACAGAAATCTGTAAACCAGCTATAATGCAAAAATAAAAATAAAAAAACAACATAGCATTAAAAAGGAAATCAATCATGATAAAATATTATCAAAATATCAAGAGCATATTTTTATAGAGTAGGATTCATATTGTAAGAATGTATATATATACATATATATATCATTATTAATGCATTAAATAATGACTCTATCCATGGGATTAATAACCCTAAATTCAAAGTTGTGGTGAGTGTAAATGATAATTTGAGATATCTACAACAGCTGTTATATGCTATGAAAATATTGGTGATTTCTACTGGTGACATGACTCTCTGTATATATATATATATATACATAGTCCCTGATGTGTTTGCAGATAGAAATTAATTTTCTGGATCAATTTTCATATGCCTCATTCAAGGAAAATATTGTTTAAAAGACTGAGCTGTTTTTGATATTAAGTAATTCGGGTGCATTTGGCTAGCCCTATAGAGAGTCCTGGAGAAATTAGTTTCTCTCTCTATAAAATCATTAACCCCACAAACCTTTCTTCCACTGTAATGGTGGTTGGTGTGTATTGATGATAATTCCCTAGTGTTTTAGCTCTAGTTCTGACGTTTTAGTCAGAAGTGACATAATTTATAAAATGCTTAGTATCTATAGATGGTCTTCTAAGTAAAATTATGGCATTTTAATAAAAATAGCTGTGTGTTATTGTGCTAATTTTGTTAAAATTTAAGGAAACTTAGAGGTCTGATTCACATCTCACGTTTTGTTGGTGAGGAAATCAAGGCCCCGAAAGAAAAGGGACCTTGTCCTGGTTACCTACTGTAGGAAAACTAATCCTCCCACCAAAGATACCAGCCTAAATGAAAAATTGTTTTACTTTTTCTCACAGTTTTGTGGTTCAGACATTCAGGCTTGTTTGGGCAATTCTTTTGTTCCACGTGGTCTCAATTGAGGTCCCTCTGTAATATTTCACTGGTGGACGGCCTGGACCATGGGTCCAGGAGAGCTTCATGTTCTGTCTCACCTTCCATGTGGAGGGGACTGTGCTAGAGATGTCCTCTGGAGTGCCTGCCTGTGTCCTCTCCACTGGGGTGGGTCATGGCTCCCAGGAAGTGTTGCAAGAGGCCACCCAGGTGAAAGCTTCAAGACTTTTTAGGATCTAGTCTCAGAAAATTCCAGAATGTCAGTTACACTTGCTGCATTCTGTCAAACAAGTTAACAAGGCCGGCTCAGATGATAAGGAAGGAATCTCAGACTCCACCCTTCCAGGGGAGAAGCATCAAAGAAATTGTGACCATCTCTCATCTATCACAGTATACCTTTCGGCCATAAACCATTTCTGTTTCTCCACATGCAAATGCATTTGCCATCTCCCAAGACCGTCAAAATTCTCACCCCCTGCTATGCTCAGGCTTGAGCTGAGGTTCAGGATCTTGTTAAATAAATAAGCCTAGAAGGTGAATATGTTGAATAAAAAGACAAGTTATCTGCCTCTTCACAACCGATAGACAATGGTGAGACAGAAAGAGGAAAACTGTAATAGACATTCTCATCCAAATAAGTGAAAAGAGGAGGCACCTAGCAGTCGCTGGTCTAGACCAACTACAGGAATCCAACTACTTATAAAACAGAACTGGGCACATGTTGCCACTTCCTTGATTAGGCCCAGTCTTCCTTTCTGGGAATGATATTCCATGGCTTCTGTCTCTTGCGGGGGAGGGGGAGGGCGGCGTGCTCTTGGTTTTACCCTCTGAGTTTTCTTTTCTTTTATAAAATAAATCACCTGTGCTTGCAGCTGGGTAGTGATCTCAGTATGCTTCCTTTGTGGGTGCAAAGGTCTTTTTCCATTTTGGACTGTCTCCATTCAGCTAACTTCTTCTGTAGTACGGTTCTCTTAAAACTCTGTGTATTTGCAGGACTCTTTTTTTTGGGGGGGGGGATTAATTCCATTAGATCAGATCATACTCATCTTTATCTTCCAGATAATCTCCTCTGGTTTATTGTGACACAGGGTTCTGGGGGAGAAAACCTTCAAGATTCTTGAAGCCTTTTCATCTAGATGAAAGATATCACAACATTTTACCCTTAAGATTCTTAAAGGCTTTGTTCCTACCAAAGAGGGTCCACTAGACATGTCCTTAAGATTTTAATCAGTCCTGCTGGGCACACCTTAAATCTGTTTGAGTCTCAACCAAGGTCTTATAGAAAGCCCCTTAAGATCTTTACCCTGTGACCATTTCTTACTTTGAGATTATTTTACCATCCTGAGATGCTAGGAATGGGACACATTTTTGTTTTGGAAATGGGATGTCTTATTTTCTCTAAAATCTGCTTGAAAATTGTACATTTTCTTGCTTATTCTAGTTTCTTTTTGTAGACGGTTTATCACAGAAAGTCAAAGAATAAACAAATTGCCACCTTTGAGGTTGTCTGGAAATCTCTTTAGCCTAATCTAACAATTCATTAGATTTTTTCCCTACATTACTGCAAGCAACAATATCACTGAATATTCTACCACCACCTCTTTTTCCGGGCTCCAAAAATATTTCTCCCTTGTTCCTTCAACACTTTACCAATTGTCTCCTCCAAGCTCTTTTGGCTTTTAGCCACTTCTCCACTCCAAAGCCAGTGCCACATACTTTAGGACTGTGTTCTAATGGCACCTGCTGCCGGTAAAAAATTCAGTTTCCATTACCTATTACTCCAATATTTCGTAGCTTCAAATGGCAACTGTTTTAATGTACAATTGTAATAAGTACATAATTGTAGATGTTTGAAGCAGTGTTGTGATTCAAGAAATTTGAAAAGGGCTCAGATGGGTGATTCTTTTGTTCCACATGATGACAACCCTTGTTCAGTTGACAGAAGGGTTGGTATGGAGGGCCTATGGGAAACTTATTTCAGCTGGTTAGTGAAATGGTTGGGGTTGGAAATGGATCTTCCAATTCCTACCACAGATGTATTTTTTTTTCTACCTCAGGTGGCCAAATCTATCTTCTAATTTTCTTTTGTAGGAAGAATTTTTTATGCTTTTATACAAACCTTTGGGAAGGAGAGAAGGAGGAGTTTTCCTTTATGGACAGGAAACCATCCTTAGTGTCCCTGATGTGTAGGTTCATTCATTGGATATTCTGGACTGCCACTCTTCTCAGAAGCTCCTTGCATGCTGGTAGCACAATTGGGGCAAAAATATGTAAACACACGATTTTTTTCTTATTCTGTCCTTACTGTTTGAGCACAAGGCATTAAATTATAACTTACCTTTAATTCACTAAGCTCTACTCAGCCTAACCTGCTTTCTGATGATGAAGCAAACTTCCTATATTCATTTTTCCCTAATGGTTATAACTGGGGTTGCCCAATAAGGAACTATAATTCTTGCCCCTAGAAATAAGACTTATAATCAAGAGGATAACAAGGCTTCAACATCAGTGGAGCCTGCTAGTAAGTTCTATTCTAACCTTGTACTGAGATTTATAGAACTCCTAAACCATTCCTTATTCAGTTGACCAAGACTATAGCGTTCTTCTCAGCATCTATATTGGGTTTCACTTTTGGTTCATTTTGCCTCTGTCTATTTTTGTGTGGTGGGTTTCCATCTTGCTCTCATTCTATCAGATGGAATATGAGGATTATTTTAAAATAGTGATAAAAGCACATCAGAAATCTTTCAGTGGGAAGGATTAATGTGGATTCTGGGGGAAGAAATCAGTTTGCTTTGTTGCTAAAAAAAAACACAACGAGTAGAGGAAAAATGAATCAGAAGAATAAAAAAGACACAGGACATTATCTCAAGCAAAATGGACATGAAAAACAAACTACAAAGCAAATACTGTGCACAATTATTGACCAAAAAGGAGAGAGGCTGAGATTTAGAAAACAAGTATTTTTCAACTCAGACACATATGGAGCCAGAAGGCATTTTAATGTTTTGTGTTTTTTAAAAATAAATACATGTCATCTATGCCAAGAGAATTTATGATCATAACATTTCTTCATGATCTTTGGAATTAATATCAAAAAGGAGCTTGGAATATTAAGTAAAGATTCCGCTTTCTACTGTGGATTCAGCAATAGACTACCCAGAATATCTCAACAAACAGGAAAAGTGAGGCGGCTCAGGAGCCTCCATGTTTAGATCTCTCTCTCTCTTTTTTTTTTTTTTTTTCACTTTATGGCCACACCCATAGTATATGGAAGTTCCTAGGCCATGGATCAAATCTGAGCCACAGCTGTAACCCACCATAGCTGTAGCAATGCCAGATCCTTTAACCCACTGCCACTCCCCTGGCCTGGGGGTAGAACCTGCGCTTCCACAGTGACCTGAGCTGGGGCAGTCAGATTCCTAGCTCGCTGTGCCATAGCGAGAACTCCAAGATTTCCATCTCTTTTAAAAGAACTAACATGTGACAGCTTCTGGGTTTGAGTAAGCACATGAATATGACCAATTTAAGTTTAAATAGTCAAGTTACCCAAACTATGATGCATGATAAGCTATTTGTAAGAATTTTAGCTACTCCTTAAAGCAGAATTATTTTTCCCTTTGGGGGTGGGAGGCCACAGTGTATATGTATACTGCGTACCACAATACCCATGAGAAGAGCCCAGAGTTGTGCTAGACCCATGATCCAAAGAGCACCCTGGTTTTGTTTTTTTGACCCAAATGTACAGAAAATATCTTCAAGTGACTTGATTATTATATCAGACTGTCACATCTGAGACTGTTCCACAACAGTCTGGGGACAGCATGGAATTCAGAGAGATCAAGACACCTTTCCAAAATCACAGAACCAGCCAATGTTAGAGCGGAGGCTGAATCCATTCTCCTCCTTCCTAAATTTGAATTCCTAAATCTGAGCCTCTCCCCACACATGCAAACACAGTATCTGCATTCATTTCTCTTTCTTTTTTTTTTTTTTTTTTTTTAAATCTGGGAGTTCTTATTGTGGCTCAGTGGTAATGAATCCAGCTAGTATCCATGAGGACGTAGGTTTGATCCCTGGCCCCGTTCCATGGGTTAAGGATCCAGCTTTGCCTTGAGTTGTGGTGTAGGTTGCAGATGCGGCTCAGATCCTGCATTGCTGTGGCTGTGGCGTAGGCTGGCAGCTGCATCTCTGATTTGACCTGTAGCCCGAGAACTTCACATATACAGCAGATATAGCCCTAAAAAGACAAAAAAAAACCCAAAAAACTGATGTTGTGTCTCTTGATTTTTTTTTTTTTAGTTTATATGGTTTTGGGTTTTTTTTTCTCTCTCTTTTTTTAATATTCCACTAGGGAAAGGTAGCCAATCAGTTAATCCATAAATAAAATAAAAGAGCCAAGGGGTCTAGAGGTAACTTTTTCATATAGAAGGGACAGAGGGACAAATTCTTTACTACAAGGTGACTGGACCTGAGATATGAAGAAATCGTGCAGCCAGGGCAGGGCAGGCTTTGTGGGTGTACTTATCTATGCAGTCTTAGAGGACAGCATGCTTGATTTCATGCTCTGATGTTGCCATTTTGAGATTCTTAGAAATTTTTAAACAAAAGCCTCTTTCATTTTATACTGGGCCCAGCAAATTATGTCATTGGTCCTGGACCAGGAATGAGCCATGAAATAGTTCGGGGAAGAGCATTCTAGGCAGAGAGCACCAAAAGAACACAAAGGCTAAAATGAACAAGGAGCAGAAGGCTAGTTGATTGGAATGGGGTAGGCAAGAGGGGAGGGTGTCACAGGAGCCTACATCAGACATTAGAGAGGTGGGTGAGGGTAAACCCTTGGAAAGACTTTGGTTGTCATTCTGAATATGATGGCAAAGCCATTAACCAGAGAGGTGACATAAGTTGACCTTTACTTTAAAACTGTTACTCTGGATTTGAGCTATTTGATTGTTATGAGTTCAGTGTAAGATTTGCCTATTTCCAAAATTGGCTATGTAACTGATAAAGAAGCCTTTTTAAAGTTTTGAATTCAAAATGTTAAATAAATATATTAAAATCTTCATGAAAGTAACAGATTATCAATTTTCTATGTAAAGACTATACCTTTTAAAAAATTTATTCCTTTCCTAGACAGTTTGAATTTTTAGAACCTCACAGCTATAATTCCTAACCACAGATATTCCTGTCTGCAGAAATATCCTTTTCTTTATCTAGTTTTACTGGAAAAGGGGCCGTGCATATCCCAGAGAATATTTAATCTTCTGCTATACTTCAATTTTCTCCCTTGAAAAAGAGAAGAAAAAAAATCACAGTCCATTGTTGAATAACGCCACTATTTCATGAAAAAAGATGTTTCTGCTAAATGTCCAAAGGAAAGACTCTTACTCAGCTCTAGTTAGATGATTTCTTTTTGAAGAATTAAAAAATATATAATTTTCTGAAATGAAATCTGAAGATTATCCAGTACTAAATATATGGAATTTTTAAAATTGGATAAGAGGATGAAAAAAACAGTTCAAAGTTGCCGAAGAATATTCTAGAGTGGAAGAGAGAAGCACTGGATGCATAAAGTATTTCAGAGCTTTGTATTTGTAGTTATAGAAGTGCCTTTGTAATATGGGGTCCAGGATGCCTGTCAGAGTTGCTGGGAGGTTCTTGGAAAAAGAAAATATAGCACACGTAGCATCCTGCCAGCACTCTGCAGTACTTTTGTGTCTTTTATGTCACTTTACCCTCACCATTCCTGAAATGGGTAAGTTGGGTTTTATTTCTAATCGGAGATGAAGAAAGTGAATTCTGAAGGATTTAAATAATAAGCTCAAAGGTGGTAATAAACCAGTGACAGAACAGGAATCTAGACATCGTGCCTCTCAGTTCAGTGCTCATCCCATGTCCTCATACTCATTCCCTTCACGCTAAGCAGATGAAGTAGCAAGTGCACGTGCTTTGTGAGACAGACCTACACACAGCTGTTGTGCAGTGATCACTGGTGGTGGTACAAGGAGCAACAAGGGTAGGAAAAAACTTCCTGCGTACTGTTTAAAAAGGAATATTAATTGGAATTCTTCACAATTAAAAACTTCTGTTTTACAAAAGATACTGTTAAGAAAATAAAAAGGGAAGCCATGGACTAAGAGAAAATGTTGGCAAAATAAAAAGGATTTGTATCCAAAATATATAATTTTTTTTTCCTGAAGATTCAGTAAGAGGAAAACATCCAACCAATTAGGCATGGAAAAATATTTAAAGACATGTCACCAAAAAATATGGATGGCAAGTAAGCCCAGGAAAACTTGCTCATCTTCCTTAGTCATCATAAAAATGCAAATTAAAATCACAATGAGACATGGCAATACACTTAATGCAAAGGCTAAAATAAAAATACAGACAATACAAAGAGCTGATGAGCATGTTAAGTGAATGGAATTCTCACATGTTCCTGGTGGGAATGCAAAATGTACAGCTATTTAGCAATTTTAGGTAAGTCACTGTACAACTCAGAAATGCCACTCTAGATATTTACCCAAGAGAAATGAAAACGTGGTCATGCAAAAGCCTGTGCCTGGATGTCTATGGCAGGTTTCTTCGCGATTTCTCTAAATGGAAAACAATTCAAAATGTACTGTAAGTACTACATGGGTAAGCCAACTGTGGCACATCCATGTAGAAGAATACTATTCCGCAGTGAAAATACTGAAACATTCAGCATCCTGGATGAATCTCGAATGCATTCTGCCAAGGGAAAGAAGCCAGACTCAAAAGGTTGCACACTGTATTTCTATTTACGTGATAGAAAAGGCAAAACAGATGAATAGTTGCCAGGGGCTGAAAATAGAGGGACAGCTAGACTGCCAAGGGGCATAAGGATGTTTTTGAAGGAGCTGGAACACTTCTACATCTTGATTCTTGTAGCTGTTACATTATTTGTAACCTGATGTGTCAAACTCATAGAATTATATATCAAAAATGGTCAATGTTGTATATAACTTATGCCACAGTAAGAAAGGACTATAAATATATAAAATCTAGTTAAAATATATCAACTACATGATATCTAGTTGATATCAAAGAAAAAATATGCCAGACAATGAGAAATAACATAAATTGTCCAGAGTGTCTCAAATTGGATAGTAAACTTGAGTCAGCAGTTGAAATTTCCAATGACTGTCTTTGAAAGTGAAAAATGAATCATAATGGAAGATAATATGAGAAAAAGAATGTGTGTGTGTGTGTGTGTGTGTGTGTGTGTATATATATATATATATATATAAACTGGGTCACTTTGCTGTACAGCAGAATTTGACACAACATTGAAAATCAACTATACTTAATTTAAAAATTTTTTAAAAAAGAAAGTGAATCAAACATGTGATTGGTTAGAGTCCGTGTGCAATTTTGAAAACTACATATTCATGATAACGTAACAATGAAATATAGAAATGAGTAATCAGTAGCTATTTAGTGTAATTTTTTAAAGGAAATAATTAACTGAAAAATCCTTAACTTACTAATTTATTCAGCTATACAGAAATTATCTGAATAATCAAAACCTCCAGGATCTAAAGTGAAAAATCTTTACTCAACGAAGGCAAATAGCAAAAATATTACCTTTGAGGGCTGCTTTTCAATGCGTTCAAAAATTCTATGTTCTGTGAGTCTGTGGGAACCATCACAAGTTTAGTTCTTAGTATTGTATGCGATTATTGCTTATTTGCCTTAAGTGTTTGATATGTAAGTATTTGACATGGTGCCAACATGGCAGGTTTGCTTTCAGAACCTTCTCAGTCTTTGTCATATTTGAATTCTAGTAGCTTTCATGATCTAGTTGTCCTAATGGAAAATCCTGGTCATTCTGTGGAATCTATCTTCTGTCTTGGCCTTTGATGCAGTCTCTGCTCTCTTGTTGAAAATGCACAGATCTCAAGGAAACATAGTCATGCTTGTCCACAAGGTAGAAAAACAATGCTTTGTATTGGGGCAATCAGATTTTAAAAATAAAAATGGGAGCATCCAAGAAGCACAAAAGGAAGGGACCTTGAAATACCATTTTCACATTTACTAAAATAACAACTGTAAACAAACAACCACAGTGCTCAGTCCTGCTGATGCGATGAGGGAAGTGGCCCATCAATTTTCGCTCAAATGGCCTTATAAATTTCTAAAAAAAATTATTTGTGGTAACAGAATGGAAGTACATCACAAGACCTTAAAAACGTACATTTGATTAAATAATTCTCCACTTAGGAATTTATCCAAAGGAAATAATTTGATGGGAGTAAAAATGATGGCTGACCCATATATCATCCCAGAATGAGCTAAAATAGCATTAAAATAGAAAGCCAATTAAATGTACACCATTAGGGGAATTGGATAGAAAAGAAAAGAAATTTAGTGGAATATAGACCACAGGGGACCTTTTAGGTAGCATGAGAATTAGTTTTAGCTACCTGTGGTCAGCAGGTATGTTTATATATCTCTTGTTTCCTCCCCTATCACTTTCCAGTGGTTCTAAGCACCATTTAACATGGGGTCCAACCTTTCGTTTATTTTCTTCATTATTTGTCTCCTTTAACCAGAACAAAAGCCACCTCATGAGTGAAAGGATTACTGCCTGTTTTCTTCCCCAGTTTTTTTTTTTTTTTTTTTTTTGTGTGTGTGTGTGTGTGTGTGTGTTGTTTTGTTTTTTTGGGGCCTAGAGCAGTTCCTGGCACATAGCAGACACTAAATAAATATTCATTAAACAATTACAAAAAATGAGAAGATATTCAGTAAGGACTTTTTAGTAGCCTGATTCTGATTCTGTTTCAGTTTTTGCTTTTTATTTAGCCATTTGTTTATTAGTCCATTCAGCAAATATTTACCAAACCTGCTCTGAGCCAGAATCAATAGTCCATAGATGTGACCCAGACCCTCACGATCCTGCGGTATCCCGGGGCTCACAGTCTGACGGGAAAGAGGGTTCTGGAGCAGGACTCACGGGAGACGGAAGGGGAGGTGAGGTTGCCATAGCGATGTATTCCACAGAGATTCCCCTCCTTAGGGATTAGGGATCCTTAGGGATCAAAGCCTTGATGGGTGAGGAAGAGCTCACCAGGGGAGAATGTCCCTGGTGGACACATACGTGAAGGACCAGAGCCATGAGTCTGGGACTTCCAAGGATAGAAGGAAGGCCAAAGTTGCTGTGGTTGAGGGTATGCCCATTGCGTGCTGAGTCTGTCAGACTGGAATGTCTGGCAACCTCTCTTCAGGACTTGGGTCTCCATATCAAGGGTGATGCGAAACAACTGACAAAATGTAGACTTAAATAGGGAAATCATCTTGTACTCGCAGTTTGCAGAAATGGCCGTGGCTGCCATACTGCGCATGGGCAGGAAGCACAGAAAACTGGAGGCAGCTGGTCCCATAGGCTAACAGAGTCATGGCTGGAGGTCCTGGGTCCCGTCCCTGCTTTGCTCTCGGATCTTCCCTGGATAAGGGATCTCTAGACTGTCTGCCTCATTAAGTGGATAAGGGGCGCTCTGGTTATAAGGCTACAAAGCGCTGTCAGCGTGAGGTCTGTTTTGTATTCTTCCTCTGACCTGGGAGAGGGGAGCATCCAAATAAGCAGAAGGCCTTGCCTTGTCTCAGTATTCACAGGTGAGCTGAGAAGGCACTTATTCTCACCCAACAGTCCATGTGAATAATCATACTTCCAGTTCCTTTGATCAGTTTTCACAGGCTTGGTGATGAGGTACATTAAGCAAGCTCTGTTTTATTGCTTTTCCTGTATAGATTAATTTGGTAGCAACATTAATTTGGTTGCTATGGCATTAGGAAGACACTAATGCTTGCAAAGTTCTTCCCGCTGTCCCACAAACAGGCCTGGACCCCGGCAGCAGGCCCGGAGGGAGGCGGTTTCCCTGTGGAGTGCCCGAATTCACAGGGGTGAGGCTGGCTGCTGGTTCCCCACTTCTCCATTTCTAATCAGTTCCTCGCCTGCTGCGGCTGGGGGCCCAGCCTTTCAATTATTCAAGCATCAGAAAGTATTTGTTGCCTGATGCAGGATTTGCCTTTATTCAGCAGAACAAAATCCTGGTAGGTGAGATTCACCCCCTGGGTTGCTGGGTCTCTGGATGCACGCAGATTGCCGACAGAGGGGCGGTTGCTCTGGGAAGGGGTTTGGTTCAAACAGCATATGGAGTGGATGGAAGAAGGGAAGAGAGACAAACAGAGATGAATAGGGAACATCCTGATTTCACCCTCTATTTGTCCAGCTAGAAAACTAGAGCAGGTTGAAATAACAGGAGGCCTCAGCTGTGGTTGAGGAAAGAGGCAGCTCTGCAGGGAGTGGGGAGCTCTGGGTCCCAACCGAGATTCTGGGGGGTCTCTGGGAAGTCATTTCTCCTCTTCGGGCCATCGTCTCTTCACCTGTGAACTGAGAAAGGTGGATTATTTGTTCGCTAACATTCCTTTCACCTACATAACTTAATTTCAGAGTTATTTTCAGCTCTTGGTGCCAGCTGTTGTTAGAGCCTCTGCTTCGGACAGAGTTGGTGCTTGTAATCGTCTTTTTTGTGCATTTTATCCATTTTGTTCTTTATTCTTTCTTTCAACAAACGAATATTGGGCACTTGCTGTGTACCTGAGGAAAGCCCTTCAGGGGATCCCAGGCTGTGAGTCTTGTGTGATGCAGCCAGATTAAGAAGGGAAAGTTCTCAAGTTATGTATCACTCCTACCTTGGCTTTCTCACTGAACTCTGAAGACTGCTTTAGTTCCAGGAGTCATGAGACCCATCTGTTTATGCATCTAGTCATTCAACAAACAATGACTGAGCCTAAACTGTAAGCCAGGTGGCATATAAGGAAAAATCGAAGTTGAATCAGGTCGAGGGTCTGCTGTCAAATTCACATGGTTTTGTCGCTGAGACTGATATGTAATAGGAAAACTACAGTGCAGAGAGCTAAAAGCAAATTAATTTACAGGTACAGGGAATTATGAGGGCAGGGGGAGAAGCATCTTTGAACACTGACCAGGGAGCTAAGGAACACATCTCAGGTGGGCTGGGATCTGAGCTGAGAGTGATTTTTAAATAGTGTATTACTTTATTCTGGTTATAAATGTTATATACACATATATGTATATATGGGATATATATTATTTATATGTAATCATGAAATGCATTTGTATGAAACAAAATTAGAGCACTCAAAAAAGAATAACTTAATAAGTATCCATAAGTCAGATATAATAACCAAAATTTAAAAAATGTATATATAATTTTGGTTTAGCTTTTTAAGGAATTTTTGATATCTTTCCTGCATTTTATTGTTTTATCCAAAAAAGTCCCACATATATACTGATTTGTAAGTTGCATTTTCATTTGATAATATCTCATTGACTTTTTCATATCCATAAGTAAAATTCTACATTATTATTCTTAGGAGCTGTATACCATATTCTATTGTGTAGATGCCCTGTTATTATTTTAATTAATGTCCTCTAGATGGATTTGAGTTATTCTAATTTTTGAATATCATAAACAACATTCAACATTATAAACATGTTTCTCCTTAGAGTTCTTAGAAATTGGATATCTAGGTGAAAGGATATTTTAAATATTGTCACACGTTCCCAGGTTATGCTTTAATTTAAAAGCAGAGTTACATGTATGTGAGTGTATGTGTATGTATACACTCACAGGCATATGTACTTGGTTTAGCTTATATTAATTGAGTACTTTCTGTATTCCAGGTATTAGACTACTAAGCACTTTAAATATGTTCTATAATTTAATGATTGTAACACTTCAGCCCCAGCTGAAGTCCATGCACTCAGAGCAGATATAATCCAGAAACACATTTGCCAACCCAAGAAACTCAGTGGTATTTAGCAGCAGAAGGGTAAGCATATAAAATGTGAAAGGGTTAATAAAATCTTACGTTTAGCTCTGTGAAGATGTCAGTCTTGGCCACTGGTCAGAGTCTATGACCTGTAAACTTAAATCCAAGTTTAGAATTTGCCCAACAAGAGTCTGTGCTTGCTGCTGTGATGTGATGAACATCTGGCCTTGCAGGAGTCCCGGCATTTTTATTTCTCTGTACCAGCTAATGTTGCTGCAGCATTTCCTAACAATAAGGACTGTTCTATTTGCCCAGAGCAGTCCTGGTCTCTGCTGGTCATCTCAAAGCAATTATTGATATTGCATCCTTTCAATCTCAAAAGTGTCACTTTGGGAAGTAATTTACTCTAAGGAAATTTGTCACAGACTGGGTAGGGATTGCTGATGAGACTGAGGCAAATTTGAGCAATGAGGTCACCAACTGCTGCAGCTTCCCTTACATTATGGGGCAGGCATCATCTCTGTCCCTAAATTTCCAAAGAAAATCACCTCCCCTACCACGTACCAGGATATCTGGTCACCTCACTTATCCAAATAATAGCTGAGAATCAGAGAAAAAGCAAAAAATAACTATGTAGTGAGAATTAGTGAGTCTTGTAATACAGTTCTCGCCTTTGTCTATGGCCAACATTCTTATTCAAAGCCTGTCTTCTCTTCTTTCACTCAGAGACCCCAGAAACCTTGGGTATCTTATTTCCCACCCACAGATGATTAAAAGGAAAGGTTAGAAAGAGAAAAGAATGCCTAAGGCAAATACTTTGGCATGAGGAAGACAGTGAATGTGGCTTATATGAGAGGGAAAAGACAGAAAGCTTAAAAGAAAATGCAGGAACTGCCATCACAGGTACAAACAACCCAACCCACTGTAGAGAATATCCATGCAGAGGGCAGTGATGGGAGTTCATAGTGATGACCTTGAATTATCAAGAAAACATTTCCTTGCATTTGGTGGGCTGCATTGAAGCAAGTAGGTAGTGTGAGATGTTTTAGATCAGAGCTTTATCCAAGATATTTCACATTACTTAAATTAGACTTATAAGAGGTAAATCCCCAGTAAGCTGAGCACCTTGATTATGTGGGACGACTTAACCTTCTGAGAGTCCTGGGTGGCAAGAACCGAATGTGTGAAAAAGGTATTCAAGTCGTCTTTCTTGCCCTCAATGACTTCAAATTCTTGTTGATAATAGAAGTTTTCATCCTTCCTAGATACCTTTGCATTTTAATAAAGGACTTTAAAAGACTAAAATTTCTTGTGATCCAAGGGGAGCCAAGTTCTGGTAATAAAATTCTAGGCCCCGAGAACACAGGGGGAAGGGTTAGGGGCCCAAAGGATGTTTCTGCTTTTCCATGCAAGAAGTGTTGGCCCTTCTTTGTCTGAAGATAGTCCTGTAAAAAGGCTGATCCCCTTAGCTGCTCATGTCCTTTGGAATCATAAACTCCTACCTCCGAGGGAACCTCTGTACCTGAACTATGTCCACGAGACAAAGGGTAGCGAATACGCTCATGGCCAAGCAGAAGGCAAAAGTGTCCTCAGAACGACTGAGGTACAGCTTGGTACTAATCAGAAACAAAATGAGGGATCGATCATTTAAGTGCCAAGCAGTCCTGATCTCTCAGGGTCAAGACTGCTGAGGTTCTGAGAATTCTAGCTGAATATCCAGTAGGTTTCTGCTCATTAATTCCACCCACGGCAACTTTTAAAGTATAATGAAAACTCAGTGCAAAAATTAGAGAACTTGGGTCTTCTACAGTTATCCCCAGGACACGCCAATTCTAAAACAGGGGGTGGAAGGCACTGGAAGCAGAGAGATGGGTGAGGCCCCCTCCTCTGCTTTGATGCTCTCCTCATTGGCGACCCTGCAGGAAACAACCTGAAATGTGGAGGACCTCCCGCATAAACTGGATCAGAGGAGGAGCAACCCCCACCTCCCCACCTGTCAGAGAGTCAGTCCACCCTGTTACCTGGACCCTCTGCATAGCAGGGTAGCTCTGAGGTCTGGGGCATCACTCAGATCTTTTGAACTGGGATGCATTCCTGCTTGTCCCTAAAGTAAGTCAGATCCACATCTCCCTAATGGGAAGCTTAGTGTCCCTCCGAGAATGTCATTAACCCAATCCTTCCCTTCCCTAGGAGAGAGAACCCCAGCCTCTGATAGCTACAGCAGGAAAGACAGCCACTCAGTTCCAGACAGCCCTCCGTTGAGTCCATTTGGCATTTCTATATTTTTGGAATGCTGGTTTCTCACTCTCATCCACTAGAGGGAAAAAGGCAGCAAGGCCGTGAGTAGCTGATTCAGATATTCAGGGACGAAATAAACGTCATCATCCAGTCTTGGGCTGAGGCAGGGAGAGAGGCCACTTCCTGTACGGGATCTCAGAGATACATGGACGTCTTCTTTATCAAAAACAATGTGTTTTCTGTGGTTAATAGTCATAATTCCATTCTTAGAGGCGGATTCTCCTGTGGCCTGTCCAGGTTCACCTTCTATGCCTCATCAGTCATTGCACCGCTCCTGTGCTGGAAGATGTAGAGAGGGAGGGGTCCGAGGGGTGATGGGGACCCTGGGCCCTAGGACTGGGAAGCCACACTGCAGGACAAGAGGTGTGCTGATCACCACAGAGACACATTTCACTTCTCGGCGTCTGGTGTGTGTCTCATGCAGGTTCGGTTCCTTTACCCCATGTGTTAATGAGCTGGATTATGTCCCCCCAAACTCATGTGTTGAAGTTCTGACCCTGTGTCCCAGAAGCTGACTGTACTTGGAGAGAGAGTCTTTAAAGAAGACCTTAAGTTAGCATTAGGTCATTAGGATGGGCCTTAAGAGGAAATTAGGACTCAGATATGTACAGAGGGAAGACATAGGGAAAAGGCGGCCGTCTACATGCCAAGGAGATGGACCTTTGAGGGGTATGTTGTTACGATGTCCCCAGCAGACCATTAGCTCGTGCCCCAAATAACCTCTGCCCAACCTGCTCATCAACCCAGCCCTATTGTCGTCACGGTCTCCTGGGAATAAGCCTGCTGAATTAGCTTATGCCACCTAATCTCAAAGGACTACTTTAACATCTAGAGAAAATCCTATCTGCTGCTCTGCTCTGCAAAGCCAAACCTAAAGTATCTAGTTCAGGCATTCAAAAGTCAGTTACTGGGAGTAGTAACAAGGAAGCTCAGGAAATTAAGGCTGACCAGAGTGGAGACTCTAGAAATGAGGTTCTTTGTTTTTGTTTTTACATTTTACTTTTTGTTTCATTGAAATATGGTTGATTTATAATATTATATTAGTTTCAGGTGTACAACACAGTGACTCAGTAGTTTTATAGCTTATACTCTATTTAAAGTTATTATAAAATAATGGGCATATTTCCCCATACTGTATAATATATCCTTGTAGCTTATGTATTTTATACATAGTAGTTTGTGCCTCTTAGTCCCCTACCCTATCTTGCCCCTCCCGCTTACCTCTCTCCACTGGTAACTACTGGTTTTTTCTCTATATTTGTGAGTCTGTTTCTGTTTTGTTATATTCATTCCTTTGTTTTATTTTTTAGATTCCACATATAAATGATAGTATTTAGTATTTGTCTTTCTCTGTCTGACATATTTCACTAAGCGTACTTCTAGGTCCATCCATGTTGTTGCAAATGGTAGAATTTCATCCTTTTTTATGGCTGAGTAATATTCCCTTGTGAACATATACCACATCTTCATTATCCATTCCTGCTGGTGAGCACTTAGATTGCTTCCATAGTTTTGCTGTTGTAAATTATGTAACTGTGGACATTGGGGTGCACATATCTTTTTGAATTTGTGTTTTCATCTTGTTCAGCTATACCCAGCATTGGGTTGCTGGATTATATGGAAAAAGACCACAAATAACACATGTTGATGAGGATGTGGAGAAAAGAGAGGCCTGGTACACTATTAGGGGGGATGTAAATTGGTGTCGCTACTATGGAAAACAGAAATGTTTTTTGGTGTTGCTTAAAAAGTCATTAACCACCATCTTTGGAACAGAGGAAAAACCTCATTCTATATCTGGGATGTAGGGGGTTTTAGGGTTCCAGGAATGGGCCAAGGTTAATTAGAGCCCTCAGCCAGCTTCATCAGGAAGTAGGGAGAAGTTAGGCTGAGACTATAAACCCTGGTGGATAGGCACCGAGGCTCATGTATATACACATGTGCACATGCGCGTACACACACACACACAAGACTGGGGCCTGCCTGAACGAAACTGTTTCTCAGGGGGAAAAAAAGATTCTCTCAGTAGTAAGAGGGTTCAAAACAAGGACTGGGAGATAGATTTGTTTTTCCTCTGACTCCTATCAATTTGATTTTATACTCCAAAGCCAGGGTGTTGCACTGAGCGAGTGTAGCCAGCAATCCAAGAGGCCCCTGTCACCTGTCATACCTGCCTGTCCTTCCCAAGGTGTGAGCCAGGACAGCCCACCCCTCTGTGTAACTCATCTCCACATCATCTACACTTTCCAATAAGCTCTTACTCTATTAGATTGCTTCCTGGAAGAACCAAACATTAAAAATCACTGGTCAGTCAGTGCTTTATTCTGTTATTCACCAAACTGATTTTTTTAAGCTCAGAACCAATAAAGCAGTGACGGCAAAGAACAGATATAGATTTCTCCTTTTCACACACTCATATATAATAATAATAAAACTTTATTAAACAAGAGACATGTTGTTTCAGGGAATTTTTCTTTCCCTTCTCCAGTGCCCCAAGGCTAAAATATATAATCTTATTAACTTCCTGGAAGAAATACTCCATTCCCTCGGTGAAAACGCTGAGCATTCATCTTCTTGGATCTGGAAAATGAGACAGGCTGTTGACATGAAGGTACATGGGCCACAGTTCCATCCAGGGAAATCTAGGGGAGTGAGTCTGATTAGGAGACGCCCAAGGAATCTGCACAGAGTGCAAAGAAGCTATCTGGAATAAATCTTCATGGATGTCCCAGGCCAGGAAAAGAAGGAAAGAGGATCTGGTAGCAGGTTGGCACAGCAGGGCATGTCGGATCTGAGGGGGCTGGTGATACCATTTAGTTCATGCTCCCAGGACATCACTCTGGGGACTGTGGCTCAGGCAGGGGCTGCCAAGTAACCCGAAACACAGAATAGACGGTGGAGCAAGACACAGAAGCTTGGCATCCTGTTCTGGGATCTTACCGCTTTGCCTTCCACCACACAGTCCTGAATTGATCACACACTGAGGCACCTCAGCTGTCATTCCTCCGTCTCCTGTGAGACGCTTTCACGCTCCTCAGGGAGATCAGAGCTGTGTCTCTTCCTCCCATCTCTGCCCACAGCAAAAGCAAGCGCCACGCCCCTCACATGGGCTGGAGAGGCAGTATCAGCCAAACCCTGGGCGGGAATCAGCAACCTCTGCCGGGTGGTGAATAAGATCGGGACTCGGAAATCTAATTCATGGAATCCCACCGGACTGTGGACAGTGTTTGGTCTCGGGGGAACCCTGCGACTTCTGAAGCAGCCTGATGGTCGGAGCTGTTTTCCTGAACCAGGGACCTTAGGAAGATAAAGAAGCGGGCAGTCTCCAGGGGGGTCCAGACCAAAGTCACTGATTCCTCAGGCAAGACTGATTCTGGATAGACAGGGGATTACGATCAGTTTGTGAGGGGGGAGGAAGGGATCCTGGCCTCACTGAGGGGGTGATGATCACTGAGAGACAAGGTGAGGATCTGGGGCATAGACTGGACCCCCCAGGGCAGAGAAGCGCCCCACACAGGATGCTTAGCTCCACTCAGCTCTGCACAGGAGCGTCGGGATTTGGGGTGGTCATCACAAGTGAGTGGCTATTATGGGGCTAAATTGCACCCCTCCAGTTTTCACACATTGACGCCCTGACCCCCACCCCAACCTCAGTGTGACTGTATTTGGAGAGAGATCCTTCCAAGAGGTAACTAAGGTCAAATGAGGTCATAAGAGTGGGGCTCTAATCTGCTATGACTGGTGTCCTTATAAGAAAAGAAACACAGAGCTCTCTTCTCTCTGCATGTGCATCCAGAGAAGAGGCCATGTGAGGACACAGCAAGAAGACGCTGTGAGAAAGTCAAGGACAGGGGCCTCGAAGGAAGCCTGCTGGCACTTGATGTTGGGCTTTTAGCCTCCAGAACTATAAGAAATCAACCTGTCATTCAAGCCCCTGGCCTATGATGTTTTGTTAGGACAGTCTGAGTGGAGTAATACAGGGCTGAGAGTCTCAAACCCAGAAAGGGAGAAGGAATTAGGACAGCACACAGGCAACTGGGGCTCAGGTTCTTGTCTCCAGCTCCAGACAGGCAAGTAGCCTCTATTTGTGTATCTCAGAAGAATGAAAAGCCCTGGCCTCTTCACACACTGCTGTTCTGTCCTTTCTCCTTTTTTTAGGTCCTGCCAATGAGACATATGATTAGGAGATGCCTAGGGAATCTGTGCGGAGATTCCTGTCATTAGCTGGGGTCTTCCCAGGAACATGGAGAAAGGATAAAATGACCTCTGATGGCCTTTGTAGCCATAGGACTCTAACTCTAGGAAGAAGACATGCAGAGGCTTATCACTGAAAATGTGATGGTGGGATTTTTAAATTGCAAGATTAGAAATCTTTTAACTCCAGAGAAAAGGAGTCATGATGGGCTAATTATAGATAGGTATTTGTACATGTCTTAGATTATACATTCCAGGTACTGTTCAGTAAAACCACATCAAATGCACATGGAACTTGGCAGAAGTTATCTAGATATTTTCACTGTAGAGGAGGTAGTTCTAATACATCAGCTGCAAAGCATGGGACAGAGTCCCTCAACCACTCTCCCATCCACCATTGGTAGAGTTAATTTGCAGGGATTCCCGCAGTGTTTCTCTGGCTCTCGCTCAGGTGATATCAACACCTTAGCTATGGTTCCTGGGTCTAGCTTCCACTCTCAGCCCCTCTGTCTGCTGCATTTTCCTCTAGATCCCATTTAAGATCAAACACCAAATGTTGTCTAAGCAATTACTGTGCACTCAGCTCCGTGCTTTGCTGAACTGTGAGACAGTGACTGAAATAACCTCTGAGGTTACTTCCAACCTGAGAGACCAGGTAGGCTGCAAGGACACGCATCCTCAGAACTCTCAGGAAGTGCTCCCTCCAGGCAGCCTCCCTGATGGCACTGATAACGGAAATATTCACAAAGCCCCATTAATTCCCCTTCCTCCTGCATACAGAGAGGGGCTATATCTTCCTACCTCCCCTTCCTGGAAATGCGGTCCATGTGACAATAGAATGTGGGTGGAGTGACGTATGTCACTTCCAAATTTGGCTCCTAACGCCTTTTTGTTGTCTGCCAGTGGGAGAGGAACAAACGAGTATAAAATGCCAAAGTCCTGGGAGACTGGTGGGATCCGCTGCATCCGAAAAGCCTGGATCCCCTGGTGAGCGTGTGGAGCAGAGCCCCCCTCTGCCCTCTACCGCATCAGACTGTGACAAGAGTGAGAAATAAACCCTTATGGTGGCTATGTTACTGAGGGCTGGAAGTTGCTTGTTATAACAATTACCCTGTCTAGACTAATACACGGATTGACTCTCAAGTTGAAAACAATAGTCATTCAATCTGTAATTGAACATGGCCTCACATAGGAGCTGTGAACATATGTAGACACTTTTCTAGTACAGTAGAACTGTGAATGCGAACCATGACCTGTCTGACTCCAGAAAGCAGGCTCCCAGTCTTTTCCTTCTTTAACATTCTCTGCTTGGGCTGCAGTGGTAACCATGCTGCTTAGGAGCATGTAAGAGAAAATCTAACTCCTGGTATTCCTGAGTTGAGGGAAAAATTTCAAACTTGAACATGGGCGTTTTTGTTGTCCCTCCTTGTTTCACCACCACGTTCCCATCTCATCCTCCCAAGGATATCCCCCTCCGCGCCCCCCCCCAAAAAAATCCTTTGAGCTGGATCTAGGACCCCTTCTGGGGTGACCCTTGAAGAGAAGGCAGCAAGCTCAGAGAGTAGGCACTTTCCCAAGCCTGCTGAGATGCCCAGAGCTCAGCCAAGATGTAAACATCTAATGTGGTGACAGACAGACTAGGTCTTCGGCCTGCTGGCACGTGGTGGCAGAGAGGCTAGCCGGTTCTAGATCTGGGAGCCCAGGACTCCCGAGATGCACTTCTCCTGTGTAATTGGGAGGTTTACAAATAGAGAAATTTGTTGCCTCCTCAATGATTCCCTTGCTCAGCTGTCTCCCCAGCCTGGGCCTTGGCATCACTCGCCTTGGTATAAATCACATTCCATCAGCGTAACTGCAGGGCTTCAGGGATCATTTTGGAATACGAGGATATTAATGCACTAGGTTTTGTTCCAAGCAGTGAGCCACCTCCAGGGATTTGGGAATCTCTCTTTTAAACCCAGATAGCACTAAAGAGCTCGTAAGGGCTCCTGACCCTTTTGACTCATCTGCTCGTTCCTGGGGCTGCTCTAAAGCGTTGGAATCAGCCACATCTGCACTATACTGCAGCCAGCCGTGGGCCTGATACAGCCATGGGCTTTCAATGGAACTGGTTCCACCTGGAGGCGTTCAAACTGCAATTTCTTCTTCCTTTCTTTTTTTTAATTACTTAATACATCTAAAGTTGCTTTGCACACATAGGCTCTTGGTGAATGTCTATGGTTATTTTTATGACAATTGCACTGGTGTTCTTTATCACAGGGTTTGGCCAGGGGTTGTTCTCTAATTCTATCCCCAAGCAAAAATTATGCTGAGGTGCCAAAGACATGGTCCTTGAAGGGGAGGGGGATAAGGGAAGACACTTACTGACAAAAGTTGAATATCATTTAGCTTTTTAGCCAGTCCTGTCTCCTAATGTTACCAAATTTTCATTTATCCACTCAAAAAAGCCTCATATGACACTTACTATGCACCAGGGGTGGTTCTAAGTGGTTTACAAATGCTTATCCATTTACCGTTCTGTACTGTTGTTTTTTTATGCCCACTTTATAATCGGAAACATAGGGTAACAGAGAGGTTAGGGAACTTGCCCAAAGTCACAGAGTTAGTAAGTGGTGGCACCAGGATTCAAGGCTGGAAAGTCTGGAACCAGGGACCACACATTTAATCACCGTGCTGTTCCCTCCTGCATGGGTACCCCTGCCTCCATAACAAGGCTCAGATTGTTCATACTATCTAGAATATTGTTTCTGTTCTTCACACTTCTGAATTCTAGCTCATCTTTCGAGACTCACAGCCTAGTTCCCACAAGAAGCCTTCCTGAACAGTCTGCACCATACTCCAATAACAATAGTGGTTCACAGCATGGCACTCGGAGCTAAACTACAAGCCTAGGTCAAAACTCAGCCCTGCCATTAACTAGCTTTATCGCCTTGAGTAAGTACTTAACTTCCATGAGCTAAGTTTTCTTATCTGTAAAGTGGAGATAAATATTGCACCTACCTCATAGGGTTATTGAGAGGATTAATTGAATTATCGTATCTAGTTACTTAGAACAGTGCTTGACTTATACTGAATGCTATTTCTACATTTTATTACTATTATTGCTGTAATTATTATTAGCATTACTTCAAAGTCTCCTCTGCTATTGCTGTTGTTTCACAGTTCTGCTTTCCTTGTCTGATCTTTAGCTCCTGCAAGATTGCAGGGTTATCTGTTCCTCTTAAAAACTGATTGTGGGAGTTCCCATCTCGGCACAGTGGAAACAAATCCGACTAGGAACCATGAAGTTGTGGGTTCAATCCCTGGCCTCGCTCAGTGGGTTAAGGATCTGGCGTTGCCCTGAGCTGTGGTATAGGTTGCACACGTGGCTCGGATTCTGCATTGTTGTGGGTGTGGCATAGGCTGGCAGCTGTAGCTCTAATTAGACCCCTAGCCTGGGAACCTCCATATACCAAAGGTATGGCCCTAAAAAGCAAAAAAAAAAAAAAAAAAAAAAAAAAAAAAAAGGAGATTGGTTTTATATATGAAAATTCCCTGGTACTTAGATTAGTGTACTGCAGAGAGTAAACATTAATTTAATAGCAATAATTAATTAATGAGTTGAAGGTACATAATATTACATCCACAGCCACAAGGATTCTAAAATTTCTTTTTCTCCCACTGAATTGCATATAAATATCAGTTACAGCTCTTCATTGATTTTGGAATGGTGCATCTCAGGGGAAATTGAATCTGTCATAGTTTAAAGAAAACCAACTCCTAAATAAGTTAGCAGATGCATTCATTACCTGGGTGGTCCAGTTAAAATAGGGCACAAACTTCATGGGATTTAAATATCAATAGTCTGTAGAGCAGCATCAGCCTCTAAGAATTTGTAGCTCCTGCTGTCACCTTCTTAACCTTTGCTATCTAGTCTTCTCTTCATAGAGGCAGCCACTTATTTACAATGGAGATGTACAATTACGCCATGCCAGGTAATTGAGAAATCATTTGAAGACTGATGTCTTATTATCACTTGATGGACACAGCAGAAAACCACTTACAAAATCTTCCGTATTATTTGACTATTTAGGTCCTCAGTTCATTGCCCTTAGGATATTTTTAAGGAATCATTCCAGGTCAGTAATCTCCATGACTTATAAGGAGTCAGGAAGCTACTGAAAGGCCCTAGTCTATGGTGGGCTGGGTCTCTGCAACGCAGATGCATGCAGCTCCCACTGAAAGTAGGAACAAGAGTTTAAGTCCATGAGGGTGGATGACTCAGCACACGGAGATGAACTCAATTTAAAGGGGCAAGGTTTCCTGCAGTCTTTCTGTGGACAATTTCTCATCCTGTATTATTGTTTGGGGAAGTTAGCCTTTGGGAAGGAGGCAGGGGAAAGGTTATGGACAAAAGGACGGAACCACTGTGTGTTCATGCTCTTGTCTCCCAGCGCACTCTTTGCAGAGCCTTGGCATCCTCTCCCATCCTTGAGGTCATCAGTAGGGCTCCAAATGGCCATGATAAGGAAGATGCAACACCAGGAAGCAGATGTGATCCCGATGGTTCTATCCCACTACCCTTCATTCCTCACATCTCAAAATATTTCCCACCTGCTTTCAGATGGGACCCTGTATAGCTTTGAGTTTTTTCCTTCCTGTCTGGGGCCAGGTTTGGGGTGAGTTGTTACATCATCTCATACTTTCCTGGCTGCTCTGAATAAACTCTGCACTGAGTGGCATCCCATCGATTTCTTAGCTATTCTTTAGTCTTCTGGCTTGGGAGGTGTGGAGGAAAGGAGACAACCAGATAGGCTTAGGGAAAGGGAAGTGGTGAGTGTTTTGGCAGAAAAGCAATAACTACCGGTGGCAATCGTTCTTCTGTTGTTGAGTGTGTAACTTGTAAATGGGTTCCCCGATCCTTCTAAAATCACATTTTCCATGACTTTTTAAAGGCATGCCTAATTTCCGAATGATTGTGAAAGACGTCCTTTTTCTTGCTACACTTCGGCACCTCCTCCATAGCACTGCATCTTTCTTCACACATTTTATTTCTTTCAGTAGTTCACACACAGTGTAAATCACCTCTCCGTTTGTTTCCCTTGTCTCCATGTCAACCACAGAACTTGGGTCTGGCTGTTATCATTTCACACTCGTGACGGTGGCTCCACTGGACATTCTTCCTCTCTGCTCCTTGGACCCCAATTATTTTATGCTCCCCAACAGATTGTTTACATCACTGCCTTGCTTAAGAAAATTCAAGGGTCCCCCATTGTCTACTAATAGATAAAGCTTAGCCTGCCTTTTAAGGTTCCCTAGAATCTGGCCCTAATCTTTCTTTTCTGGGGGTCCCTAATATATACTTTATCATTTTATCATTCCCAAATTTACACCACACTTGTGGCTCTTTGCATTGCTACATAACATGTTCTCTTCCTGGAATGCCTAGTGCCCTCTTCCTTGACTTGTCTGTCAAGGTCTTTAATTCATTTGGCAAAGAAAGAGTACCACCTCCTCGTCCAAGTTCTACTCTCATTGAGAACCTGCTTGTTTTAACCACATCACGTCTATTACCCACTGCCTTGTTTTCAGAAACATGAATGCCTTCTGCCTACATTACTGGGCCTTTAGCTTGATGCCTTAGGTAGTATAATATCAGCTCCATCATCTGTGCCCAGATTCTCATCCTCTCACATCAGCACTTATCCACATGGGCCAAGATGATCATGTGTTCCATAAATGTATTACGACTATGTAATCTGAGCTCCATCTTTGGGAACTAGAGAGTTGGGGTACAGTCCTATGCCAAAGGACAATAATATGTGTTTTTATTGTTAGTATCATTGTGGGAAACACACATTAAGGTACCAGCTCCTACTGGAAACTTGCTTTACCTGTAGTGACCCTGTGTGGACGGAAGGCTTACCCCTGAATGGCAGGAGGGTAAATCGCCTTGCTCTCGCTCACCTTCTTTGCAGACACTGTTTCCTCGACTGGGAATTCCCTTCTTTTCCTTTTTCCTTGATATACTCTTTCCCAGGCTTCAATATTAATACTGAGTATTATCACCCTAGTGACCCTTTATCAGACCTCACCTCTCCGTTATCACTCTATGGTGTTTAAAACAAAAACATAAATGTAAAGTTTAACACAATTGTCCAGTATGTATATGACCTAATTGCTTTGGGAATTTCAATCTTTTCCGTTTTGTGCATCTGTGACTGGCCCTCCATGGTGCTTTCTTATTGTTGCAGAGAGCTACAGGCTCTCAGCCTCTCTCTAGCGCTTCCTCCACAGGATATGCTGGTATGCTGACTTTCTCCACTCCCACGTGTGAGAATTACATTGCCAAGGCAAAGATGTGTCCTTATTCTTTGGTCACTCAGGATGATATGTGGCCTTAAGACATTTCAGCCACTGCCTTGAATCCTCCACCCCCCGACACACATGTGTATAGCCTTGACTCCTCCGAATGGATCATCTTTGTTACTCCCCTGCTCCCAGATGTAAAATGCTATAAAGTTCCTCAAGGGCAACGGTGCTGTGCTTCTTTCCTCTCTTCTCTCATTGATGATCTTGACACCTAAGCCCTGAAATGGGACGCAGTTATCTGTTCTCTCTTTGAATGAATGAACTGAATGAACACCAGCCAGGTACTTCCCTGACCATCTTTTCTCATCTCAGTTCATGTCCTGATTCTTAGGTGCCTGACTATATATAATATTCATGATTAAGGAGAACTAAGTAGGTCAAGTGATGGGGACAATGAACAAATTCATAAATTATATTTTGATTTAAGCTTCTCATTCTTTATATAATAAGGTTCTCTGTTTTTCTGTGAAACTTTCAGACATTTTTGGGGAGGCATAGGGGCCTTGAGATGGTTATAGCCTAGAAACTCTCCCTAAATCTAGGTTTCCCATTGCTTTCTTCCTTGAAGCAGCATCTATTAATTCATACTACTATTATTTTCTTTTAAGGTCCTTATTCTCATTATATCCCTTGGAATTTTTTTTCTTTGTTTTTTTGTCTTTTTCTTTAGGGCTGCACCCATGGCATATGGAAGTCCCTAGGCTAGGGATTAAATCACAGCTGCAGCTGTAGGCCTGCACCACAGCCACAGCAACAAAAGGGTCCGAGCCATGTCTGCAAACTAAACCACAGCTCATGGCAACACTGGATCCTTAACCCACTAAGCAAGTCCAGGGATTGAACCCGCATCCTCCTGGATACTAGTCAGGTTCATTACCACTGAGCTGTGACGGGAAGTCCCCCTTGGAACTTTTCAATGTGGGAGGCATAATCTCTACCACAGCATTTGACTCTTACTGATTATCACTATGGGGAGAATGAGGAAATGGAAAATAAATATGGGGACGTTATACAAGCTTAAAAATTCCAGCCATGTTGGCAATTCCATTCTTTGCCTTTTTAAGATGGTTACTGGCTGAGGGAGGCAGTGAAGCCCAGTGGTTGCTTTGAATCCCAGTTCAGCCCCCTGATAACTGAGGAGGGACTTGGGTAGCCTGTGTGACCTTTGTGCACCTCAGTTTTGCCATCTGCAAACAAGGGACACTGAATCTGCTTCTCAGCGTGGTTGTAAGCATCCCATTGGAAGACTGATACACATGTGCTCTCAGCCTAGAGCCTGTGGCATCATTACAGCTCAGATCTTTATAACCGATATCACTGCTGCTACTCTTGCTGGAGTTAAGGGCCGTCATAGTAGGTACTGGATGCTGATGTAACCTTTTGTTCCCCAGGGGTGGCACTCCCTAAAATTCTGCTCCTTTCTCCACCCTCATTTTTAAAGGGCAAGAGCAATCTGCCTGGCTTTGATTGCCTTCTCTGCAAGACTTAATGAGCCAAGTCCAGAAAACTCAAGCCAAGGAGAGGCGAGGCAAAGGGAAAAACCAGTCTAATGCAAGGACAAGTACAAGTTGGGCTTTCTTAAGAAGGCCTCGAGAAGAATCTCAGATACTCATAGTTGCAGTCAAATGAACCATAGGCAGACTGCAATACAGTTTCTTTATTTGACTGAGAATTCTTTGGTCAGTGTAGATGCTGCTAAAGATCGATGTTCTTGTCAACCTGGGTATTTGGGTTCCCTACTCTAGGCACCCAACTCCAGACTCCTGTCACCCTCCTTAATGGCAGTACAGGAGCCCAGACCTCCCCAGATATCAAAGATAACATGATCAACTCTTTGTGAATGAATAAATGAGTAAGTGAATGAATGAACAAATGCACACATGAATATAAGACAAGGCTCTACAGCAGCCAAAAACTGTCTATATACTGTAATCCCACATCCAGACCTACAGCGTTTCCCAGGAAGGACAATTCATATGTAAATAGAGTCATCACACTGAGAATGTCAGGCCTCAGAGGGTTCATCTGGCACTCACAAAGGCCACTTCACATTTCTCCATGAAATTCCAAAACTTGACAGCTTTCTTAACACAGGGATGGTGAGGAATAAAAACTTCAAAAATTATGCTATTTGAAAAGTAAAGTGTTTATTGTTCAGAGGAAAAATTCCGAGTTGAACTACTTGGCAGTTCTCAAAATGTAACCGAATGACACAGCAGTGGTTGAAAATGTAAACAGATCTTTGTGTATATGAAGGTAGGGGACCTGCGTACCCACCCAGCCCAGTTCTGTAGAAACTTAGCCCTCGCAGGGACAGGAATGGGACCCCGTGCATTCACCTGGTCACTGCCTGGACTGGACCTTAAACTGCCCAAGTTTGCAGGTCTGCCTCCACCTCTGCCCCTTACTCCCAAGGATAGAAAGGAAGCACTACGCAGGAATGCTCTCAGATATATTCTCATGGAGGAAGGGCGTGCTAAATGAAATCCAGCTTAATAAGCAGATCAGATAGTCTTTAAAAAATAACCTGTGACCTCTGGGAGTAAGAGTTTGTGTGTGAACTGCATGCTGCTTTGTGCCCACCGCGTGTCCTCACGGTGAGTATGAAGCACGTCTAGACCCTGGCATGTGCCTATGTGCCCACATGAACACACTTACACTCTAGAGCTCTGTACTGAAGAAGCACATCCAACTCAATAAACCTTGTACATTCCTGTTTAATTTCATAAAATGCAGAGGACTGGGCAAGACTCTTTGGTATGCAGTGGTGAAAACAATCCTCACAGGCCTATTAGTCCCTCCTCAGCTGTGAGCACCTGCTGCCCCAGGGCCTGGCAGTGTGAACTGGGGTTGGCGCCAGTGCCTGTGGAGCCAGTGCTCTTCGCAGTTTCACTGATGTGAGCTGGCAGTCATTGCCTGGGTTGGGGGTAGGACTAGATAACCTCTAATTTCCCTTCTGATCTTAAGACCCTGCCATCAACTGGGAAGCCATGGCACTAATATTCTCCAATATTAAACTCTCATCCCTAGCTGTAGTTCTAAAACCTCTTTGTGGGTCTCTTCCACTTTTTTCAGGAGACCAGCCAAAATGTGTACTAGACAGATAGAAATGTGATCCATCCACTGTGTTCTTGTTTCTTTTTAATTGTGCCACGGTATTAATATACTTATGTGAAAGCACATGATCAGCTATAAAATTCTTCATACACAGAGTCATAAACATTTCATAAATTCAGCCAAAACACTCAGAGGCTCTAGGCAGGAGTAAGCCAAGCTTAATTTTTAGAGGAATATCAAAGCCAATAAAAGCAAACCAAGGAAGCTGCCTATGGATATAAAATTTTGGGCACAATTCAGTTCAATTCAAGAAACGTATATGGAGTATGTACTATGTGATGGGCACCATGCCAGGTTTCTGTTCCCTATGAAAGGGGCTTGTTTGTTTTTAGGGGTTGATGCTACACAGATGGTTTTCATAGAGATGGTGAGAGGTAGATCAGAGCAAGAGTACAAACAAGCAGTTTTTCATTTAATAATCATAATTATAAAAACAACTAAAAAGCTACCATTTACTGAGGGCTGATCATATGTCAGGGCTTATGCCACACCAAGCGTTATATATTTTATATATAAGATGAATGTGTGTGTGTGTGTGTGTGTGTGTGTGTATATATATATATATATATATATATATATACATATTTGTATACATAATTCCAGGTCATTATAACAACTCAACAAAGGTAGTTATTCTTACTTCCTATTTTACATATGAGAATACCAAGTCATAGAGAGGTTAAATCACTTGATCAAGGTCACCCAGCTATTAAGTGCTGATCTAGATTTTGAGAACATTAAGATCTGACTTCCACGACAGCAGGCTTTACGTTATACCTACATGAGTTTACATTGTACCACCTTCCGTAATAGCCATTAATACTTGACAGAAGGGATGAGGGAGGGGCTTAACCTGGCCTGTGGCTCTTGGTTCGAGTGGTTCAGCCTGGGCTCCGCCCCTCCTCCCAGGCCTCCCTGCACCACCTAAGTTAAGCACTTCCTCTTCTGGTGTCTCTAAACAGTCCAGATGGGTGATCCAGACAGGAAGTGCAGAGACAGCTTTTGGCTCTGGCTTTGAGCTATGTTCACTACTCCAAGTAGCCAATTTAGGTTAAGCACTTTCCATCCACCTTCATATAGTCTTTCTTTCTTCTGTTTAAGTCAGTTTGACTACAAATGAAACCTCCCTGACCTTGAGTCCATCAGCAGTGCTGAATGTGGCCCATGTACCCTGCAGCATGGTTCCTGGTCAGAGGGCAAAGCTTGCCTGCAAGTAAGACTTTGAAATGGCACTTGGCTTGGTTCCCTGAAGTAAGTCACATGCTTTCAACCCTCTAGTCCTTCTCCTACTGTTGGAGCCACCCAAAGGGAAGCTGATATGAAAACAGCACGTTACTTCCCATCAGCAAAGAACATCTTCGCCCCCTGCGATGGGCTCGGCTGGTCTGGCAGCCACAGGCAAACTGTGTTTTATTTGTGAACATCCTTCTTGTTTCAGCAGATAATGGACTCTAGTTAGGAGACAACACAGTAAACACAGCATAAACATTGGAATGTGCAGCTAGAATGAGTCTGCATATAAATAAGAGTGCTGGGAGCCAGGGAGGTAATAAGTCAGGAACGCAATGGAGAAAGGTTATTAAAAGAGGAGCTTGTAAAAATCTGCAACAAGGCTGAAAGCTTGGAGCATTTCATGATTACAGAAGGACCAAAGGCATCAGCCTGTCTCATCTGGGCTCTGACTAGCTGAGTTACTGGACATCTTACTTAAATCCTGCTGTTACTCACTTTGTTCAATCATAAAATTGAGACTTTATACACTTTAATAAAAGTTCTAGGGCTGTTGTGAAGATGTGTGCATGAAAGTATTATGAAAAAAGCGGATATTGCTGTACAAATGGAACGTTATATGATTCTTAATTTTGGAAGGTAGCTGAAATTACTCTTTTATGCATCTAAGCCCTCTCGTTGGTTGAATATCAAACAAAGTTATCTTTTGTAATAGAAATCTCTCAGGGACATATCAGGCATAAAAGAAATCAAAAGAATTTTCTGCTGTGTTATAGTCAAAACAGAAAGATCCTTTTTATTAGCTTTATATTAGTCAGCATATGGTAAGTTATGTTGCAATAACAAATAAATCCTACAATCCCATTGGCTTAACAATAACAAAAGAGCATGTTCATAATCTTTCTGAAGCAACGCTCAGTGTGTCTTGGGTATTTCTCCTGTGTCTCTCTTCTACACATTGAGTTCTGAGTCCTAGGCTGCTTCCGTGACTTCTTGCATTGCCACCAAATGGGGAAGAAAAGGCTGGATCCCATGATGAATGTTTTTAATAGGCCACAAAATGGTTTATCACTTCCACTACTTTCCATTATCCAGAACCCAGTTACACGGCCCTGACCCAGCTGCAGTTACTTGTAGAGGAGTCCATAGGTATCTTCATGAGCTCTGTGTTTGTCTCACCTTTCTTAAAGTTAGTATTTTCTAATGAATATACATGGAAGCCTTGTAGTCTTGGAAACTCTACTACTTTAGTGTTGCTCCAATGACCTGTAAGCCTGTGGCCAGGATTATGAGCTTCCGTATTTTGGGACAGAACAAGATTCCCAAGAGGACTTACCAACCAGCTGTAGACCTGCTATATGGGTCCGTTGTGATTTTAATTCTAGAAACCAGTGTATCTGCTTCCTGATTTATTCTGGGTAACACTTAAGTAATTTAACCATATTTCCATGATAATTGCTGCTACGCCTTCTTAGTAGCTATGATATAGTTGGGATAGTGTTACCTTCTATCCTTCTAATTCTGAGGCTAATAGCTTTGGTCAGGCAATTTGCTATTGATTAGAATACTTTATTAAAATCCTTGAATCATTGTGTGGAAAGAAAAACTTGTTAAATGCAATCATATATATCTTATGACCTAACATCTGGTATTTTTATAATTGGAATTCATCATGAATTGCTGACATTATTTACTACCTTCAATTTTTCTCTATTTAAAGTGATTCAATGGTAACTTTTAGAGTTGCAGAAGATGTCTCAGCATTGAGATTATTGAGATTTAACTTATTTAAGTAAGGAGGCCATTAGACTGGTACTGCTTTAAATTCATAGTGACCAAAGTTAAAAAATGAAAAAAAAAAAAAACTAATCCTGTAAATGCCTCAAGATTATAAAATTGAACCCAAAGACAGCCAATCACAAACAGCCAACTAGACTTTAAGCTCTAGCCAATCAATGATTTCCTTATTTTGTTTCTGCCTTTACGCCATAAAAATCTGTCCTGTAGGTGGAGCATTGTAAACACTTCAGGTTTGGCGCCACTGGATTTAAATCAATTTTGCTCAAAAAATCTTAATATTTTCAATATGCCTTAATTTATCCTTTAACAGATTCCAGTGTTATATTTTGTGACTTTGAGGCCTATATTTGAACAGAATGGACATCTATAGGAAGCAATTGTTACCTTAGAATAGCACTCGCATTTAATTTTAAATACCTTTTCCAGATGGATAACCAACTGTTTTCATGACTGTTTGGAAGTTCCTAGCAGTTAAATGCTGCTGTGTAAAGGTTACCTTTTCACTTTATCTTCAACAATGCAGTCTGTTCTTAGATTGGGTCCACTTTCTCCGCTCATGAGCTCGACGATTTGAATTCACCAATCCTAAACTCCATCTGTTTGTTGCCTGCAAACAGTCGAACAGATTTCAGTAAATTTAGAAACTGTAAATAAATAGTTGGATAAGCCTGAATGATGGGTAAGATTTAAACGTTGAAGATAGTCAGCCATTATATTTATGACTTAGAGCTGTCTCATCATCTTCAAGGTCAGATGACAATTTCCTTCCTCCTCACACTCCAAATGGTGACATCATTTCCTTCCAAACTTTGCAGAATAAAGTAAATTCAGACTAAATTTAAACAGCCATATCTGTCCCCTCTGGTTTCCACAGTCTGCTGTAATTAGTCATCCATACATTCTTTTTGCATTTCCAGTAATTTTCATATAGAAGAAACAAAAAACAATAAAAAGGGAAACATGATAACATAACATAGAAAACATTTGTGTATTATCTTAAAGAATATGAATATATTCTAACAGCAGAACTTATGGTGCTTTAAAGACATTGTTGATACCCAAGAATTTTGGGGAACACATATTGATATAAAATATAAAAGAATGTGTGACAAAACTTTACACAACAAGAGCTACCTTTCCCCTGTAAACATTATTTACTGCAAGTATATTTCAAGCCTTGCTAAGCATTTTCCATATGGTATTCTGCTAATATTTGAAAAGAATTTGTGAATTATATTTTCTGTACTCATTTAAGAGATGACAAGAGCAAGTCTGGAAAAGGTTAAGTACCCTGCAAAAATCACAACGCTGGTAAATAGAGAAGCTGAGATTCAAACACAAGTATCTCTATTCTCGTCTTTTGATTTCTTCTATTTGTTTTTTTATGGAAGGGGTTGGGTGGTGCCAGTGAAAGGAAGATGCATCTTCAAGTTTTTTGTTGCTTTCAGAAAGTCTGTGTGATTAGGTAAAAGGAAATGCTCAAGCTTTTGTTTCATAGGCATCTTTGATATTCCTATTTCAGATGATTCTTTTAAAGGGATAGCTGAGCTTTCATGCTAACTTCCTTCAATACACAAAGTACTCAGAGATGGATACAAGCATCTAAACATGGTTAGACTTCCCCTCCTTTTTTTTTTTTCTGCATATCTACCATGAAATAGGGATTTAAAATACATTCAGATTCTCCTTGTTTTCATATTGCCAAGACTCCTGAACCTTTCAAAAATTACCTTTTTAAAAATTAAATCAACTTCATTGAGATGTATTTGACATACATTTAAATGAACCCATTATAAATATACAATCCAATGAGACTGGGTAAATATGTACACCTATGTAACCACAAGCACAGTAAAAATAGAAATTTCCATCATTCCAGAAAGTTTCTTCCTACTCATCTGTAGTCCCTCACTACAATCAGCTATTTGGCTTAAGGAACAATTGATCATTTTTATGTGACTATAGAGTAGATTTGTATATTATAGAAGCTCATATAAATGGAATCATACAGTATGTATTCTTTGAGCGTTTTTTAATCTTAGAGTAATATTTTTGAGACACACCCTTTTATAAAAGTGAAGCATATTTGATTTACAATATTATAATAGTTTGAAGCGTACAATGATTGATTCAGGATTTTTGTAGATTGCACTCTAAGTGCAAGATAATGACTGGCTATAATTCCCTGTATATTATTATTTTATACATGATAGTTTATATCTTTTAATCCCAAACCCCTAATTTGTCTCTTACCGCTTCCCATTCCCTTTTGGTAACAACAGTGTTGTTATCTACATCTGTGAATCTGCTTTTGTTTTGCTTATATATTCATTTGTATTATTTTCCAGATTCCATGTATGTTGTAGCATACAGTATTTGTTTTTCTATGCCTGACTTATTTCATTAAGCATAATATCCTCTAGGTTCATCCACGTTGCTGTAAATCACAGCATTCCATTCTTGTTTATGGCTGAATAATTTTCCATGATAGATAGATAGATAGATAGATAGATAGATAGATAGATAGATAGATCTCACATCTTCTTTATCCTTTGATCAAGATACATACACCCTTTTTGATGAATGTGTCGGTGGTTAGTTGGTTCTTTTTATTGGAGGGTTATTTATTATATAGAAAGAACATTTGTTTATCTAGTCACCTATTGATGGATATTGTGGTCGATGTCAGTGAGCTATTATGAGTAAAGCTATTATGAACATTTTGACTATATTTTTGTGAATATCTGCTTTTGCTCTCTTGGGTAAATATCTCAGAGTAGAATTTCTGGTAAATATGATAAAGATACATCTAACTTTATAGAAAACTATTTGGCAAAGTGGCATATTCCTACCAACATCTCACATCAACTCCTATATGGAATTCTGGTTGCTCACTAATTTGAGCAAGTTTTGGTATTGCCAGTCTTTTAAAAATTGGAATCCTAATTTTTTAATAGAAAAATTAGGATGGAACTAGTTTTTATTTGAATTTCCTTGTGACTACTGATTTGGGGCATATTTTCAGGTGCTTATACAAATTTTTTTTTTCCTTTTGTCATTTTAGGGCCGCACCTGTGGCATGTGGAGGTTCCCAGGCTAGGGGTCTAACAGGAGCTGTAGCCGCCGGCCTGCACCACAACCACCGCAATGCAGGATCCGAGCAGTGTCTGCGACCTACACAACAGCTCACGGCAACGCCAGATCGTTAATCCACTGAGCAAGGCCAGGGATCGAACCCACAACCTCATGATTCTTAGATTCATTAACTGCTGCACCATGATGGGAACTCCTACAAATTTTTTTGATGTTTCCCTTTCAATATTTTATCTATTTGGTAAATTGGACTGTGTTTTCATATTGTTTTTAAGAGTAGGGTATATATTCTAGGTACAGTTTATTTTTCAGATATATGTAATGCAAATAAATTATTGTTGGCTGTCATTATTAGTATCTTTTGAAGAACAAATTTTAAAAATTTTGATGAAGTTCAATTTATCAATGTGACCTTTTATGGCTTGTGTTTTTTCTTATTCTAAGGAATCTATCTGCATGTCAAATTATTTTTTCCATGCTTTCTCCTAAAGTATCATTTTGTATTAATTTTTATGCATGGTTTGAGGTAATGGATAGGCTTTATTTCCATATAAATATTCAGTTTTCCAGATGTTTTTGTTGAAAAGTCTATTTTTCCCCATTCAGTTACCTTGGCTTCTGAAAATCAATTGACCATATGTGCATAGATCTATATTCAGACCCAGAATAGTTTCTCATTGATCTATTTGTTTATCCTTATGTCTTACTTTGATTTTTGAAGTTATGTAATTACTCCATTTTTTTCTTCTTTTCAAAACTGTTTTAGGTATTCTGTATTTTTTGCATTTTATTTTTTTCCCTTTTTTTTTAGGGCCACACCTGTGGCATGTGGAAGTTCTCAGACTAAGGGTTGAATTGGAGCTGCATCTGTGACCTATGCTCAAGGCAAGGCCAGATTCTTACCCCACTGAGCAAGGCCAGGAATTGAACCCATGTCCTCATGGATACTAGTTGGGTTTGTTACTGCTGAACCACAATGGGAACTCCTGTTTTTTGCATTCTAAAATATACTTTGTAATCAAATCACTTTCTTAAGAAAAAAAAATCGTGCTGAGATTTGTTTGGGACTGAGCTGAATCTGTAAATCAGTTTGGGGGAGGATAAGCAATTTGAGTCATTCAATCCATGGACATGTAATTTCTATCCACTTATTTTAGTCTTTAATTTTTATCAGCAAAATTTTACAGTTTTCAATGAAGAAAAATTGCTTATATGTTGTTAGATTTACTTCTAAGTATTTAATTTTTGATGCTATTCTCAATGCTATTTTTATTTTTTATTTATTTTTTTAATATAATGATTTTTATTTTTCCATTACAGCTGGTTTACACTTTCTGTCAATTTTTCAACTGTACAGCCTGGTGACCCGGTTAAGCATACATATATATAGATTCATCACAAGTGGTTAGACGTAGTTCCTGGTGCTATAACGCAGGATCTCCTTGCTTTTCCATCCCAGAGGCAATAGTCTACATCTATTAACCCCAGACTCCCAGACCATCCCATTCCCTCCCCCTTCCCCTTGGCAACGACCAGTCTGTTCTCCAAGTCCGTGATTTTCTTTTCTATGGAAAGGTTCATTTGTACAGTATATTAGATTCCAGATGTAAGTGATATCATATGGTATTTGTCTTTCTCTTTCTGACTTACTTCATTCAGTATGAGTCTCTAATTCCATCCATGTTGCTGAAAATGGCATTATTTTATTCTTTCTAAATTCTATTTTTAAAATACAATTTAAAATTTTTGATATACAGTTGATTTTTGTACCTTGTTTCCTGAAACTATTCATTCAATTTATTATTAGTTACTTAAGTTTTTCTCCAGATTATTTTTTAGAATTTTCTCTGTATATGACTAAGATACCTATGAATAAAAACACTTTTATTCTTTCTTTCCCTATCTATATGCCTTATTTTTTTCCCCAGCCTTGTTGAGCTAGCCTAGAACTCTAGTACAAAGCTGAATAGTGGTGGTGGGAGCAAACCTTTTTTATCTTTTTGTACCTCATGGGGATAGTTTAGTTTTTATCATTAAGTGTTATGCTAGCTATAGGTTTTTCATTGGTACTCTACCAAGTTACAAGATAAGAATAGGTGTTAAAATTTATTAAATGATTTTGCTACATTTATTAATGGAATTAACATGGTTTTTCTCTCCTATTTTCTAAATATGATAAACTACATTGGATGGTCTTGGAGTGCTATACCAATCTTGCAATGCTGGAATAAGCTCCAACGTGTCATGATGGTATTTTTGTTTTTTTTGTTTATTTTGTGCTTCTTTTTAAAAATATTTTTATTATGATTTATTTGCAGTGTTCTGTCAATTTCTGTTTTACAGCAAAGTGACCCATCATACATATACATACATTCTTTTTTTCACATTATCCTCCATCATGTTTCATCACAAGTGATTAGATATATAGTTCCATGTGCTATACAGAAGGATCTCATTGCTCGTCCACTCAACATACAAGAGTTTTCATCTCCTAACCCAGACTCCCAATCCATCCCACTCCCTTCCCTTCCCCCTAGCAAACACAAGTCTGTCCTACATATCCATGATCTTTTCTGTTTTGTAGATAGATCATTTGTGCCAGATTTTAGACAAAACTATAAATGATATCATATGGTGTCTGTATTTCTTGTTCTGACTTACTTCATTAGTATGAGAGTCTCTAGTTCCATCGATGTTGCTGCAAATAGCATTATCTTGTGCTTCTTTATGGCTGAGTAGTATTCCATTGTATATATGTACCACATCTTCTTAGTCCATTCATCTATCAGCGGGCATTTAAGTTGTTTCCATTTCTTGGCTGTTGTGAATAGTGCTGCAGTGAACATATGGGTGCCTGTATCTTTTTCAATGAAATTTTTGTCTGGATATATGCCCAGGATTGGGATTGCTGGGTCATATGGTAGTTCTACATTTAGTTTTTTGAGGTATTTCCATGCTGTTTTTCATAGTGGTTGTATGAAACAGTGTACATTCCAACAGTGTAGAAGGGTTCCCTTTTCTCCACATCCTCTCCAGCATTTGTTATTTGTTGACTTGTTAATGATGGCCACTCTAACTGGTGTGAGGCAGTACCTCCTTGTAGTTTTGATTTGCATTTCTCTAATAATTAGTGATGTGTTAAGCATTTTTTATGTGCCTGCAGGCCATCTGTATGTTTTCTTTGGTGAAATGTCTGTTTAGGTCTCCTGCCCATTTTTCAGTTGGGTTGTTTGGTTTTTTTGTTGTTGAGTTGTATGTGTTGCTTTTATATTTTGGAGATTAAACCTTTGTCAGTTGATTATTTGCAAAAATTTTCTCCCATTCCATAGGTACGATGTATTTTTTATATGTTGCTATATTTGATGTGCTAATATTTTGTTAAGGAATTTTGCTTCTATATTCATGAAGGTCTTCAGTTTTCTTTCGCTCTGATATCTTTGTCTACTTTTGGTATCAGGATAATAGAATAAGTTGCAAAATGTTCTCATATTTTCTGTTTAGAAAGGGTCTTGGTACATAAATAATATTATTTATTTCCTAAATGTTTGATAGATTTTTCTACTTAAGACATATCTATGTTTTCATTAGCAGTTTCCAAAAGTCCAGTTCTTTTAGTAGACCTGCTGCTATTCAGATTTACCATTGGTAATTTTTGTTTTTTTTTTTAACTGTTTATAAATTTGTAGCCATATGATTGACTGTTCTAAGTGTTCTCTTATTATTTTTTAAATGTCTAAAATTGCTCCCCAGTTCTAGTGGAAGAGAGTCTAAGTTCATTTCTCACTCAAGTGAAATCTGTTAGAGGTCATATTAACCCTCAAGGGCTACCAAGCATATATTGAGTCTGTGATCTAGGCTGTTAGATCTTGTGGTTTTGTAATCCCCATGCATGGTTTCCATACCTACCCCTGAATGAAGACAGAGCTAGAATGTCTTGTAGGGTTTTTTCTTCAGTGTATAAGTGAAACATGTCATTTCTACTCACAGCTTTTGGCCGGAAACAGTTGCTTGGCTCTGTCCAGATGCAAGAGATCTGGAAGAGCTGGTCTCCAGCTCAGTTCTCAGTAAGGTGAGAACTCTATCTTCATGGCCACTAATGATGTCTCCCACATGCATCTGTCACCTGACAATATGCTTCACTGTCGGACTAAATAGGGTACTTCTGACCACATATGTGTCTGAAATCCCTCCAGCTGTTCCAAGGGCTTTCATATCCATTATCTCAATATGTCTGCAAACCAATCTGTCAATTATGCAGGGCAGCTTATTTTAACCGTTTTACCTTGGGTAGGTAAGTAAGGGGAGGCCAAAAACAGATCGAGATAAAGAAAAGAGAAAGATACATGTCTGTTACACCCACAGGTCCCTGTGTTCTCTCCATGATCAGCCTCCTGCGGAAGCATTGAGGCTGGTAATAAAGCAAAGAGCGGGGCACCTGTGGGCAAGCAGTTTACTGGAATTTCTGCTAGAAGGAAAGAAGGCAGGTCCAGCAGATGTAGACTAATTTGGGTAAGTTTATTAGGCTCTAGGATAAGGGCTGTCAAGTGTTGTCTGTTGCCTGGCCTCGAGATGATTAAGATGGGTCTGAAGTATGAGAGTTTGATAAGGGAGTTGTTTGGTTGGGGTTGTGTGGACTTTATTGGCTGCTCAGGAAGGGGAACTGACTGGCCTCTAGCCAGGTCCTCAAAACCGGGTCAAGATAGCATTTAAAAACTATATTGTGGAGGTATTATTTATTGTCCTCAGTTTACATTTAGGAAACCGAGCCACATTAGGGTTAGATCATTTACCCAAGCTCATCTAGGAATAGAAGATCCTAGGAATAGAATACAGAAGTCTGATTCACTGATGGATATGCTTTCCAGTGCACTGCTTTATACACAAGGGAGGTTTAATAAATGCTTCTGTGAATCACACTCCTCAGATCAGAAGCCTGGGTTCCCCATTCCATGGCTTCATTTAGGGGTGTGGTCCTTCCTCTTCTCATATGAGACCTATTATCTGTCCACGTCCCAGAGGGGCCATTGAACACAGAGGAAGTGCCCCTTACTCCAGTTCTCAGGGAAGGTAGCCTTTCCATCTGCTTTCGTTACAGACTGTAATATGGTTTGACGTAGAAGCACATAAGTATTGCAGATACTGACTCCTAGGTGGCAGTCTTCCAGGGGTTGGCAATAATTAAGGCTAGTGAGTGAAGCTTTTCCAAGAGTAGATTTCCCTAGAACAAGGATTAGTCTAAAAGTTCAATGCCATCTTTTTAAAGGGTGCATGCATAGAGCCATCACATTCAACAATGCTTTAAATGGCTCAAAAACTAAATGCTGCTCTCCCACTACCACCCATTTCCCGAGCAATGCTGTTCAAGGCAAGCCTGCTGGCTGCGGAATCCAGTTTTCTGGGGGAACAGCAAACAAACAGGAGTTGGCATATTGTGGTGTTTAGGCCATATGAACACTAAAACCTATTTGCAAACACTATGGATAAGCTAAATTGAGTTAATTTCAATTTCTTGAGTTGAAACACTGAATTAAAAAACAATTTAAATGTCTCACTCCTTTAGAAAAAAAATCAATGCTTTAAAATTAATTTCATTTTTTAAATGTAGTGTTAACTCAATAAAGCCTTTTGGGCTTTTTAAGCTAATTGTCTTTGAACTCACTTTAAATTCAAAAGTCTTTATAATTTTGATAATATTTTAAACCCTATCCTCACTATAGTAGTTCACATTATAAACTTAGAAGAATACAGAAAAAAATTTACAAGGCTCTTGTGCAAGAATGAGACACATATTTTTGAACCATTCTTAGTATTTTTGAAGAAGTCAGAATTGTCCCATTTTGTTTAATGAAATCATATGTGTGTATGTGACTATATGCATATATGTACAGAGTAAAAATTTCTGAATTTGTGGAAAAAAAATCCCAAAGACGCTATACTAGAAAGTTATCTCTGGGGGGAGACAACAAAGTATTTTGCTATAACTTTTATGCTTTTGTTTATTTATTTTTCTTTTTATAGCCACACCTGCAGCATATTTAAGTTCCCTGGCTAGGGGTCCAATCAGAGCTGCAGCCACAGCCAGGGCAACACCAGATCCAAGCCACATCTGTGACCTATGCCGCAGCTTGTGGCAACACTGGATTCTTAACACACTAAGCGAGGCCAGGGATCGAACCCACATCCTCATGGATACTTCTCAGGTTCTTAACCTTCTGAGCGACAACAGGAACTCCTAATCTTTATACTTTTATTATTTTAACTTGATTATTTCTAGCAAGTTTAAAAAACCGTAACTGACAAAACAAGTACTTTAAAACGTATTTTAAGCCCTGAACCAAACAATGTGTTTGAATGTGGTCAGTTCATTTTGCCCAAGTGGGAACAGGGTTTAAGGGTTTAACATTTTGGCCCCATATTATGAACTTTTCCATGCCATTAGTCTTCCACAACAATGTTATTTTAAATAATCTCATACTATTCAATTTTATAAATGTATCATCACCATCAATTTCCGCTGGGAACACATGTTCATTGGGAATAAATAATTCATAAGTGAAGTAGAACAAGCAGTAAATGGATTCTCTTCTCACTTTCCACCCCCCTTCTCTAGATGAACACATTTTTCAAAGCTTAATGTACATTTTTCTAGACCTTTCACTATTTACATACAAGTTCCCAGACACTAGAGAGTATCCAGTGAAAAGCTTCTTTCCTTATCCCACACCTTTTAACTCTTCTATTTTTCATTCTTCTGGTAGTGATCTCAGATGATTTACTAACTTAAAATACTATTTGTTGATTTGCTTGGTGTATGAGACATTTCTGTCCCTTACATGACTTCCTTTTCCTTTCAACCTTGTTTTAGTTTTAAGTCTATTGATTTAGTTCCTGGTTTTGAAAATATATTAAAATACCTATTTATTTTTAAGTTTATTTTTATTTTTTTGCTTTTTAGGGCCGCACCCGTGGCATATGGAGATTCCCAGACTAGGGGGCAAATCGGAGCTCCAGCTGCCGACCTACACCACAGCCATGCAGGATCTGAACCATGTCTGTGACCTACACCACAGCTCATGGCAATGCTGGATCCTTAACTCACTGAGTGAGGCCGGGGATCAAACCTGCAGCCTCATGGTTCTTAATTGGATTCGTTTCTGCTGCGCCATGACAGGAACTCCAAAATACCTATTTCTTGACCCATCTAATCCAAATACATTTGCCTTGCTCCTTTAGGGCTTGGACTGATAAGAGGTTAAGATTCCAGATGTTTTGCATGGCATCTGCACAAACATATCTCGCTCATTCAATGGCCCTTCCTTCTAGAGCAGCCACAGACCCTGGTCCCACAGACAGCAGGCTGCATCCTGACTGGTAGAAGACCCAAAGGAAAGAAAAAAAATAAGGAAAACATACAACCAGGGCTGCTGGTCTGTCTCCTTCTACAGTCTCCGATTCATTTAGGATTCAGATGTGCCTTCTTTGCCTGTTTGGGCACAAGGCCTGTTAAAGGCTCTAAGATGATGACGAAAGAAAGTATTTATCCTCTTCTTTGGACAAGAGCAAAGAGGAGGGTGGGGTCAGATGATCAGTCACCAGATGCTCTTCCATATTCCCCAAATTAATAGCTGTATTCAAAAGGGGAAGGTTCCCGAGCAAAGGGCTGGGATTTTCTGGAAGCGGTTTTTCAAAGGGGCCATGTTTCAGTGGCCCGACTGTCAGCCTGGGGTCACACACAGGTTGACAGACTTTTCAGACTTACTGGAGCTCTAGCACTCCCTCCAGCTCTGGGCAGGAGGGGAGGGAGGATTTGGGGGAAGGGTAACTACTGTGACAGAGAAGGAGCTGTCCTGCACATCCTTTTGGAAATAACCCTTGTATCTGCACAGTGCTTCTCAAGCCATCCTCAGAGCCATCCTCAGAGCCATCCTCAGGTGGATTACACGTGAGCTTCACAGCAGTCAGACCTAACCCACCCATCCTTCAGCAGTACACTGCTTGTTTAAATTATCAAGGATTTCGCCCCAGCCTGTTTCCACTCAGCTCCAGGTCTGCTTGTTTTTTATCTGTAGCTAATTTCCTGCCCTTGGCCCCACTTCTGATTTTAGGCAAAATCCTTTGAGATTTTTATGATTGCATTTCCTATCTTTTACAGTTGTTTTGCCATCTAATTGCCTGCCTCTTCTTTTTGCTATGACTCATCTTTGTCAGGTCTTTCCAAGGCATTCAACTTGGTGTACATGGAAAAACAACTCTCTTTTCATGTTCGCCTTCCATGGGTTTCTGTGACATTTAATTAAACTCTATCATTACAAGAGCATACATAGAGGCATAAATGGTTGGGGTCCAGTCACAGTTGGCATGACTGAGCATCCCACTCAATTGGTGGAAGTGACAGTGTTAATATATATCAGAAATTAGCCAACTAGCAGAGGGCCTTCAGCATGCTGTGCCGTCAGTCAATGTGATTTACCAAAGACATGGAGAGGGTTCATTAAATAGTCGGTTAGGGAGAGAAATACAGAGAGATTGCACTTCCATGCATTCTACAAAGATTAGAATTGTTTCCCTGGGACCTGTGTCTTGATTAGCCGGTAAGCGGCTAGCACCTTGGCAGACACATTTTATTTTTATTTTTTAATTTAATTTTATTTTGTCTTTTTTAGAACTGCACCTGCAACATATGGAGTTTCCTAGGCTAGGGGTCTAATCGGAGCTCCAGATTCTGACCTAGCCACAGCCACAGCAACACCAGGTCGGAGCCACGGCTATGACCTATACTACCGGCAACACATGATCCTTAACCCACTGAGCGGGGACAGGGATCGAACCCGTGTCCTTCTGAATACTAATTGAGTACATTACCACTGAGCCACAATGGGAACTCCACAGCAGACCTATTTTAGATGTAGGAGGCTGGGAGGATGTGGGGATCGTTCAGACTACTCCAAAATTGTCTTCTAATTTCAGAGTTTAAGGCCGGGATCACTAAGTTGTGAGATGAGCATCATGCCAACGATATCTACTGTGGTAGGCAGAAGAATGCCTCAGCCTCCCCTAAAGATGCCCAGTCCTTAGAGCTTGGGGATATGTTAGGTTACATAATAAAGGGCATTTAAGACTGCAGATGGAATTAACGTTGCTTATCTCAAAGTAGGGAGATTATCCTGGTGGGCTCAGTGCAATCAGAAGGGACCTTAAAAGTGGGAGAGAGAGAGTTGGAGGGAGGTGAGACCATGGAGAAACTTAGAATGATTCAATGCCAGGACTCAACCTGCCACTGTTGACTCTAAGCCTGGAAGGGGCCGCAAGTCAGGACCGCGAGTGCCTTGGAAGCTGGACAAGAAACAAATTCTCACCATAAAGGAATGCAGCCCTGCCTGTACCTTGATTTCAGCCTTGTGATTCATGCCTCAGATTTCTGACCTCCAGAAATCTGAGAGAATAGCTTTGTGTTTTTTTAAGCCACTAAGATTCTCATAACTTTTTAGAAAAATTGTAGGCAAATAGTCCATCTACCTTCTTCTTGATGTCTTCCCTTTTCCTAATGAAGGAAATTTCATTTACAGGAGGTATTTAATGTAAGCACCAAACTTTACAATCCTTTCCTACTCCCCTCTGGATTTAAAAGTAGTTTTTAAGCTGCTGCTTGTGACTGGAGGGATGTAAAATAAAGGGCCAAACTTCTTTACAGCAACATGTTTGAAAAACTTTACCGATCCAAGGACAGTTCTTTGAAACAGCGGTTCTGTCGTGGATGGAGAAAGAGCAGGGAGCAGGAGGGCTCTGGGCTGTGCTACGCTTGATAAGCCAAGGTTCTGGGTGAGCAAATGTCAGACCCTGTTTGGAGGCAGGAGGGCTGCTCAGGGCAGCCGGTACCCCCTGCTGTGCTCCGCTGGACTGGTCCCCAGGGTGACCTTGCAAACACCAGTCACTGCCAAGTTTATCTTGGTCAGCATTGTCTCTCAGCACAGAACCTCTTATATTTAGACAGTGAGACCCCAGGGAGTTGCAAAGAGGAGCAATGCCAAAGAGAACACACACTTTGTACAAACCACCAGAAGAACCAGAAGGAGGGGTTAGAACATCCCTCGACAGGTCTGAGGAAGGTAGAGGACTCTGCAGAGGTCAAACTTTCCCCAACTCAAAATTCAGCATAGACATAAGGTGCACGTACAGACAAATTAGTTACCCATGTGATGACCAAGCCCTGAGGGAGGGACCTGGGGGGTCCATGTTTTGAAGTCAGAGGAGGGATTTTTACCCTTGACTAGGTGCCTGTGGGTCGGGGGCAGTGGATAGGAAAGAGATAAGCAGAAGAGGAAGATGCTTGGGGTTCTGGAGGGGGCCAGAGTGTCAGCACGTTCGCTTGCTCAGTTGCCCTTGGTTGACCAAAAGGAATAATGCAGGAGATTCTGTTACGGGACTTGTCCTGGGTGGGAAGCTTGCACAGGCAGGTTGTCAGCGAATTGTGGCAATTGTCTAATTTGAAACTAATACACTCGGTCTCCTTAATAGAGATCCTCTGAGGTTCATGAGAATAGGGGTGACGTATGTCAGTATTTCTGAAATATTTAAGCATTGATGGGAGAAGGTTGCCCAGGATGGGACAAGGCATCTCATCTTAGACTTGATTTTTCTTGTGTAAAAGGGGGTCGAGAGGTTTCCCCTATATACTCAGACTTCAGAATATAGTGAGATTTACATACACTATTTGGTGAACTTTGAAGCACCTTACTTAAGTAAGTTATGATTAGTATTTTCATTGCTATTGATAGATTGACTTTTTAACTTAAAATTTTTACTGAGCTATAGTTGATTTACAAAGTTGGTTTCTGGTGTACAGCAAAGTGGTTCAGTTAAACACACACACATATATATTATGTGTATATATATATATATATATTCTTTCCCATTACGGTTTATTATAGGATACTGACTATAGTTCTTATGCTATAGAATAGGACCCTGTTGTTTACCTGTTTTATATATAGCAGTTCTTATATGCTATTCTCAAATTCCTAATTTACCGCTTCTTTCCCCTTTGGCAACCATAAGTTTGTTTTCTACGCCTGTGAGTTTGTTACTGTTTCATAAATAAGTTCATTTGTGTCATATTTTATTTTTATTGAGGTATAGTTGATTTATAATATTGCGTTAATTTCAGATGTACAGAAAAGTTATTCAGTAATAAGTGTGTGTGTGTATGTGCATACTTTTTTCAGATTTTTTTCCCACATAGGTTATTACAAAATACTGTGTATAACTCCCTGTGTTACATGGTAGGTCTTTAATTCGTACCAATTCATCAGAATTACCAAAGCTTTATAACAACTTTTCTGCCAAGGTATTTTATGATGAAAGAATGAACCAATTCCTTTTTGACCCCATGATCTTCTTTAGTTGTTATCTTGTATCTGTTCCCTTATATTTCCACTTTTTACCACCCCATTCATTCATCCGTTCCCTTCACACTGGTATATCCCCATTGGTTTACTGAAATTAGCTTGGACAGATGATCTTCTAATAATAAGATTATAACAGCAACAATAACAATGATGAGGATAGCTACTCTTTATCGGGCCTTCATTTTGTCAGGCATGCTTCTAAGTGATTTACATGTAATAACTAACTTTGTGCTGTGAGTAGGTAATCTTATCAATTGAATCAAGAAGGAAATTGTGGCACAGAAATGGGTCCCTTGCCTAGGTCAGAGTTTGCGAGTGGCAGAGAGAGAATACAAACCCCGGCAATCATACTCCAGCACCACGCCTGTCACCGTGATGTTATGCTACTTCTTACATTTAGATGGTGAGACCTTCTTGATGTGGATGTTGCTTACAGTGACAATCTGTGGTTGGGGATAGGGCATTGAAAAGCAGAGTGGGTGGGTGGATTAGAGCGGTGGAGCTGGCAGTTAAATCTAGGGATGGCCCTGCTCTTGGTATTGAGAGGTCTACAGATGAGCCGAGGTTGGCAGCCATTCTGAAAGTCCTTGGTCTGGAGCTGTGGCTGGACCAGCGCAAAAGAGCTGACTGAAGAAGCTGTAATCGGAACCAGGGAAGTTCTAGCTGGACATTTGAGGAGGAATCAGTTTCTCCAGATCTAGGGGCACAGCCAGGGTCAGGAGGGGCTTTCAACAGAAGCCAGGGTGACTTTCAAAAACACTTTGTGGCATTTTGGGGGCTTCATGATCTGGGGTTCCCTAGTGCATAAATGTCCCTCTCTTTGGGTTTTGCGATGATGATAAATGTCTAACATGCCTTGGTGGTCCTCACATCTTCTGGACTTGGGTTAATATGGCAAACTGGCTATTCTAACAAAGCAGGCAGTGTCCTTCTGTGCCTTGTTAGCTTCCTCTCCACCTCTCCAGTCCAGTGAAGCTGGACAGAAATAGCAGAACCCATTGCAGTCCGCCCGTGCACATGTCTGCATCCTACAGAGATGTGAGAGAAAAGGAGGGGGGAGAAAGTGACATTTGGAAATGCTATTTTGAGGGAAAACCCTCAAAAATGAAATAAAGCTTTAATCAGCTAGAATACAGATGTGGTAGCTTGCCCATTCTGGGATAAGTTATTTTTTCAGATGTACATAAAGCAATTTAGCCATTCATAAATTTGACGAGTCAAGGCATAGTCCCTTAAAAAGCAATGTTGGGTAATGGGCCTGTTATTTTGTGGAAACCATTTAGTAACCATATAATGTAAGAGTTGACAGTATAAATATACTTTATGCTCCCAATTGATGGAGAGTCACCGAGAGAGGACTCTGGGGGTGTCCTGGAGTGACTTCATGTACCATGTCTGCGAGTGTACACATCTGTGCATGTGGGTGTGAATGTGGGCAGGTGGGCAGGGATCAAGGCAACTCTGTTTGTGTTAAGACATTTTATTTTTGTCAACAGAATGAAAATAATTTGACATGATAATTCTGACTCACTGTAGCTGGGGAAGTGTTGGTCTTTGTCTCCAGAATAAAGCACTTTGGGTCTGGCAATCTTATAGCTACTTGAATGATTTTCTCAAATGGACACCATACAGGACTGTGTCTATATGGGGAGCCCAATTTCTTCCATGAATTTCCTACCTCCTCCCAATACCCATATTGGAAACATGGCTGAGATGCTCTTCTAGTCCTGTAGAAGCCCCTCAGTCCCTGTTCCCTGGCAGAGAATCAAATTACCTTCCGTTATCCCGTCTCACTCTCTTCCTCTTAGTAATAGAACATTACCTCCAACCTGAGTTTTAGCTGGAACACGTTCACATCCTCGGAGACAAAGGTTGATTACTCAGGCTCCCTGTGTCCTGGCTGTGGCATGAGATTAAATTTCGACCACAAAAGTGATAATAGAAACGATGTAGGCAAACTTCCAGACTGAGTTTTGTAATGAAGCCATGTGTCTTTCTCTCTGTTTCCCCCCTAACTTCTGATTAGGAAACGGCCATCACAGCTGCTCCCTTGAACCCGGGGATGGAAGCTTCAGATTGAGGATGGCAGAGCTGCCAAACTTCCTGATTGTTTGATGAGAGAGAAATGAACTTCTCTTTTATTAAAACCTTTGGATTTGCGGGTCTCTTTGTTATACCAACTTTTCTGTAACCTAGCGAAAATATCTATATGTGGGGCCAGTATGTGCTCTGAGCTATTCTGGTTGACCTCCAGCCCCAAAGCCTAGATCTACTTCCTACTATGTGAATGCTGAGCTCAAGACATTGTAGTTTGTTTAAACTCTGATTCCTTGGAAAGTTAAGAAATGGAATTCATTGTAGTAGCTGGGAGAATACCACAAATAATTTATAAATGTTTTTTTTATCTTTGCTGATTATGTAACTTTGTTAGGGCTTCACCCATGGCATATGGAAGTTCCCAGGCTAGGAGTCAAATTGCAGCTATAGCTAATGGCCTCACCACAGCCACAGCCACAGCCATAGCCACAGCCATAACAACATAGGATCCGAGTCATGTCTGCAACCTACAACACAGCTCACAGCAGTGTGAGATCCCTGACCCACTGAGCAAGGCCAGGGATCGAACCTGCACCCTTGTGGATACTAGTCAGATTCGTTTCCACTGCACCACAACGGGAACTCCTGATTGTGTAACTTTTTATTTGATATAATTTTAATATTATACCAAACTTATTCATTGTAGGAGTAGTACAGGAACTTCTGTGAACTCCCTTTTCAGGTTTACCAACTGTTATGTCCATTTACTTTCTCATTCTCTTCTGCTAGGTGTGAGTCTATTAATATAGTATTTAATTACTTGAGAGTAAGAAGACTGTCTTTTATGATTTTGAACTTTTTATAAAAACATAGCCCAATTATTTATAGAATGTTCCTCAGTTGTAATTAGATTCAGGTTGTCTCTTTTGGGCAGGAATGCCATAGAAGTGATGCTGTGTCTTCTCAATGCCTCATATCAGGAGTTAAATGATGTCTGTTCGTCACTCTGATCACTGGGTGAAGGTGTTATCCACCGGACTTTTCCATGTCAGGTTAATATTTTTCTCTATTTATTCGGTAAATAACGTGTGAAAAGACACTTTGGGATCATGTAAATGTCCTGCTACTGATCATACTTACACCACCATATGAATTTGCTTAAGAAAATATGTTGTCACAAAAAGGAGCTAAGGACTGTCCACCTCTGAAGAAAGAGACCCTGAATCTAGTTTCAGCCCATCAGCCACAGGCCTTGATTTCCTTTTTCTGTAAAATGGATGGGGGAGAGGTCATGTTCTTGGGTGAAGTGGTTTCTGTGTAGTTCTCTGAATCCAAGGAGCTAGTATTTATAGACAGAGGCACTCCTGGCATCTTTGGTAGGACAATTCCTTGAGGTACAAAACTCTCACATGCGTTGAGAGTGAGAGTTGTTGTTTACTAAGTGTCCAGAAGTTTTCTGCACTGGAGAGGTTTTAAAATAGGGATGCTTGTTTTTTTTATATTTCTCCTGCCAAGAGGTAGGGGTTGTGTTCTCTTCCTTTGAATCTGAGTGTGCCTCTGCCCAATTTGGCCAGTGTAGTACTATAAAAGGGACACTATGTGACCTCTGAGGTTTGGTCCTAAAAGGCCATGTAGTTTCCCCTTGTCTGAAGGAAGTCTTAATCTTGGAGGCTCGAGACACTATGTAAAATGTTGGCTCCCCTGAGGGTGCTATGACAGTGGGAAGCCCAATCAATATAGAAGGACGTGGTGTGTATGGCTGCATTGGTCAACGGTCCCAGCTAAGCCCACTTTTGAGTCATCTTGGTCCAGATACCAAACATGTGATTGAAGATGTCTCCACATTATTCTGGCCCATGGTTATGTGAGAAGGTCTCAGCTGTTTGAATCTTCCCAGCTGACATCCTGGATATTGTGGAGCAGAGGCAGTTCTACTTTTGAATTTTTGACCCACAGGATATCTGAGCATAACAATATGATGGTGGTTTGTGCCACTTTAATTTGGAGGGTTTGCCATGCAGGGATAGGCAATTGGAATATCATTACCTTTCCTTGTCCCCTCCGAGGGACTGTAGCGCCCTCAGCTGGGAGCCACTGTGGATTTTAGCCTAATGCTTTCACTTTCTACTACTTGTCAACAAAATATATTTTAAGTCAAAATATTATGATGTGGTGAGTGTTGTCTGTCTCTTCTATGTCCTCTAGGGGAACAAGGTCATGACTTCTGTGGGTTTTTTGGCAATGTCAGCAACCCTGAAACTTTAGCCTTGTTTACTGCCTAAAGTTTACAAAGAATCATGGCATGTTTAGAGGACACTGATTACTTCCCAACAGTAAGTAGTTATAACAAGAAATGTCAGTTGTACTGTGCTTTTGGGATGAAACAGCTGTGACCCTGAAAAGGTGGTGTTGAAGTGAATTCTATAGAGAGAATCCTTTTTCTCTAGAGGCATGACTTTTACATTTGAAGATGTGTTTCAGGGTTTTCTGTCTCATTGCCTTGACATTAAAGCCTGGGTAAGTGAGGAGAATGAGAGTTTTGAGTGCTCCCTGTCTTGACTTGGCATATGTACTATGGTTGCCTTCACTTGATATCTAATGGGGACGAAACCTGAGAGGGAAGAGGAGACCTCAACATTCCTCATTCATTCATTCACTCACTCATTCATTCATTCATTCATTCATCCAACAAACCAGGAATTGTATTAGGTTTTGGTAATAGAGCACCAAGGAAGATAAGCACAGTTCCTGCCCTCATAGAGCTTTTGTTCAACCTAGCGGGATGGACAATGAGCGGATAATTCGCAAGTTTGGTGACTACAGTTACACTGTGTTTCTCATGACCTGTAGCAAAGGACCTGCTTATTTTTCCCATCTATTTCTCATCCATCTAGCGTTTTTGATTTCTTATCCGTCACAGAAAGCTATAGCCTATTACACAAGACAGAATAAATTTGAGCCATTGTGATTTACCACCAAGTCTGACAATACCCAGACTAGTCCATATACTATTCAAGAAGGATGAGTCTACAGATTACTTGCTGGATGTTCCGGAAGGTCAAGTCACTATCCAAGTATTGACACCTTTCCTTTTAATGTCTTTCTTTATCTCACTACACATCCCTGACAAGTACTTCACACTCCAGCTCTTGTCCACTGGCCACACTTTGGGTAGTACAACTCTAGAGAAGGATGAGAGGAGGTTATCACATTGCCAGGTTCCCTTCTTCACATATTGCTCAACAAAAATTAGAAAATTGGAGCGGCTTTTCTCACAATGTGACCATCTTCTGTTCCAGCTTCTTGTTTTTTTCATTCCAGGCTGATAGAAGAGAATTGATGAGCAAAGCCTGGGAGTCACTGCCGTACCCTTTAGAATCTACTTGTTGCTAGAAAGACACGCAGGTTCCTTTCACATTATTCTCAGGATCATTCAGTTCAGGACCTGATGGGGAGGATGCAGAGAGCATGACCTTGGGTATTCCAAGTTCCTACATTCTTCAGGTTGATAGCATGATTCTCTAAGGCATAGTGTTCTCAGGAGGCTCCAAGGAAGAAAGTTACTCAGAATAGCTTCAAATCACTCCACTTATGAAATGCTCAGTGATATCATCTAAATTTTATAGGTAAAGAAATGGTAACACATAAGGAAGGAACTCTCTTGGATAAAAAGATAAGAAAAGGGACACCCGGATGAGTAATTTTTTTCCAGGATTTAAAAAAAACTGGGAAATAAAACCAATGTCAGTGTTTGGGAGAGGGTAGATTTTCATGACCTAGAATTTCTTTCTTTTCTTTTCTTTTTTTTTCCTAAGGACCACATTCATGGCTTATGGAAGTTCCCAGGCTAGCAGTCAAAACAGAGCTGCCACTGTCAGCCTATGCTACAGCCTCAGCAATGAAGGATCCAAGCCGCTTCTGTGACCTATACCACAGCACCCAGCAACACCGGACACCTGACCCACCAAGCAAGACCAGGGATAGAACCCACATCCTCATGACTCCTAGTTATGATTCGCTTCCACTGTGCCACCATTGGAACTCCCTAGAATTTCTTAATAATCCCTTTTATGGCTATTTTTTGTTATGAATAGTTTCCCCTTAAAATTAAATAACCCAAGATGCAATGAATATTACAACAGCTAGGCAGAATATTGCCCTCAAACCCTAGCTTGCTTTGTTGCAATATGAGAGAGTCTGTCCTATCCCAGAATATATGCATCAGCCTGAGGTGAGAGGACTGGCCTTGGGAGGATTCAGGGGGTGAAGCCTCTGGGGGAGGTCACAGGGCCCCTCTACTTCTCATGTCTAATCTGGCCCCTAGGCAGAATTTTGCAACAGAGCAGGGAAATCAGCTAATCATTGACACTTTGCCAGCTGTGGAGTGTATTCAGTGAGGAATTGGAACTGGCAAATGAAGTCCTGCTGCTTGTGTCCAGATCTATTTGTCTGAAAAAAATCATTCCCACCAAAAAAAAAAAAAAAAAAAAAAAAATCCAAAGAGCAAACAACAACATCCAAACCAAACGAGAAATTTAAAGGCCACTACCAATCGTCATTTCTCCTGCTTTTCCTTCAAAATACCAGTGTTTATTTAATAGACCCACAGCCCCAGGATGGAAACAAACAGATCAATCATCAGGGTGTTCCATTGTGCTCATCATCTTGACGTCTGCTGATGGTATTTATCTGAATCTGAAAGGCATCACTCGGGCACAGGTGCAGCTGATGTGGCATGACATTGGTGCTATATAAAGGGCTGAGAATGACAGCATGAAGGTAGAGGAAATTATGCCTGAGCTCTCCAGGCAGCCAGCCCACTTCCCAACCCTCCTGGTACTCTCTGCCTCACCAGAATTACCTCCTGGTCATGACCAACATGTCTCATCATCCACTTCAATAGAAATTGGTCCTCTGCCTGCTACCTGCTCTGCCTGCCGCCAAGCCTGAGATGAACATCTCGTGGGACTACCTTTCTCTGCTGAGATGAGATTTTTTTTTTTCTTCCTAGCATGGAACTTTGCTTATTTCTGAGAGATCATACTAGTTTCTATAGGTGGAGAGTCTGTCCATATTCAGAAGACAAAGTCTGAGGCTTGAGATTTATGAGCTAAATAAAACTCTCAGATAAGCCAGGAACTTAAGGACAGTAAAAGCAGTGTGAGTCTTCAGCGTTTTAAATACTAGCTCATTACTGGAGGTGGATACTTACTACCGCATGGGAGACAGATCAAAGCTAGCATTTTTTTTTGTTTGTTTTGCTTTTTAGGGCCACGCGCATGGCATATGGAGGTTCCAAGGCTAGGGATCTAGTTGGAGCTACAGCTGCCAACTTATGCAACAGCCATAGCAATGACAGAGCTAAGCCATGTCTGTGACCTACACCACAGCTCATGGCAACACCGGATCCTTAACCCACTGAGCGAGGCCAGGGATCGAACCCTCAACCTGATGGTTCCTAGTTGGATTCGTTTCCACTGTGCCACAACGGGAACTCCCAAAGCTAGTACTTTATGTAGCTTAAAAAATAAAATGCCACAAAAACTTGAGCTTGTCCAAGTTGCTGGTGGGCTGGTACCTTGAGTGGAAAGCTGTTCCCTGGGGCCCTAGACAGGGTCACTGTGGGGAATGAGCAGCACCCATCAACACTTTGGAGTTGAGCAAATAGTCATCATCTACTCAAGGATCTCAGAGCTGAAGTTCTGGTATGTGCCTGTGTCTACAATCTGTGTCTTTTGGGAGCCACCTGTGTGTTCTTAGGAGACGAAAGTTTGTAAAGAAAATTTCATAGATGTTCACAACCTGCCAAGAGCTCTGCTTCCAAGCAGGAAGGAACACACGTCACTGAAATCTGTCAAGCATGAGGTGCACAGAACAAGCTTGGACTGGGGACCTGGAGCCCTTGATTCCAGGTATTGCCATGGAGGACTTGGTGACCTGCTGGGGTGAATAAATCATGTTAGATCCATCTGGAAAGGGGATCACAAATGAACTAAGCCAGGGGTAGTGTTACTGACCCTTTTGAGTCACCAGGAAGGGTCCTTCTGCCTGGTGCTGTCCAGGCCATTAGAATGATATGGAGTTCAGTTCAGAAGTAAATGAAAGTGTCATTCTTTGATCAAGGAATAAAGCAGTGCAAACTTCCACTCTAGAGTACAAGCGCTCTCCGTGCCAGCTGGGGGCTGCTTGACAGGGTTCTCGGCTAGGGGGGAAGGGGCAGAGTTCTCACGGGGCTGGTGGAGATCACGCAGGTTGGGTGCAAGGTGGCTGTGCAGTGCTGCTCTCTGCACACGGCCCATGCCCGCCATCTGGAGTTTCAGTGTCCAGCACAGTGCTTCTGCTTAAGGTGTGCTGAGCTGAAGTGACAGCGTGTCGGGGCATAGCCATTTTCCAGGAGGAACTCTGAAGAGTGCAAAGATCAAGGTCTCTGCATGCAGCAGCATCCTATGAGCAAGTGAAACTAGGCTAAGCAGAAAGAAGAAAAAATGTTAGACTTTTTAATTACTCAGATTCTATTTTGATTTCCCGGGAATTGTTCTTGGGCATTACTGGTTACAGTAGGGATAATGACACTGCACCTGCTCCCTGTCCTGGCACCAGCCATCTAATCCAAGGAGGGTTGCATGCACACCCTCCAAATCATAGAATGCAAGATTATTGCAACTCAAGCTGTCTGGATCGGTATGATTTTTCTTATCTAAAACATGGCTTATTTTGACATCCCTAAGGGCTTACTAGCTAACTAGCTAGCTTTTGTGGTCACATGAATTTATGACATCGTGCAAGGTGGGCTGTATGTACCCAGTCAGTTGGGGTGGGGTGTGAACGGGGTTGGTGCCTTGTAGGGCTCTGAGAGGGGAACTGGAAATCTCGGCTTTGCTACTGTGGTGAGCGCTGCTGTGCAGTTTGAAAGCTTGCCTAGCATCTGCCTTTAGGAAAACCCCTCAGGGATCAAAACTCTGATCGTTTTTAAGGTAGCATATTCATTCATTCATTCGGTTATTGATTCTTGTGTTATTTAATTCAGAAATTCAACAGGATATTTATATGTGTAAACAGTTTACCAATCCCTCTTTCTAGAATAGCTATGGGCCCCCTTTTAAGTTCTTTAGGATGGTTTACCTACCCTGTTTATTCATTTGTTCGTTCATTCATTCGGTAATGTTTTTGCCCAGTCGCACTTGCATCCTCATACGGGACTCCGTAGGAGAGAAGAACTAAGGATTCTTGGCCCAGGATCTCTGATGTGGATTTGGATGGCTTGTGGCTGCTGAGGACACACAGCCTTAGCTATAAACTCTTCACAGAGGCATGCAGAGGTTTGCCTCACAAGGTCCTTCAGAAGAACAGATGTCAGTATTTGCTCTGGAGGAGATGTGTTAGGAGGAAGGACAGTGACTCATGACTTTTAAAAACTTGTCTGTAGATGTTTTAAAAGTCCCAGCTGTATACTTGTGAAAGCACTAAGCAGAAGGAACAGAGTTGTTGTGTCTTCGAATTAGTTTTGCCGTTACTAATTACGCACCCTTATTATTGTTTACCTTATTATTGTTTATTATTGCTAACTTCTCTGGTGTTTTCTTGTTACTCATACTTTCTGCTCCAGCTCCTATGCCCCTCTTCTGGGAAACTCCCTGATTATAGCAGATTGATTATGCCTCTCAGCATCCCTAGCCCTTTGTATCTGCTTGCATTTCCTGGTGGCCTCCATGGCTTCACAGTTCATAGAGGGCGTACTGTTGCTCTCTTAGACTCTGGCCTCCTTGGAGAGAGCAAGTATCATGTGAAACACCTCCCATCCTGTTCTCCAACCATGGATACACTGTTTCAAAGGCGCCATAACGTCTTGATACTTCCCTGGATGGCCAGAGGCCTGTTGGACCACACACTGAGGTTACCTGGGCGGGGCTTTCTATACAGATAAGAACTTAACTCCTGCAGCAGTGAGCCCCATCTTCAGCTGTTTCCACTCTATATATTTAGTCCTTACTTGTGCCCTGAGGGCTCCTGTTCCCTTCTCTGCAGATTTTCCTGTTGGAACTTTGCATGTGTCAGTTTGCCTGCAGACACTGCTATAGTGTCACAATTGCAACTTGATGAGAGCAATTTTCCTAATTGAAACAATCCTGGTGATTAGCTCCAGCTCCCTTCTGCCAGCCAGTACAGCTGGGATGGGCTGCGGTGTACACACACACACACACACACACACAGCCCGAGGGTCCGGTTTCCTGGGTGCTCTGAGACCCACTAGAGCTCCCTCTGTATGTCCTCCCTCCCTTCCTGAGTTAACAGCAGTGTCCCAGATACATGCATAACAGGTTTCCAATTTATTTCTTTTCAACAGCCCTTGGCAAACATTTCTTCCCCCTTTCTCTTTTTATTGCTTGCCTTTACTTTATCTGCTAAATCCCTGCTTGTGGGTCTCCAGCTGGCTTTATGGCACCTGCCCTTGTTAATATCTCTGTGTTGTTGCAGTTGCTACCCTTGGGGTCTTAATGAGGAGCAGGTGGATGTTATCAGGTCACTTTAAGGGAAGAGGATGGGAAGGAAACCTATTACCAACCAAAGCATTATATAGGTTATCTCATTTAAAACCATCCTTGTGCAGTAAATATTATTTCCCTGACTTTATAATGAGAAAACCTATCCCCAGGAAAGCCCCCAAATATCATTCTTTGGAAATTCCCTGTAAGAGTCAATCTCTCTTCTGCTTAAGTTCTTTCAATGGAGTCCTAGGATCTATTACAGAATAAAGATCACATTCCTTAGCCCGGTATTCAAAATCCCTCACGGCCTGGCCCTAATCTACATTTTCTGTACCATTGCTCACCACTTTAGAAATATTCAGTTATAATCAAATTGAGTTTTTCCTCTTCTGCATAAGTACCCAACTCTTTCCCACCTCGGTACCTTTGCTCCTGCAATTCTCCCCTTTATAACGCCTCCTCAAACCACTTGCCCGACATATATAGATGGTGTCAAAATTTTGAAGAAGCAATTCAAAAATCACAGACTCCACACAAACCCGCATGACCTCCTCAGTTGGAAGTCATCACTCCCCACTCCACCGTCCATGGCCCCCTCACCTGGGTCTCTCCCATTAGTCCTTCTCACCATGGCCTCATCTGAAGCTGTGATCTCTTTGAAGGTGAGAATCGTGATTCTCTGGTTTTAATTTGTCATCCCACAGTATGTCTGGGGCAGGACCTTTCTCAGAGTTTATGCTTAAAAAATTAGTTGTTGAATTACTGATTTGAGGAAAGGCACCCTATTTTCTAACTACCATCTCCATCTATGATTAATAGCTAGTACTCATTAAGAGACTTCTGACTAAAACTTATGAGACACAAAAGTTGGTGCTATATGACCAGCTTTCTGAAAATTTTGCTTAATGAGGCTAGTTTTTTTTTATACCTCCCAAATGGTTTATCTTCAGCGACTTTTATTTGGTTAAATAGTTATGGATCTACTTTAATGTAAATTTAAAGTTTCAAAGCAGTTAAAATTTTCTTTCCCCTCAGAACAGGACATATACAAATCAGGGTCAAAGTATTCTAATCTCTGTATCCACAGACAATTGGTGGTTATGCAAAAATGTACACATGAAATATGAAATATGCTTACCAAAGAACTCGAGTGTTAACTTACCTCCTTTGACCTGAATTTAACTATTAATTTAGTCAATGAACATTTGTATGTACAGACATAGATAGTTTCTAAATTTCAGACCTGTGCATTCATCGTCAACTCCAAAGCTCTGCGTGAATGACCCACAACTCCCTGGAACCTAGGAGCCCTAAAATCACATGTATAACCCCATACACCTGTCTAGCTATGGCAAGTCACGTACAACCTGTTCTGTCTGCTCTGTGTAGCTCAGGTAGCAGTGCTCACACCATCTCCTTTGTAAATCTGGTAATTATCCTCTATTTTACCTCTTCCCTGGTTTTTCTCAATTCCGCTCAACCAATCAATTATTCAGTATTATTGATTATACTGCAGAAATATCTGTTATATATTGCTCCTTTTCCTTACCTCCACTGCTATGTATGCAGTTTTTTAATAAAACAAAAATAGCCAATGTTATTAACAAACATAATGTATTGTGTCTACGTATTTCGACATCCCAGGTTCTTCATAAATATGATCTCATTTAACACTAAAAGGAGGCTTTTGAAGGAAGGAATTTCAAACAAAATTTGTCGCAAATAAGGAGACTGAGACTTAAAAAGTTGAACTTCCTAAAGTTTTACAACTAGTAACAGCAAAATGGGATTTAAATGAGTCTCTGTGCCTCTCAAATCTAATCTCTTTTGCAAAACCACATTGCCTCTCAGTAAGGAAAATGATCACATTGATTAAAAACATTCATCAGTTTATTCCACGGATCCGTTGAGCATGCACGTGTGTGGGGCTTTGTGTTAGACTGATGATATAGTGATAGATCCATTCCTGGAGGAACTCCCAGGATCATCAAGATTGGGCGAGGCTGTGCTGCTGTAACAGACATCTGGGATAGCTCAGTCATTTCCAAAACACATGTTTTCTTGCTCACACACACCAATTACTTGCTGATGGTTGGCTGAAGCCTCTGCTCTGTGTCATCCCCTTTCCTCATCCCAGGACCCAGGATGATGGAGCAGGTGCTTTCTAGAATATTGCTGGTTATCTTGACAGTGGGTTAACAGAGTTTGGTGAAATAAGTGCTGGCTCTTAAAGCATTGAAACACAAGTGTTGTCAGCTGGTTAGAAGGGCTGGCTTCATTTCCCAAAGAGAGTCACATGGCCACAAACAGAAAAGCATAAAGGTATGGTGAAGGGCAATAAATATTGTTGAGTAGTAATGTAGTACAGCACATAAATATATAAAGTTATTTACATACACGCTACTCGGAAAGGAAGTTTTAGTTTCATCTCTCTTCATTAGAAATATCCCCGGAAGCTGATGGCACTAATTGTGCTCTTTGGCACTTTCTGCTGCCCCAAGGTAGACAGACCCAGAGAGGGCTTGCCCTTAGGAAAGCCTTAGCCCATACCTCTGTCTATATTCTGTAATTTGTTAGAATTGGCAAACCAAGGTGGTGCTTTCTTTGGCGTCTGACCATCCCTTTTCCTGGTCTTTATGGGGCCACTAAGATGGTGGTAAGAAGCCAAGTTTAGACTCAACAGCAGTGGGAGGGAGTAACTAGGAGCATCTATTTAGGCCTTGAGCCAAACCCACTTCTCTAACCCACTCTTTAGGAAAGTTCAGCATTGGGACACTCTTAGAGCTAGTAGCAGAATAGTACTTTGTATCCCATTTGGCTTCAGTGACTCTATTCATCAGAATCCCATCAGGGAGAAGCATTGATTAGTAGGATTCAATTTTTCTTTTTTGGATTCTTGCCTTAATACCATCAAATTTCCATCAGTATTCAAAAAACATGCCGATGAAAGCATGCACACACGCCCACACACATATATATCACAGAGGAAAACAAAATGATCAATATGTTCTGCAGGTAGGTATATCAGGAGAAGATGAGTTCTCTAGGTCCTAACGAGTGGGAGGAGGCAGCCCGGCAGAAAAAAACAGCCAATGCAGAGTCAAGAAGGAGCATAGCCTCCTAGGCAGATAACACAGTGGATTCAGAGGCAAAGCTTTTTGGTGGGGTTTGTCAAAACCTGAAGCTGAAAAAGGCCAGATTATTAAAGGCTACCAGACAAAGAGAAACTTAAACCTGTATTTTTCATTTCAGAATCTCTATTACTTATTAAAACAATCATTATTCAGGAAATGAATGAATATATGTGTTTATATATATATATATATATGTATATATACACACACATACATACCTATACATACATGCACGTATGTGTATATATACATGCATGTATATACATAATTATATATAATGTGTATAGGTATTAGATTATTATAGCTATACGTAGGTATTAGATTATTATAGTTCTATAAGAACCCAATATATTAAATTACTATTGTTATGCTGACCGTAATGATGGCATAGAGTTACTAAGAGTTTGATGTACTGTGTGTAAAATATGCCTTTGGCTGCAAGTAAAGGTTTACTTCTTGTGAAATAATAGAAAATATATTTATTGGTCTCTACCTCAGGGTTTCAGCTGCACCCTCACTCACAACTTCTCCAGGGAGGGTAGAGGGACTGGAAATAGAGATAATAATTGATCATGCCAATGTGATTAAAACTCCATAAAATCCCAATTATAGGGGCTTTGGAGAGCTCCCAGGTTGAAGTGTTTCTCTAAGTTTTATGAGCTATTCTAAAAAATTAATTGAATTCACAGAGGAGGACAGGGTGGGGTGAACCTCTGATTTATAGCCAGATGGTCAGAAGCGCAGGTGATAACCAGTGCTTGAAACTGGTGTCTGAAGTAGGGGTGAGTAGGAGCAATCTTGTGAGAATGAGCCCTTAGGCTGTGGGATCTGACACTATCTCTGGGTAAATAGTGTCAAAACTGAGGTGATACACTTAGAAAAATGTTTTAAATAATTATAAAAAAAGGAATGTTTACTAGTTCTTGTAAGAAGAATCATGATAGTACTTCTTTTTAGGGCTAATTCTGCAGCTTGGTAATATTATTAGGGCCCCAAGATCTTTCTACTCTTCCATTACTGGTCCTTTTATTTTCTCCTCATGGTTACAAAATGACTGCCACACTCCCAGACATTGCATGAAATCGTGATGATGTCATGACAGAGAAGGGAACTTACCCTCTGTATATCCTTACTGGGAAAGAAATTCTCCATAACTGCCCATCTTTGCTCTTGGCAAATGAATTTTCTAATTTTTCTTGGCTCCTCTTTTTAGTTTCTATTTACTTTTTACAGTAATTTGCATTTCTGTTGATAGCCCTTATTAACTCCTCCAATATTTTCATAATCTCCCCTTTGAACTCAGTGGTCTAATAGCCAAAAGAGATCTGTTTCAATATTTGCTCCTTCAGGGAAATTCTCCTGTTCTTTTAACTGGGAAATGATTCCTCTGCTTCTTCATTTTGCTTATAGTTCTCTTACTCTGTGAGTTTAGGGGAAACAATGATCCAGTGTTGTCTTGGAGGGCTGTTTTTATGTAAAAGCGTCCCTGGGCAGTTCTTGTGGGTTTACAATTTTTCAGGCATGAGAGCTGCCTTTGCTTTGGATGCTTGCTGTCTGTTTCTTCAGCTTGTGCAGGCCACATAAATATCTTCAGGAAAAATATCTCAATAGACTTTTTGGTGTGGCCACGAGAAAACGAACTATCTGAAGATGGCAAAACAGAAAGATTACATTGCTCTATTTATGATGTCAGATAAAATTACAGGTTGGAGCAAGTAGAGAAGCAAGAAAGAAGTGAAGTTATTAAAATAAAAAGGACAGTGAGGGAGTTCCCATCGTGGCGCAGCGGTTAATGAATCCAACTAGGAACCATGAGGTTGCCGGTTTGATCCCTGGCCTTGCTCAGTGGGTTAAGGATCCGGTGTTGCCGTGAGCTGTGGTGTAGGTTGCCGACGCAGCTCGGATCTGGCATTGCTGTGGCTGTGGCTGTGGCTGGCACCTGTAGCTCCCATTAAACCCCTAGCCCGGGAACCTCCATATGCCGTGGGTGCGGCCCTAAAAAGAGAGAAAGCCAAAAAAAAAAAAAAAAAAGGGACAGTGAGCTGAACAGCGTCAGGGGATGACACTGAATCAGATTCTGAGAGGCTGAAGGAATTTTTTGAGAATTTAAAATTTTTAAATTTTAAAACAAAGTTTTTGTATTCCTGTGTCTATATTCTCTCCATTTTCCTGATTCCTCTCTAAATACTAAAACATGTACAAATCCCACATGTTTGTTTGGAGAGAAAGTCAAGAAAAGGGACTGTTATCCCTAACCTGAGTTGGTATAAAGCTCTGAATTTAGATTAATGCCTGGAAGACTTCGAGTCCACTTGTTACAGGAATTTAACTTATCTTAGAGGAAGACATTTGAATTTCTATAGAAGATGAGATAGAGTCTTAGGATAATTTTATTAAATTTCCAAAAGACAGGAAGGCCTCAAACATGGGTTGCAAACAGAATATTGCATTAAGTATTCCTAAATGTCAGTCTTTGCCCACATTTCTGATAATTCCCTATGTATAAATTCCCATAAGAGCAATTACTGGTCAGAGGTTGTGGACATATAGAAAGTCCTTGAAATGCATTGCCAAGTGCTGTGACAGGACTCGCTTTCCTGTACCCTTGCCAATAGTGGAGGGTATTGAGAGATTTCAAAAACCTTGTGTCTGAATGTTTTAAGTGCCTATGCACTGACCCTGAGGAAGTGCCCTTGTTTTGTTCCGAAAATTCCAGCCTACCTCCAGTCAGCTATTATCCATAGGCTGAGCATATTCCTATCCAGATGAAGTGAAAAATGTGTGGGCAGGAGGAAGCGTGGAGCATAGGATGAATGAGGGATCCAGGATGTTGATTGTCTGAGAAATAGCAAGTGGCATGGTCCTAAAGGAAATGAGACCCTTTCCTGAGAAACTGAATTTCTGAGAAGAGTCTTTAAGTCTGAGATATCCTAGCTCCAAACTTGAGGTTAGGTTGCTGTCTTGGGAGGATATTCTAATTTCCACTTTATCCACCACTCCCACCACCTCCACTGCCTGCAAGCACACACATGCAGCACAGCCCTGTGCCACTTTCCGAGGTTGCAAAGATATTGTTTTGTCCTGAAAATACAGGTTGCATGGCAAGATTTTATCAGAACTCATTTCTTCTGAGTAGCTTGGAAGGCAGGACCCAGAGGAGCAAGGGTTTAGGTGAAGCACCCATTTTGCACTGACCAGCACTCTCTCTCTTTTTACAAGGAATCCATCTCTTGCTTTCGACCACTTGGATTAGAGGCAGATCCAATCACTGGTTATACTGGAGGTTGGACTGTATTTAGGCTCCAGGGAATGAACCTAATCATGATAACACTAGAAAAAATAGACTAATCTGGTGGTATCTTAGTTCTTTTCTGCAACTGCCATACGAGTGCTGTGTGCATCCAGGGGACAGAACGGGGGATGAGATATGCCACTAGGCACCAGATAACTTGAGACCCTTCCACAGGGCCTTTCTGTGTGGTGGTGAGGCAGTCTCGGGTGTCTTCTGGAGGAAATTCACCAAGCTCCAAAATCCAGTTTGCCTAAATTCATTTCTTTGAACTATATATGCTAGTGGGGTTTGGGAATTATTATGCTTAGACTATGTCTCTTCAAATGTAATGTTCTCACTGTCATCCTCAGCTCTTAGCATCACTGTCATAATTTTCATCACCGTCCCAGTGTCCCTTAGAATCATAAAAACCCAGAGTTGATTTACCCACAGTGGTCAGTTCTATTCCTCAGTCCACCAGTAGGAAGTTGCTGGAGGGCTGGAACCCACCTTGGAAATCCTAGTGTGTTTACCAGGCTCTCAGCACATATTTACCAGATGAATGAGTGAAGGCATGTACACATGAGTAGTCAGGTCATCATTATTCATGTAAGGGGCCTCTTTTGTTTAATTTTAATTATTTTCCTTTTTGAACTCCAGTGCACATTTCCCTTCTTGCAGAGGTACTCTCTCCAGTGTATATAATGGATGTCTTCCCAATTCAGAGAGTGGCTAAATCTTTCTCCTTTATGCTCTTGTGTTTCTCTATGCAAAAGTGGCTGATGATTTCTGATGGCTGCAGAGTGTGTTGTAGTAGGCTTACAGCACGTTGCACATTTAGGTTCTCTAGCCATGGGGATCTAGGTTGCCTCCAACTTCCTGCTGTCACAAATAATAAGGATGTGGACATCCTCACAAATATCTTATGGACACATAAGAGGGCTCCTCTAGGTTGTCCATTCAGAATGGAATCATGGTCTCTATTTTTATTTAATTTTTCTAAATTTTACCAGATTCTCTCTAGAAAGTCCTCAGCAGTGCATGAATATCTCTAACATTAGTTTTGCCTGCTTTCTAATTTTGCTTATCAGATGATTACAATAATGATTACTGGGTCTGAGCATCTATTATTAGCCTTTTGGATATCCTCTGAGGTGCTTATTCTTATCTTTTATCTATATTGTATTGGGCTTCTTATCTTTTCTAGATGATTTACAGAAATCTTTCATATATCCAGATAGTAATCCCTTATTAATGTCTTCCAGGCTGAACTTATTATTGCCCACCCAGAATGGTATGAGATACAGGACTCTTTTTCTGTTTAGCTTTTTTTTTCCCTGTCATGATTTATGTATTTTGAGTTTGTATAAATATAGAGGAAATGTAGTAGAATATATGTTCCCTTTCATAGTCTGTTTTTTTAATCTACATAAATATTTGAACTTGGTATATGATGGATATATGATTAGAAATCAGTGGTAGAATGAATAGATCATTAGTTAAGTTTTGAGAATTAGCATATCTATCTATATATATATATTAGCATTTATATATATATATATATAAATTTGTTTTTGGCTGCACCCATGGCATATGGAAGTTCCTGGGTCAGAGATCAAATCCAAGCCACAGCTGTGACCTACGCCATGGCTGCATAACTGCAGCAGTGCTGGATCCTTAACCTGCTGTGCCACAGTGGGAACTCCTCATTATTATATTTTAACAAAATAAACTCTAAGCAGATTAAAGACCTGTCTTCCTTTCGTTATATAGTCTGTTTTCTATTGTTGGTTGTCTGTTAGTTGCTTTTTTTTTTTTTTAATAACCCATTTTGTCTTCCGATACCGGGCTTTTTCCTATGAGTTCACCTTTTATACCCCAGGGACCATCAGGTGTCTTGGCTAGTAGTGCCATCAGGATGAAGGAGAAAATCTTCTATCCTACAGTGTTCCTCTTGGTGATGTGGGAAATCAGGTGCTGATATTTATGCTCGATCATTTTTTTTTACCCTTTCCCAGAGAGTTTCCCAGTGCCCCTAACAGAGTACCCCCCTGTGTGGTACTGGGTGTAGAATGGCTGAGGAGCTGTAAACAGCTGCTTTCCTACCCTGGGTTGAAGCAAGCTGGAAAATACCATGCTGAGGCCATATTAGGACTCAGAGTGGTACACCAGCTGTCTCCCAATTGAACCCCGGCCTGACTCACTTAAAGCCACTGTCCGAATTTAACCATCACTCTTCTGTCTCCCTAGAAACTTCACACATATTTTACTTAGTTTTTGAGCACCTCTTAAATACGCAAGCTTCCTTTTGCCTTTTTTGTTGCCTTCATAGTTGGTTGGGAGGGGGCAAGCAGCCTGTACTCGTTGGCCCTGATGTGGAAGACTGGAAACCTGTCAGAAATTTGTCACACTGGGCATCTGGTATTGGAGATTTGTGCGTAGCAAGCATAATTGTGGAATGCTTTATTAGCTTTTACTGTATTGAATTGTTTTATTCAGATTGCATTTGTCATCTCTCCAGTTAAAATTTTTTTTCAATACTTAGTTTTACTTGTTGGACCTATAATTATAACAACAGTTTTATTGAAAATAGTAATGCAAAGTTGAAAAGTAATCTCCATGAAATTCAATGTGCCCGTAATTAATCATTAATTTGATTTCTAACATCTTTGTGAGAGCAGTAGGGTCTCTGTATTATTTTACAAATGAAGAAACCGGGACAAAATTGCAGTCATATGCTCAAAACCATAATAGATATTGGTAACACTTCCTGAGACACAGCTGTGGAGGTCTCTTTTAAAAGCCTTGTGCTTCAGCACCTATATGCCAGAGGGTCACCTGGTAGGGTCCTGCAACCATCCTGGCTTTATTTTTCAAGCTGATGGAAGCTGTATTAAACACTCAGCTTTTAGTAGAAAAGAGTAACCCACTGCCAGTAACACCCTCTAAAATATGTGGGAAAGAGAGAAGGTGTAGAAATCCAGAGACATGGCTTCCAGCTCTGGTTACATGTCCACCTGAACGCACAACTTTGGGCCAGTTTCTCATTCTCGGGCTTCGGGTTTCTTAAATATGAATGAAGAAGCTGACTTCATTCATCTCCCTCAAAAGCTCTCAGCTCTAAAGTGTTTGGGGTTTGTGATTGGGCATAGGGATTCAAGCAGAAACTGTTTGAAGGTTTCAGTGGTTTAGAAGGGCTTTGGCAGACAACCTAGGCAAGTGTCAAGATTGAAATTCCATTTGCCATTGCTTGAGTCTAGCAATACATTAGGGGTAGACATCTCTTTCAGCATATTCCTAGGTTTTCCATGGAAAGGGAGGACAATGCCTATTTATTCACTGTCTTCAGAGTAAGCCTGACCCGACTTGTTTGCTCATCTTCTTTCCTGCCTTCAATGCTTGTAGCCACCCCATGGTTTCCAGAGGCTGCTTTTGCCCATGTGCAGTCTGGCACAGGGCCACACCCACAGACGGTGCTCCTGGACCATTGGTTTGTGACATGCAGATTGGTCTTATTTTTGCAACCGTCATCTGTTATTGTCAGTGCTACCAACATCTGGGCCAGCTCTCGTATTTGAAACCCAGGCAGATGATAACCTTTTCAAGTCCCCCCTTTGTGGAATGGGTTTGAATGGAGTACTGGTTGAATTGCAGCGCTGGGAGAAAGGATGAGAAGAGTGGCAGGACTGAGCAGAGAGCCTGCCCCAGGCAGAGAGCCTCTGATGTCCGTGGATCAGCAGGAAATAAGTGGAGATCTCAACATCCCAGCTTTTCAGGTTATCCCTGAGCCCCCTGCTGGGGACCCACGACTGTTCCCTGTCTAGAGGCAGCAGAGAGGTAAAAGGGATCTTTAAAACTGTGCAGCAGATGCCCACTCCGTAGGAGTATCCGTTTTGACAAAATAAACCATGGATTTGTCCTAAGAACTGCGGTGGCAGAGACTGCAGCCTCCTCCCTGGTCTCATGCTCGAAGACTTTTTCTCCCCGTAATGAGAGTGCCGAGTGAGCGGGCTTTCCCCGACAGCGCTGGCAGCAGGACAGCTTGGGCCCGGGATGGATTTTTCTTCATTGATTCTAATCTTCTTCCTGACTGTCTGTCTTGGCTGCTTTGACATATTGAACACTGAATAGTCCCTGAGTAATTCTTGAACATTTGGGGATCGTTTTTATTTTTACAAGACAGTAGAATCCAATGGAGTGATTTATACATGTACTAGAAGAAAACGAAGGAAAAAAAATAAAGTGATTTCCTTCTGGGAATAAACACAGACTCCGCGACGATTAAAAACAACACCAAACAAAAGATTCGCTCCCAATCTTTCAATAATTTCATAATTTCGTAAGGATGCACCGAATCATGTAGAGATGCCCAGGAATGGATCAAGGGTTTTCACAGCTACGACTTCAGCCATGATTGATGAGAAAATGCTACTGGAGGGAGAAAAGGAAAATGAATATTTATTAATGGAATAAAGTGTCGAGGGCTTAAAATCTAAGGAGATCCATCATTTCATATTCAAGGCTGGATGCATTCAAAATGGAAGGTTCAATACAACGACCCCATAGCTGTGCCATAGACCAGAACAATTCACAGGCACTGCCAGCATTGGGACCATGGGGGACTTTCTGGAGGTGTTATTCCCATTTCAGCCCCCATTAACACCACCTGAACAGGGCAACATCACATGAGTTATTGCTTCAAGAATGCTATGACAACAATTGCCTTCACATTTTAGAACACCCCGAGCTGTGCGGTCTGGTCATTCACCCAGAAATTAATCTATCAAGTCTGCATACTTTCTCTGTATATGGTAGTTATGGTCACTGTGCTGACAGCTTGGGAATTATTAGCAAGACTTTTTTCCTACCATGACTTCATCAGTTCTCCCCTGCACCTTATAAGTGCAGTGTTTAACCAGCCAAGAGCACCTCTTCAAAACTCCTTGCATATCTTCCCTGTAGAACCCCTCGCCCTGCTGGTTCTATTTATGTCAGTTAGTTGGGACTCAGACAGAACTACTTCCTTTTGGCGAAATGCTACTCACCTGATCTTAACATCATAAAAAATAGGTAAAATTGGAAATCCAAGGAAGGCATTGTGGCTGTCCTTTGTGATGGTATTATTTCTCCATGTAAGCAGCTTGTTCAGACAATTAACGATAGTGATACTGTGGCTTGTTGTTTTGACAGGGAAGGAGAAATTGACTGATGGCATTTAACTGCCTAATTTAGCTTCAGGCATTGAAGTTGTGCTGGAACTTTCAGTGTGTAGACTCCAGCTAATGGGTAGCCCCCAAGCACATGCCCCTACCCACATGGCCACGGGCACACAGTGTCCTCACCTCCCCAGGCTTCCCCAGGGTCTATATTACTTTCTTATGGAACAGGGCAATGGTGGCTTACTGGTCTTATAAATCCACTCACACAAGCTTTTGAAATCACTTCCCTGATAGATGGTCTGGGTCTTTAGACTGTCACACTCATGTTATTTCTGGATATGACTGTTTCTAGTACGCCCACCGTGGACTGAGGGAGCTGGCTATTACTGGTTGGTTGTATAAGTTATGCTAGAAGAAAAGTTGCTCTTCTGTTAGACAGCGTGTTTCCATTTATTTTAAACCACTGATGCTACCAAATGCTTAGCAATAGATGCACATGAGTTATCTCTGTTGGCCATATTTGGGACAAGGCCAAGAAAGTATGGATTGTATTGTTGTTTCCTTTACATCATGTGCATTTCTCCCCTCCCAAGGTAGACTGGGAAGTTTGGTCCCAAAGAAAGGGCTGAGTCTGAGGCAAGTACCCAGAAAATATTTAATGAGTTAACTAATTAATGAATTTTTTTATTTGGACAAAAAACAGTATTAGAGTTTCAGCCTGTCTGGAAAGAAAGCTTCAGATCCGCTGATAATTATGCAGCAATGCCCAGAAGGTATGTGTTCAGGGAGGACGCTCATCTCCAAGAATATAGTTTAAAAAAGCCTCTGCATTGAACAAAAAGATAAATGATCTCTGTAGAGGGTTGTCTGGGATGGCTACAAACAGGGTATTGGGAAAATGAGGGAGAATGATGAGAGATGAAGCCAGTTTGGTAGTTAAGGGCAAGACCCGAATATCTTGATAGTTTCTGGCTAAAGATTTTCTTTTTTTCTTTTTTCTTTTTTTGTCTTTTTTTGGGGGGCCACACCTGCAGCATATGTAAGTTCCCAGGCCAGGGGTTGAATTGAAGCTGTAGCTGCTGGCCTGCACCACAGCCACAGCCATGCAGGACCCCCTAACCTGCTGAGTGAGGCCAGGGATGGAACCCGCATCCTCATGGATCCTAGTCAGGTTTGTTTCTGCTGAACCACAATGGGAACTCCTTAGCTCTGCCTTATAAGCAGTGAACCATTAAGAACTTATGAGGTCAAATTAAGTAGATAATGCCTGATCAGATTTGGATTTCAAAAAGATGGCTTTAATAGGGTGGATGGAATGGAAGGTGGCAATAGAGGTAGAGAAAGAAAAAAAATCATAGAAGAGTATGTTGCTCAGCTAAGATGATAGTCATGGTGTTGTGGACTTAATTGTGTGCCCTGAGAATTCTTCTGTGGCAGCCCTAACTCTCAGCTCTGCAGAATGTGACTGGATTTGAAGACAGACCCTTTCCACAGGTAACTCAGTTAAAACGAGGCTGTTAGCATGGGTTTCAGTCCAGTCTGGCTGCTATCTTTTTAAGAAGAGATTTAGGACACAAGGTATAAGCCGGGATGTTCATGCAGAGAAGAGGCTGTGTGAGGACACGGAGAAGGCAGCCATCGGTGAGTCGAGGAGAGAGGCCTCAAGTTAAAGTAATCCTGCTGACACCTTGGTCTTGGGCTTCCAGCCTCCAGAGCTGTGAAAAAATAAATTTATGTTGTTAAGTTGCCCAATCTGTGGTATTTTGTTACAGCAGCTGTATTAGTCAGAGTTCTCCAGAGAAACAAAACTGACAGGCTCTGTCAGTATATTTATTTGTGTATCTATTTATTGCAAGGAATTGGCTCGCATAATCATGGAGGCGAAGAAGTCCTTGTAGTTGTCAAACTGGAGACCCAGGAGGGCTGATGGTACAGTTTCAGTCTGTGTTCCAAGGCCTGAGAACCAGGAGAGCAGAGGATGTAAGACCCAGTCCAAAAGCCAGCAGCCTTGAGACCCAAGAGGAGCCAGTGTTTTAGGTCAAGATCAAAGGCTGGCAAAGACTGGGGTCCCAGTTCAGGCCTTCACGTCCAGGAGTTTCCTCTTACTTGAGAAAGGGTCAGCCTTTCTGTTCTACTCGGGCCTTCAGCTGATTGGGTGAGAGCTCCCATACCTGGAGGGCAACCTGCTTTCTCAGTCTACTGATTCACAGGTTAATACCTAAAAACGCTCTCATGGACACACCCAGCATAATGTTTGACTAAATGTCTGGGCACCCCATGGCCCAGGCATGTTGACACATAAAATCAATCATCACAGCAGCCCTAGCAAACGATTACACAGAGCACTAGCCAGTGGGAGGCATGGAAAGGAGATGGATTGGAGAAATATTTTAAGTGGAATTATAAGGACTTGGTGACTGATCAGAGGTGAGGCGTAAAGAAGAGTGATGAGTCAATAATATCTTCAGTGTCCCTACACTAGATGATGGAGTGGATGATGTGCAGGGAAAATGTAATGCGAGCATGTGCGCATGTGCTTGCACGTACACACACACACACACACCAGCTTCTATTAGGAAAGTATAAAAGTTAAGGGGTAAGCTGAACTTTAGTCACTTACCCGGAATTCACAATGCTTTGTAGCTTGTTGGGAACAAAGCTATTAAACTGGATCTAAGCAAACTAATAATAAAGGTAAAAATGATGCATTGAACTCATGAGAGACCTTGAGATTCTTAATCAAGAATCTTTTAACTCATGCTGCATGAATATTATTTTTTTGTTTCGTGTTTTCCTCCCCCAGCCCACGCTGGATGGGAACACTGCATTAGAGAGGAGTGAGAGTATATGTGTGTGTGTGGATTTGCGTACAGGGGAGCGTTCCCGTCAGGTGGGATGACCATATGTAAAAGTTACTGTCAAAGCCTAGTTTTGAGGGAAGAGAGAGAAATCTATAGCAGATGGTACATGAACTTAAAGGCACAAAGACGGGGGGCCATTTTGACCAGGAACGAGCAGACACACACTCAGTGGTCTTGAGGTCATTGGTGTTTGATGTCTGAGTCATCAGTAAAGGTTACAGGTGATGAGCCCTGTCTACTATCTAATTAGGTAGAAAAATAATAAGTCAGTTTTGGAAATAATCAAAATGTAAAAGAGGTTTGTAGGAAAACTCAATTGTGATGTTACAGCGATTGGCAGTGGAGTGAAAATGTTGATTGGAGTCCCCTGGTGATTGGGCCCAAGGGCCAGAGTAGGGGTGGCAGGTTAGGAGAGAGACTTCCATGCATACTAGGGCCCCAGGCCTCCATGAGCAGCCCCGCGCCCTCCTGGTGCACCTGCCAGGTTAAGTGCCCCTTGATCTGCAGAATGTCTGCCCTGAAAGGCATGCCAAGGCCACCACTGATTGTTTTTCTAGACACACTTTTCCAGCCCCACTCCCACAGTCCATGGGCTGGTGAAGGTGGGGGTTGATGAGCTTCAACCAGTAGGAAGTATGGGGGAAATAAAACACATCTTGTCATGAGAGTCTAGGCCTTTCCTTGTTATTTGAAATGCCGCAGCTCCACAGTCTGTCCAGTTGCCCCTCCGGTGGCCACTTGGGTGAAATAAATTGATTGGCAAAAGGGCGGACACCTGTTCACGGAGAGGCTGATGGCTGAGTTTGGAGAAACCACTGGCATTCGGCTTTGCTCCCTCTTTGATCTTTAATCTATTAGTACAGTCGCAAGTGAAAACTCACAAAGAATTGCATTACAAGCCACTTTTTGGTAGAACTTCCATGTGGTACAGGGAGGTTGATTCTACATAAGCTGCTGACAGCCTTTTGTGAAATAAATTTATCCTTGATTAAAGGCCTGTGTTTGTAGGGATGGGCAGGGGAAGAAGGTAGAGTGGAAAGCAGGTATGAATTCAAGGTGAGTCATTTGTCTAGTTAATAGAAAAAGCAATAGCAATATTTATAAGAATCTGTCTCTGCAACATACACATAAATACACATGGAAGTGTTTACCACATGAGTGAGGCTGGGAGCAGACTGTGTACTAGTTGAACTCTTAGATGGTCTGGTTGAACTATTCAGCCTTGGCCGACTTTGATTGCAGCCTTGTGAGGAACTTTGAAATGTAAGATCTGGCTAAGCCCCACCTGAATTCCTGACTCACAGACACTGTGAGATAATAAATCGTGTAGTTTTAAGCTGCTAAGTGATGGGGTGAATTATTACACAGCAGGGGATAATTAATATACCTCCTAAGATTTTGGATAAGCGTAACTTAAGCCAGGAGCTAAGTCAATTACAGCAACAAGATCTCTGTTGACACTAGAAATACTCACATTCAGGGAATTCCCTTGTGGCCTAGTGATTAAGGATATGGCATTGCCACCGATAGTGGGCTTGGGTTTGATCCCTGGCCTGGGAACTTCTGCATGCCATGGGTACAGCCAAAAAACATAGCAAATATTCACCTTCAAACTATTGTCCCATCTCCCACCCCCACCCGCCCAGGATTGCCCATGGCCTTTGGTGAGTTGCTGTGACACATCTTAGTTTGCTCAGGTGGACAAAGTAAAGTGAGGGCCAAAGTTGTTGTCTGTAAAGTCTCTTTTGAACTACATTAGACTTAAGGCTGTTTTTTGTTAAGAAATTAGGCCTTATCATTACAGTGGATGGTACCCAAAGCTGATCAAGAATCAGTTAAGCCATGCTTACCAGCCCCTTTAGGAACATTGGGTCAAATATACCATTCATATGAATGAGCCTTTCAATGACAGAAACAAATACAAGTAGGATAGCTCCTTTTAAAAGAACCTCTTTTATTTGTCCCCACATCCAAATATGACAAATAATTCTTGGCATGTTTCCTGACTGGGGCTTAGGATGGTCAGTGATTCTGAGGCCGTGCTAATTGTCATACTATTACTCTTTAGACTCAGGTGGCAGTCCCAGGCCTTGGAACTCTGGAATTTGTGTGGAATCTAGATAGAAAATGACTTTCCTGCTTCCTCAAAGCTAGCTGGTTCTGGCACCTGCTGCTTTTTTTTTTTTTTTTTTAGTATGAATAACTTTCTTTTTCCTTCTTAGAGATAAGACGACTGACAGCCTACTTGATTTAGAAAACATAGCCTAGAACCATGCTCTCTATGGAGTTCCCTGATGGCCTAGCAGTTAGGGACTCAGCGTTGTCATTAGTGTGGTATGTGTTCAGCTCTTGGCTCGGGAACTTCTAAATGCCACAGCCATGACCAGAAAAAAAAAAAAAAAAAGGATTTCATAATGCTTGAGTAGAACCATGCAGTCCAATAGAAATATCCAAGCCATGAACCGTGGCCCTATAGGTAGTTTTTAATTTTCTAGTAGCCAGGTTAACAAGGTCAAAAGAAATAGTTGGATTTAACATTAATAGTATATTTTATTTAGTCCAATATATCCAATGTCTTATTACTTCAACATGCAATCAGTATAAAAAGCATTAATGAGATAGTTTGCATTTTTTCATTCTCAATCTTTAAAATCCAGCATGGATTTTATTGCATTTATAACACATCTTAATTCACTCTGGGGGGGGGGGTAGCCACACGTGCTTGATGGCTATTGTGCAGGACGAGGCTGGGCTTGAATATGTCAGAGCGCCCCCCCCCCCTTCTTAGGATGCTCAGGAGCCCCCACTGTGTTGCTCTGCAGTCTTCTAATGGACTGCCCCACCCTGTCAGTGCCATGGTCTTCCTGTCACGTGCCCTGCTCCTCTGTCAGCTCTTTCAGCTTCCCAGCTTTCTCATGATGTACAATCGGTCTACACTTGGGGGTGATAATTCAACAGCAGATTCTTGGGATGTCCCCCTAAAGCTCTCTTTTGAATCAGGAGACATAATAAGATCTACATTATGGCAACATTCAAGCTGTTCATCAATTACCCATTACACCTGCCATCTCCCTTCTGCCAATCAGAGTAACTATGTTATTGCCAGCCCCCCCAAAATCTTATTTTAATTATTCAATCAGAAGATGCATCCATTATGTAAAGTTCTTTGCTATGTGCTAAGAATTTAATTTTTGTACAAATAGTGGAGCAAATGCTGCAGAGAGGAAGGGGCCGGGCTGTTTCTTCATTAGTCCTGTCATTTGAAAAATACATATGGACTACTGGCAACATGGAAGGGTTGGGTTTGGAGGGGGACACAAAGTTATATGGATCATGGCCCCTGCCTGTGGGAAGCTCAAGCCTAGAAGTGGAGGAGAGCCCTTAGCAGGTACCCAGCACGGCCGCATGCTTCCATGAGGGCTCTAACTGGGGTGATGGGGAGAGATCTCAGAGGAGGTAAAAATGCACCAAGTACAGGAAACATCGGTGGGATTTTGCTGTGTCAGTGTGATGAGAGGGGAGGGGGTGCAGAGGTGGTTTCAGAGACTGACATGATTCCATGACATAAGAGGTAAAACCATGCTTTGAAAACACGTGCAAGGATGTATCTTTTTGCCAGACTGAAGTGGAGAAGGGCTGGGAGGACCCTGTGAGCAGTGAGGATACACAACTAGGTCAAGCTAGAGTGTGGGAGGATTTTGGTCCTGGGCTGGGAGCTTAGATCTCGTTTTCTTGGCTGGCTGGAGCCGAGGAAGAGTGTAAGCCGAGCTGTAAGAGGATAGTCACTGTGCTTTTGGAGGATGGACCTGAAATGCGTGTGCATTTGTGCACAGAAGTCTAGAGGGAGGAGGCGAGAGGGACTCCAACCACTTTGTCTCTCCTGGGAACAAACAATATTAAAGTAATGGGTTTATGCATTTTTTGACCTTTAAAAAATGGTATTTTCAGCAAACTTCCTCCTCCCCACCTCACCCTTGTTAAATATTTCATCTCAACTGGAAAATACCCACAACAATATTTTTTTTTTTATGGTTTTAGCCTTTTAGTAATAAACCAAAACAAACAGTGGGGAGCTTAAAATGCTTTTCAGCTGAAAAGATGAAAGCAGATTCCTTTTGTTTAGATTATTGTTAGAAGGTACGAGGGTCGGTTTCCCCTGGAAATCCCTTGAGGGAGCCAGAGCAGGAGGAAGATCTGGCGCTAGGACCGCCCCATCCCTGACCTGACATTTTGGCAGTATTTCCTACTCACCCAGAGTTTGTACCTGCATCCAGTCCCGCTTCTCCTCACCATAGCTGGAACCCTCTTGTTTTTCAAGCTGTAAGAAAAGCCCTAGGGAGGGACATGAATACATGGATACTTTTCTTCTTCTTCCATTTTTTTTTTTTAAACCATTGAGGGAGCGGCAATGACTGTAAGCCTTAATGGTCTAGGTGTAGCTACACAGCTACCTTCAGGCTGGGGGGCATGTTTTCTTAATGCAGCTCTTTGCTTAGAGTATTGACTTAAGGGTATTTGTCACTGTAATCTAGTTTCCAGAGCTCCTGTTTTTTAGCAGCAAGCAAACACACACTCCTTGTCTCTGGGCACCATTCCCTCCCATGAGCCTTTGTTCAGTCCATTCCTCCCACCTAGAAAAGCCTGCTGATTCATTTGTTCAGACATTTGTTCAGTTGACATTTAATGCGAACCAACTGTGTGCTAGAGCCCAAGGATTCAGAGACAAATAAAATACAGTCTTTCAAAAGTGCATGGGCAGGCACGCAGGTGTGAAACTATCTTGGGGCAGGTGCCATGATTGGCATCGTCTTCAAGGCTATGTGGTCACGCAGCCTGTGAGGTCAAGGAGTCTTCGCAGAGGAGTGGATGTCTTCTTTTCAATTAATGACTTGGGAGCTAACCTTCTTCCAAGACACATCCACATTCAGCACATCTCCCTTGACCTTGTGTCTTCTTCTTCTGAGCATTGCCACTTGTTTCTCATGTGCTGTTTTATTTTATGTTATTTTTTTAGATTTCATATATAAGTGAGATCATGCAGAATTTGTCTTTCACTGTGTGACTTATTTCCCTTCGCATAATGCCCACAAGGTCCATTTGTGTTGTTGCAAATGCTAAGATTTCCTTTGATTGCATACTATTCTAGAGTGTATGAATGAATAGAGAAAATAGTGTGTGTGCGTGCATGGACTTATAGGAGTGGCCTCTGGGCGCCACATAAGGGGCTGTACTGGGGACAAGCCGTGGGCAAGCTTGGTCTGCTCTTAGGGAAGCTTGCTGAGTGGACGTCAACTCTCAAGGGTGTTCTGAAGCATCCAGAGCCCCACGAGGGTCCCCCAGGGACACCCGCCTCACTTCCTCAGGGCCTTGCTGCCTTTCCTGCAGGGTTTGCTGGGATATCCCCAGGCTCCTCCTGGGCTTTCCTCGTAAATGCAGCACCCCTGGGAAGTTTGGGGCCATTAGAGGCTCAAGCCAAAAAAAAAAAAAAAAAAAAAGCGGACAAGTCAGCTTATATTTCTGACAATGAGCTATAAACTAAAAGTGCAAGTCGTGTGCTTTGAAAGAAGGTCAGTTTGGGTGCTGGGGAGAGGAGAACTTAATGCAGGATGATAAGGCAACACTCTGCCACCCGCGTGATGACCACAGCCTGGTGTCAAGTGGATTTCTCTCTCTCTTTCTCTCTGAGTGACAGAAAGGCCCAGGCAGGCTACCTTCAATAGTGAGGAATGTTTGCTCTTTGCTTGGTATAGCTGGTATAAAAGAACCACCAGATAACTTATCATATGAAAGCAATTTATGATCTTGTACATCTGGTGGAAGACTTTTTTTCGGTTTTATTGAGCTATAATTGACATGTAACATTGTATTAGTTAAAGTGATATACGTGTATATTGCAAAATGATCACCACAGTAAATCTAGTTAACGTCCGTCACCTCACCAGTTACAGGTGTGCATATGTGCTGAGAACATTTCTGGTCTTCTCTTTCAGCAGCATCTGATATACAAGACAGTGCTGGTGAGTACAGTTGCCACGCTATACATTATGTCCCCAGAACTTATTTATCTCATAATTAGGAGCTTGTACCTTTTCACCACCTTGTCCTTGTAAAGTCTATTTAAAGTGAGGATTAAGATGCCCCTTGTTTTGTGTGTGTGTGTGTGTGTGTGTGTAGTTCAAAAGCTTTAGCAGGAATCTGTGATGCTTGAGGAAATCCCAGAATTTGGAGAGATATCCCACAGTTGGAGGCTGCAAAGAGCAAGACACTGTGTGGGGTGACATGCTTAGCCTCTCTGGGTCCCTCTCAGGACCCCAGCCAGAGTCTGCTTGGACCAGGCCCAGATGGCACAGCCTGACCAGCTGGCACAGCAGTCGGCCTTTCTTGTGTGTTAGACATGAGATGTGTGCAGCGAACCATCTGACAACCAACGAACATGCTGTAATTGGTGCCTGCTGGGTGCCCTGCCCATGCAGGATCACCACGGAACTGGACAGCCCGAGGAGCAAAGGGGACACCATGCTCCAGGCAGGCATCGCTTCCTGGCAGGCTTGCTGGTGGTCATGCACCTGCAGCTGGCCTTGGGCCGTGGTTCTCACCCTTTGGTGTGAAGTGAGAATTTCTAGAGGTTCTTGTTAGAATGGATTCTTGGATCCCACCCTGGGAGATTCTGATTAACGGGCTCAGAGTTGGGATCTAGAAATCCGAATTTTTGGCTAGCATTCCCGGATTTTCTGTTATATGTAGATGAAACAAGTTTGAGAACCCTGATTTTGTGCAGTTCAGCCCTATCTTTTTTTTTGTTTTAAATCTGCTAGGAACTTTATTTTTTAAACCACTTTATTGAGATATGACTGATATATAAAATGCCATACTTATTTAATGTATACAAGTTGATGAGTTTGGGAATAAATATGTGAAACCATCACAATCATCAAGGCCAGAAACATATCCATCACCTCCCAAAGTGTCCTTCCACCCTTCCGCACACTTTATTATTATTATGTTGTTGTGGTTATTGTTATAGGAACATTTAATATAAGATCTACCCTCTTAGCAAATTTTAGGTATTACAATACCATATTGTTAGCTCTCGATGCAGTGCTGTATAGTAGATCTCCAGAGGTTATTTATCTTAATAACTGAAATTTTGTATCCTTTGACCATTATCCCCATTTCCTCCTCCTCCCAGCCCCTGGCAACACCATTTTATTCTCTGCTTCTGAGAGTTTTTGATTATTTTAGATTCCATGTGCAAGTGCGGTCAGACGATAATTTTCTTCCCATGTCTGGCTTATTTCCTTCAGCATAATGCCCTCCAGGTCTATCCACATCATCACAAATGTTGGGATTTCCTTCCTTTTTTTAAGAAAGCCCAAGCTTTGGTGGGAGTAAACTCTACAGAGCCCCGGCAGCAGGGCTGCTGAAGTCAGCTTTTTATAGAGTCTAGCCTTTTTCTGGGTCTGATGTGCCGGCTCTGGCCCCAGTGCCCTGCACTTCTAACCGCTGGGGCACTGCACTGTCAGTGTTGGCACAGAGAGGCCTTTGGAAGGTGTCCTCACCTCTGATACAGAAAAGCAAAGGCCACCCAAAGGAGAGAAAAAGGGGAGTTTACTAAAATACTACTATCATTATTACTGCTGTTACCAATATTACAAATTTTGGTCATTTATTAGGAGCTCCTGTAGGACGTGCACTGCTCCTAATTCTCTGCCTCTTTCCTGCATCGAATTGGAACAAAGAATCCCTGAGGTCTGTGCTATTACTACTTTCATTTTACAGATGAGACAGAAAGAGGTGGCGTTAACTTGCCTGGGATCACACAACTGGTAAATGTGCAGGTCATGACTAAGGGACCCGGGGGTGGAGGCCTCCTACCACACGACAGTGACACAGGAGTAGAGCAAGAGAAGGGTTTCCACTTCTGGGCTTCAATTTTCTCACTCATAAAATAAGGGATTTGCATTCTATGCCCGACCTCTAAGCAGGGCTGGCTTTGTGGGTGTGTGACGTGTGCAGTTCAGCAGGGCCCTGGGATCAGAAGGGTCCCAGGTTTGGTTTCATGCTCTGCTGTTGCCATCTTGAAATTGCTGATCATTTCTGAACAAGGGACTCCCTGTTTTTATGATTCACTGAACCCTACAAAATATAAAGCTGATCTTGTCTCCCAAGGGCTCTCCTTTTTGGTACATTGTATTTTTTCCCTCGACTCCCTTCTAGATCCTTAGCAATTCCCTGTGTGTCCTGGGCTGCAAAACTGCAGTCTGTAGGCATTGGAGCAAAGGGCTGCCCTGAGCTTTGTGGTGCATGGAGTTTCTGAGCTGGTAATGAGTGACCCTGGTGTGTCTGCAGAGACTGACGTAGATAGCTTGTGAAGCTGAGCACAGGAGAACTCTTAGTGACTAAGAGTGGTGTCTCACATGAACTGCGACTGGCTCTTGGGAACAGCTGTGTCCCCAGCCAACCGCACCTATTGTGAGTGTTATCGCTAAGGGGCCATCTGCAGCATGATAGCACCCCCTCCATGCACAAAATGGATGAGGACTTGGAGTGAAAGTTAATTAATTCAGTTCTCCCAGAGAAGCTTTCTGAGCCTTTGCTGACCGCCTCACACCCCTTCTTTGGCTCTGGTCTCCACCCCCACTTCCTCACCGGAAGTCCCTCTCCCATCCCCCCTGAGTCCCAGTTTATCCCTGTGTGTGTTGCCTAGAACAAGTTTTCCAAAACATTGGTTTCTTTTTGACAGTATCTAGTGTTACTAAATGCACAGTGCACAAACTTCATTACACTTGCTGCTGGAAACGTTTGGCTCAGGAACAAGGGAAGGAAATGTTTATGGAGTGCTTACCATGAGACCTCCTAACTCTCTTCACACAACTCTTCCTCTAAGGAAAGACCTAGTCCCACTTACCTTCTAAGGAGAAAAAAAAAAAAAAATAAAGGTGTACTTAGTGGGGTTAATGACTGGATTCCTATCAGCAACAAAACAAAAAATCCAGACACAGACAATCCATCCAAAATGTAGGATAAAAGGTTCATTCTTCACACCTTGACGCTTATAGGCAGAACAGAGATAAGCCATGAGGGAAGTGTCTGCCTGTGTGTGTGTGTGTGTGTGTGTGTGTGTGTGTGTGTGCGCGCGTGCATGCGTGTGTGCCGGCTAGGAAGGCAAAGGAAGGCATGACAAATTCTCTTGCTTTAAGTGAGGCGTTCCCCCCTCCTTCCTCCCTCGCCCCTTCCAGTGTCTAGATCTTTTACAGATTATGTTTTGAACAGTCCTCCCCTCATCTAAGCTCGTCCATGGCTTCCTCCCAGAAATCTGCCTGCCCCCGGCCCCGGTCTGGGTCAGATGTCTACCTTTAGCCCCTAGAGCGTGCAAACCTAGCCGCTTAGTGCTTGCATCAGCCTGCATTGCAGTCACTTAGTTCCTCACATGTAGCCTCAGAGGCTGTGACTCCCCTGAGATTTGGCCTTGGCACTGTCTTGTTTAATGTCGCAGTCCCCAGTAAGTATTCATAAATGTTTGTTAAAAGCATAAATAAACGGCATGAGGAGGAGCACATGGCACCAACCGAGTCCTGGTGTCTCGGGTATGAAGACAGTGATCTGAGTGGGTTACAGTGGAGGCTGCTGCACCTGCAGAGCCTAGCCGGGAAAGGTGTTTATAAGCCTGTGTCTGTGCAGTGCCCACTGGGTGCCCCATGCAAAGGACTTCACTTAATCAACCTAATGAATCCTTCCAACAGCTGGATAAGTGGCTCCTGATGAAGGTTTCATGGAGAAGGTAACTGAATCTTGTGTGTGTAAACAGCTCAGGTGAGTGTGTCTGTGGCTGGAGGATGATGAACAGAGGTGGAGTGAAGTGCATGACAGTGCTGAACTTTGCCTGAACCCTGTGCTCCCGGAGACAGTAGCTGTTGGGAAGTCTTCCCACCCGTCTAACCACAGAAACCACCACCATGATCTCACATATTCCGAGATAGACCCATCTCAGTTCTTCATGACTTCTGTAGTACTTGCCCATGACTTCCTGACTTACCTGAATCTATTATCAAAATCAACTCCCATTCCTTTTCTTTGCTATGCTCCTCACTTGTTCTTCCTATTGAAGTAGGCTGAATTAAATCATTTCTTAGTTGCCCAGCACATTTTGTCCTGCAGAGGAGTTACATCCAGCAAAGGAGAGAGAGACCAGGTCATGGGGGCCTTGTAAGCCATGGGCAGGAGCTTGGGCATGATCCAGTGGGCACGGGATGCTAACGATGGGGCTTGGGAGTTTTCCATAGAGGAATGGCAAAGTCACACATGCATTATAGAAAGCTCATCTACTTTCTGTGTATGAGAAGGATCGGAGGGAGAGTTAACTAAAGACAAAGAAATTTCGTGTTCTGATAAGAAAGGATGAGACCCTGAGCTTGGGTGGGGTCAGCTATGTGTGATGTGTCAAGAATGATATCCTCCAGGACATGTGTGGTACCTGGATGTGAGGTCAAGGGGAAGGTCTGGGAGGACTCCCATCCACGTCAAGGTGGTGTTAGTTGACTGGTACTGACAGTCGACATGAGAGGAAGTCCTTAATCTGGACCGTGGGAAATGAGCAGCATGGAAAGCCACAGAGGGGCCAACTGCATATTAAAGGTTAAAGAAGGTTCTGGTGGCACCATCAATAACAGAACTCAGAAGCAGATGTCTGCAAGGCTCCACAAATGTCCTTATAAATGGAAATCGTGGGCGCAGGCTTAAGGCATACATGGCCTCCCTTCATCTAACTGGATTTGGGTTTTATTTTTTTACCAAATTATAGTTCTGCTTCCATTGAACAAGAGATCCCCTAGCATCATGATCCCAGCCTGAATCACTTCAAGGAAGGCTGCAAGGAAGACTGAACATAAGACTCCCAGAGAAATGAATGCTGTGGTGGAATGAAAACCAATTCAGTCTCTCCACTGGTCCATTTCTTGTTAGTGAAAATCAGGCCTAAATGGAGATCTGGGTTCTGGGCTTCCTCAACCCCTCGCCTACAATCAAGGCTAAGGAAATGTGGACACTTTATGGCAGCCAAGGGGAGAGTAATTTCTATGGTAGGTCACTATTCAGGTGCTAATTCCTCAGGGAGAAAGGCACCTTTGTTAGATGTCTTCACAAGCCTGCACTCAGGCTGAAGCTGTGAGTTGTAGACAGCCTGTTGTAACAGTCTTCTCAGTTGCTCTCAAGAGAATTGTGGATTTTTTTAAGGTTTTTCACACATTAATACCATTTTCAGGCTTTTGAAAATCCAGTCTTTGGTTGCCTGAAAGCTTAATGTTGACGGAAGCACTTCCCTGGATTCTCAATGAGAAATGTTACATTAACGTAATTACAGTGATGATGATTCGTCCTGGTATTTCTGAATCTGGGCCTGCCGAAAAGTCTTCACATAAAACTGACTTCATCTCTGTTCTCTGAGTGTGGCATGGCCCTCTGAATGGTGGCTTCTCGGGGATGCATCAACCTGGGCTCCCCCGGGGACTTCCTCAACGCCAGGGCCTTCAGGGCAGTTCACGTGCTGGGGGACTCACCGCTGTTTCCGAACCCAGTCTTCTGTCCTGATACCCAGACCCAAAGAGCCACCTGTTCACTACCCTCATCACCTGGATTCCCACAGAAATGCCAAAACCCACGTGTCTCAGAACCTCAGCATGTTAATTGGTCATTGGTCATCTTTCCTCTCCTTGCAACCCTCTCTCTTCCAAACTGCAAAGATTCAGACGTCACGAGGGAAGCAGCAGGGCCAGCTTTCTAGAGGAAGCGATGCTGAACTTCACAGGATGAAGAGATATTAGCCAGGCAAACCCTGCAGAATGTGCCTAGGCCTGCAGGCAGGTCAGGAATTTGGCAGGGCATCTTCCTGAGTCTTGGGTGGATGGCCAGGCTACATGGCTGACCATCTGGGATATGCTCCCACTTGAAGAATCCACACGCAACCGACAAGGGCTAACACTGGAGCGTTGAATGTGCTCTTACGTTCTCCCTCCTTTTTTTTTTCTTCTCCATATTTTAATTATTGATTGAAAGCCCATTAGAAAAATCTGAAGGTCTTGGCTTTCTCTTAGCAAAGTCTGTAATTTAAAAACATCCTCTCCTATAACTAACTAGAGAATGGCAACTTTCCCAAAGTAATGCCCAGGTCAGTGACTGAATTCTATAGATCAATAGACCTGAAGAGGGCCAAGGGCTTTGTATGAACCTGGAAGACACAGAGAAGGGAGAGCCTGGAAATAAGGAACAATTAAGATGACTGACAAAAGTCTTGTTTCAATTTAGCAATTCCTCTTTCTCTCAGGACTTTGGCTTGGGACTTAGGGTGTGTCAGCCTGTGACAGTGGAGCCAGCAGCAGCTACTCTAGGATTTATTTGTCTCTCATTGAAGCCACTGAGGAAAGTATCTCTTGCTGTTTTAGGAGTGGTAACGTGCTTGGTGGGGACAGTGAGAGGGGAAATTTAGCGAGGAAGGAGAGATTTGTGTGTTTCAAAAGATTCCTTTTTCAATGTGAAATATATGAAGGAGGAAATATGGCCAGTTTTCTGTCTTTGACTTGTTTCCAGAGGGACTGTGATCAGTTGAGTGATGACCTTTCCCATGCCTTTTAATCACGCTCCCGTGGCTCCCTGCATGACAGCACGAACGTTTCTTTCCATGTGCATGTTATGAACCTACACTGTCTAAAACCCCAGTGCCAAGCAGCCTGGAGGTTGTGGTGCAAATGGAGGTGTGTGCATGTGCATGTCTACGTGTGTCTATGTGCTAATGGGTTGGGTGGACGTGTGTGTGTGCATCCTTGTAGAAATGTGAGCTCTGTTCCTGGATGAATTCATTTGCAAAGTGTTTTGCAAGTGAAGGCCCATTTCTTTGTAAAAATAGAATTGCTTTTCTAAGACGGAAAAGCTGAATCAGCAGAAGGCAGGGCTCTGAGTTTGAGAAGGAGCTTTCCAGAAATTGGTGCAAGGAACTTGCTAATGGTACTGGGAGATAGAAGGGGAGAAGCACAGACCACGCTGTGTTTTGCATTTCAATCTCTGTAGATCCTCTCTCCCTGCCTATGCATATTTAAAATTCCTTTCAATATATAAATAGGATAATTCTCTCTCCTCATCCCCACCAGAGTTCATTTAACAGGCACAAAAAGAATTGCACATCCAGGCCTGTCTTTTCCTGCTTCCTGTTATTACTATTTATTGGTTTTTCTCATCCTCTTTTTCTTCCCCCCTCCCATGTTTCTCCGCTTAGATTAAACTGTGTTTCAGAATTGACCAGAGGGAGAAATGCCGTTTCTTCAAAACAAAACTGAGCCTGAGAGAGGTGATCCCTAGGCTGGTTCTGCTCTTTGGCACCGATCCAGACCTTCCAGAACTCCACTTTGAATAGAAAGCCCTGAGTCTTAGTCTGGGTTTTTGCAAACTCCCCTTAATGCTGTTCTTTCACATTCCTGATACAAATTATCCATTCATCCCACGAGTGAAGCTGTGACACTCCCCAATGTCCCAAAGGCACAAGGGAAGGATTCTTGATGGGAGGGACATGGGGCAAGAATATATGGTGGGATCTGGGGACCATATCTGTAACAGCCTTCAATCAAACTCTCCTTCTAGGAAAAGGCTCTAGGAAAGCTCTAGCTTTCATTGAGTCTAATGGTCTTGCTTCCTATATGTAATGTGAATAATTTGATCATTTTGGAAGAAGTTAAATCACATATTCCAAATATTGTCCAGATTTCAAAATGACAATTAGTAAAGCCTGCAGGACCTGTGTTCTTAGAGAGATGATGTTCATCATTTTGCATACAATGGAAGGAACACTGAATTGAGATTAGAAGACTTGAGTTCTAGGCCTGCCTCAATTCCCATCTTGGATCTCACTTAGTTCTCACTTAGGATGCCGGTTTTATTGACAGACCTCTCCCATTATAACAAAATGACCATCTTTCATAAATCCTTGGATAATATTGTGTGGCCAAAATCTGTATGTAGTGGGGCATAGAATGAAGCACTGAGCTGTCACCTGTTGTGTGAAACTGTATCAAGGTCAGGAAGAGTCTCCCATTAAACATGCAGTGAGCATCATCCTGGGACTCATTAGGATTCCCTTCCATGAGTTGAGCTCCCTTTGAACAGTAGACAGAATACAGGAGCATGTGACCAAGGGAAAATGTCACTGCTGTATGATTCAGCACAGAAACTAGGGAAAGTTTATAGAGACTTCTCTCAATTACAGTTAAGGTGGACTGCATGTGTGACCTTGAGAAACTTTAGAAACAAGCCAGAATGGGTGTATTTCCGAAAGATTAATTTGGGTTGCAGCCTACCCCTAAATCTGATCTTCTTCCTGAAGGAGCTGGTGATTTGCAAGACTACCCAGACCAGGGGGCTGAAGGAGAGACTTCTGGTCTGGACAGAGCTGGGGACACAAATGCATAGCATGAAGAATACAGCTGACATTTCTACCTGGAAGCATTCCTCTTCATGCACGTTGCTGTCAAATAATCCACTTAGGAAACTGATCTCTCCAAGTCAGGCTGCCCTTGGAGGCCCTCAGGATGTGTAAGTTGTGTCAGGGTCCTGCTCTGTTTCCTCCCAAAATGGCTCTCATTCGGGAGCCACAGTCAATGGTTTTCATACCTGACCCACTTAGGGCTCTTCCGACCATAGGGATGGATAAGCACATGCGAGGCTGTTCCGCTGGGCATCCTGAAGTGCCAGCCTGCAATGGGACCTTGATCATTGACTCCAAAGTTTTCACTTCTTCATTTATTACAAATATTGGAAAATATGCAGCCGAAGCTGAATATAGCTCCAGTGCTATAGTGGCTTCGTTGACTTGGATTGCCTTATGTAATTGTCCCTAGGTAAGAGTCATTATCCTTACAGACATATCCCTGGCAGCAAGGGGAGAGTCTGTGCATTGCCTGTGAATTCATGAACAGAACTCACGTACGTCCCCCAAACCCTATTTGGATATCATATTAGAAATTAGACAGACCCTCTTGAAGAAAGGCCTTTTTTTAATAGGGAGTGCGATATATCAGGGCCTGACCATGTGGAACCCGCTATGTTGTAATCAGATAGACAGTGATTCAGAAGCAGTTTTGAAAAGATTCTTAGCATGAAATACCCTAAACTGAATGAAGTGCATGTCCATGATTGGTTGAAGTACAAACTGTACCTCAAGTAGTTTGTTAACGTAGTGGATTCCTGATACTCTCTTGATTCTCCAAAGTTGCAAATGCCATGATGGTAGAAAATTCCCCAATAATGTGTGTGCAGAGCGAGCCAGATAAGGAAGCACTCTTGGAATGCAGCCCTGAACATGAAGCTAGGCTCACTAACTACTCATCAGTTTCAGCACCTCAGGCTTTCCACATCTGAGCCTCAACAAAATTATAGATGACCAAAGGCTAGGTGACTTCGGGGTCCCTTTAGAATCTCCAAAATTGTGTAAATATCTGCAAATAGCACAGGTCTATTATACTTGACTAGCAAAGTAGACTTGGGGATTTCGGCTGCTGACCTTTGGACATCGAACATTCACACTTCTTATTTTTTTGGTTGTGCATTTTAAAACTGTTTAAAAATGTTTTATGGAAGGATAGTTGTCTTACAATGTTGTGATAATTTCTTTTGTACAACGAAGTGATTCAATTATATCCACACATCCATGCTTTTTCAGGTTCTTTTCCCATAGAAATTATCACAGAATGTTGGGTAGAGTTCCCTGTGCTCTACAGCCGGTCCCCATAGGCCAGTCATTCCATATATCACAGTGTGCATATTCCAACCCCACACTTCCTGTTTTTATTTTTGTTGTTTGGTTGTTTGGTTCAGGCATGATGGATAGTAGTTAAGGGCATTGATACCTGACTAAACTGCATGGGATCCAGTGCCTGCTCTGCCACTTCCTAGCTGTGTAATCTTCGGAAAGTTGCTTAACCTTTCTGAGCTTCAGTTTCTATCCATGTAAACTGTGGACAACAGGAGCCTTGTTGTAAGAATAAATGGATTCATATGCTAACAGCTCTTAGAACTGTGCCTGACAGCAGAAGTACTTTTCAAGGATTAGCTCTTCGTATCGTAAGTTGACGCTGCTGCTAGAGTTGACATCTAGAAGGTGTGCTGAATAGCATGTCCTGCATGAAAATATGATAATGGCTCTTGTGTTTGCAACTAGTATCTATTAATTAAGAAACCATCATTTGTGCTCCGTAATTATATTTATTAAACCTTAACTCCTATCATAACAATAATTAGTTCTTGCTAATTAAATTTATCAAATTCCCCCTGGATTCATATCTTAGGTAAATATTTAGTAGCCCTACACTAATTATTTTAATCAACATGGAGTGTATTTCAAATGACTACAAATAGTTCGAACTAATTAAATTGAGTACAAAATAATATCTTATGTAATAAATTTGCAGGTGCTCAAAAGAGTGAGAACAAGCCACAGGATAATATCTCAGGGACCTAACTAACCACCTGACTTGGTGATTGCAGCATTTCCAAAACCTAGCCAACATGCTAGGGGATGTAGCCTGCGAAGCTTTATTGTTCCTGTCCTGATTTATCTTCTGCTGCCAATGTTTTGTGCATAGAACAAGCTCTGTGCGTGATTCAAGAACGTGCCATATAATTTGAAATTGGACTGATCAACACTGGTAATTAAGGCAGAAGCCAGAAGCCAGCAATAGCAGCAGTAGGGTGAATTCCTGCTTCAAAGAGTCTGAAGGAACAAAGGCAAACTTTCTGAGGTTCCTTCTTCTGCCGGCTTGGTTTCCCTATCCTCAAACTACATTGTCAGTTCTTTTTCACCCTGGGAAGTCCTCTCACCCCACCCTACTGCTCCAAGCTCCTTCCTAACAAAATTAATCCTTGAATTACCCCTGTCCGATTGGCATCCTGTTGCTAAGAAACCGTAAAACTGAATGTACAGTATTTCATATTAAAATGTCTCTGACCTATCCTTAGAGACATGCACAGTCAGGTGTGGCCCTAGCACTGACCACCCACCATTCCTCTCCTCTCCTCTGCTCCCTTCTGGGGACATCGTGAAATAACCTTCTCCAGTTAATGGTGCTCACTCTTTGGCCACCCACAGGATTGTCTGTGGCCTAAATTAGGGTCATGTGCGTGGCTAGAGTTGGGGGGATGGCCATCTGTGGCTGGAATAGGAGGCTAGTCTGTGACCAAGATTGGCAAGATATTCAATTCACAACTGAGTTTCAATACTCAGTCTAGGGTGTGGCCTGGGTAAGTACTGGAGTGTAGGCTATTGTGAAGTCCTACTAGGGAGAGAAAAGAGGAAAATGATCATTGACGTATTGGCAGTAATACAGATGGTTCACCTCAAGAATAAAAAGAGTGAGTTCAAGTATTAAACAGTCTACATAGAAAACTAAATCTTTTCAAAATTGTCTTTAGCTCTTCCTTAGAAATGGCAAGTGAATTATAAACAAGCAGCCAACAGTAGTTGCTCAGGGCATGGTGTCCAGGATCGGCCTAGGCTATCCTGTCCTTCCACTTTCACTGAGCAGATGGTGAGGAAGGGGCTGCTTCCTTGCAGCTTGCATACCATGTTCTGTTTTTTTGGAGGAAGTGCCTTGAGTGAGCAATGGGAGGGGTCATGATAGATAAATTGGACAGCAGCTCAGCACTTGTGCTCTTGGAGAAGTTGAAATGCACTTGGGAATTAGAGAAAATAAAATGCATGAACTTTATCTCCCACTCTCATTAAGCTATCATCCACTCTCACTGTGGGTTTGTCTCTTGGTTCTGAATATCACTCCCCCCTCTTCTAGCTCTCTTTTGAGTGTTTGTGATCTCATGCAGCCATCTTTATGATAGATGAATCATTCCTATGGCAACCACAGTCATCCTGAATCCTGTGAGTGAGCTGGCAGTCGAAAACAGCCTTCAGAGGACAGAGGTCCGGGGGGGACTGTGGTAGTAGGAAACTTGAGATCACTGAGCCAGTGGAGGTAGGATCCAGTCATGCCAGAACTAGAAAGGATGAAATGAATCAGGCCTAGGAAAGGTCTGGCTTTGCTCCTTATCACACAGAGCTGGAACTCAGGCCTCTTTTATTCTTGAACCGTGATGTACAATTAAATGAATGTGCACAGACTTGCCATGTCAACTGGTAAGCAGGCCATGTAGTAGAATCTTTATGTGTTCTTCATTTGAACCTATTGGCCTGATCTTGAAGTTTTGTTCATAGAGTCTAACGTTTCAGGACTGAGACTGCATCTAGCCTACGACCTTTTTTCTCTGAGAATCTCATTCTCTTCTATCCCAGTTTTCAGGGTAGGCACTCACTTTGTGATGGTGGTTGTTTGGGAGCCTGTGGCCAATGGAGGCATCTCTGCAGATAGCAGTGATAAAGTCTGTTGGAGATGGGTCCCCAAGTGAGGGGTTCTGGGGCCTGGCTATGTCCTTGCTGTGGCTGGCAAAACGTGCAGATGTAATGCATTTAATAGCACTTTATAGGAAATCCCTTGTGGCCTAGTGGTTAAGGATTTGATGTCACTGCTGTGGCTTCAGTTTGATCCCTGGCCCAGGAACTCCTGCATGCTGTGGGTGTGACCAAAAAGACCCCCAAACAAGCAAACAAACAAAAATAGTGCTTTATAGATGTGGCTTAGAGAAGATCAACCTACATGGAGCTGAGATGAGGTCATATAATAAACACATGGCTGCTTGCAATGGCAGCAGTCACCTGCTGCCTATTAGTTCTGAAAAGTCACCATCAATAGCTCAGCTCCATGCCTGAAGATGCTCCCCTGTCCCTTCTTTGCCTGAAGATATCCAGGGAACCCTTCTTTTAAAGGATGAAATGTCTTGTTTTATGCTTTGAGCAATTTTTATCCCAGATTGTGACTGAAGAATAGGAAGAAAGCTTACATCTTACAAAGAATCTGCTACAATAGAATGTGATGTGCATAGAAGGGAGGCATTGCAGCTGTTTCATTTCTGTGACTTGCATAAGAGTCTCCTGAGATGGCGCCCTGAAGCCTGCACATTGTTCTTCCGTTGAATGTGTTAACCAACAGAGATCCAAAGCCCTTGGCAGACTGGGCAGAGCACCACAGTGTCTGCACACGTTACTACTCATTCTAAGAATTGCCGAGTTCAAACTTACACAGTCCACTGTCATAGCTGCTGTCCTGATAACGGCACCAAGTTCCATTCCATCTCTAAATCTAACAGATACTTAGACATCCTTAATGTTCAGCAGGGTTTAACATAACACATCTTACACATCTTCACTTTCCTCTCTTAGCTCTCAGAACAAAGCATTTTCCCTCTGTTGGGTTTTCTTTTGTTGGGTTTTCTCAATGCTTGGTTCTAAAGTTTCCCATATTTCTCTATGTTAAAGAATTCAGTGATATCTATGGCCACATGGTCCAGTATGGTAACCACTAGCCAAATGTGGCTATTGAGCATTTGGAATGTGGGTATCTGAACTAAGATGTAATAAAGTGTCATGTAATTAAGTGTCATGTAAGACACACAACAGATTTCACAACAATGAAAGGATGCAGTAATCTCAGTACTTTTTATATTGATTCATGCTAAAATGATAATATTTTGAATACTTTGTGTTAAGTAAAATATATTATTAAAATAGTTTCTTTTTATATTTGTGTTGGGCAGTATGCAATAAATATACCCAAACTTTCTCTACCTCTGACCTCTTCTTTAAACTCTCCATGTAACTAATTGCCAAATTAAAATATCTGATAGGTTATCTGACAGGCACTTTAAAAGCAACATGCAATGGGAATTATTTTTCCTTCTAAATCCAGTCCTGTTTTATTGACTGGTTCCACCATCATCCTCCTTTCCCTTCTTCATATGGCTTCCTCTTTCCAGAACTGCAGAAATGTAGAATGCCCAGGTGGGAAGGCCGTGTACCTAACCACTAATACTGTGGTTATCTTGTCTGCAAGGTAATTTTTTGTGTGTGGACATCTGGAGTGGCAGGAAGTTCTCTTCCTTATAAGGCAGCCTATTCCATTTTTTTGGACAGCTCTGTTAGAAAGTTTCCCAATATATCAAGATGCAATTTGACTTGGAATTTCTAATCATGTTTTAATTCAGTCTCCTGAAGCCATACAAAACAAATTTAATTACCTTTCTCCTTGTGAAAATTGTTTCATGTCTTGAGTGCACTGACTTAAGTTAAACATCTCTTGTTCGGTTGATGTGATTTCAAGTCCTCTCAATCATTCTTGCTACTTACATTTGAATACAGTGTAGTTCATCTGCTTATGAAGAATGTAGTTGTCAAATGGTCCACATATGTCATTGGGCTAACTGAAGACTAGAAAGAGACTCTTACTTTGGTTGCCTTAAATTCTGTGTACCTGCTGTTACCACTTGGGAGTATGTCCATTTGTTTGGGAGTAACATCACCCACAGGTACTTGTTTGTACTGGGCTCACGGTCAGGTAAATCCATATACCTTTGGGTATGTAATGTAATTAATCCAAGTCCCTTCCACCCTGTTTTTCGGGTATATGTTACGTATTTAAAGTTTGTGGTCATATTTATAGCTTGGTCCATTGCATATTGATTCTTTTTCTTTCACTCACTGTGATTTGTATTGTGTCTTCGATCAACATCATCCAAAAATTGACTAGTAAACATACATTTCCACATCAATCATCAGACAATATGTATAAAGGACAGATTGAAAGTCAGAACTCTTTATACTATTAATGTCTTCTAAGTTATGGCATCTGATTAATTAGCCCTTCAGATTACCTGACATGGTCATTTAACAAACTACAGGTCTAAGTGACAGTGCCTGGTAAATTCCTCTCCATGATAACTTCAAATATTTCCTCTATTCTATCTGTCTCCTTCTAGGACGCCAGTAACATTTCCATTGACCATTTGATATTTCCTCCTCTTAGGTTTTTTTTTTTTTTTTTCTTCCCCTTTTATCTTCCTGTGTTTTCACTGGTGTGATTTCAATTGGTATTGACATATTGTGAAGTAACTAATTTATTCCTGTGCTGTTTTCACCCTACTGATGAGCCCATCAAAGGAATGCTTCCCGCTACTGATAAGCCCATCAAAAGAAGGGGCAGTTATTACGAATAATTTTTATTGGTAACATTTCCTTTTGATTTTTATAGTTTCCATCTTTCTGTTCACAGTCTGTATTTGTTTATGCACATTGCCAACATTTTCCATTAGACCAGAGATTAGCAATTTTTTTAAATTTCCTTTTTTTGTAAAATGACAGATAGTAAATATTCTAATCTTCACAGGGTCTACAGTCTCCCTCATAACTATTCAGCTCTGTCATTGTAGTGTAAAAGTATTCATCAGTAATTATAAATGGGAGTTTCTGCTGCAGCACAGTGGGGGTTAAGAATCCAACTGCAGCAGCTCAGGTAGCTGTGGAGGCACAGTTTCAGTCCCTGGCCCGGCACAGTGGTTAAAGGATCTGGTGCTGCTGCAGCTGTGGCATGAGTCACAGATGCTGCATGGATTCAATCCCTAGCCTGGAAACTTTCATATGATGTGGGTGGCCACTAAAAAATAATAATGGAAAATGAATGTATGTGGTTGCTTTCGATAAAAATTTATTTACAAAGAAGCAAGTTTAATTTGTCCTGAAGGCTATGGTTTGCTGACCCCCTACTCTAGATGTTTAAACTATTAACTGTAGTTATTTTAATATCCTGATAGTTCTAGTCATCACTGAATCTGCTTATATTGACTACTTTATCTATTGACTATGGTTTCTTTTCCTTACTTTTTTCTGTTTGTCTCATCATTTTTGATTAAATCTCAGAAATGGAATATTGAAGCACAAAAGAGACTGAAGTAAATATTATTTACAAAAGGAAATGCACACATCTTCTGTTAGGCCGTTAGTGTAGAGGATGGAATCAATATGGTAAATATTACAACTGATTTTTTGGGGGGTTTAGTTTGCTCTTACTATGGTTACCTCTGTTGTAATGTAGCCTTTAAAGTCATCTCGTGATAAGACATATTTACTTGTGCCTCGAGCAGGAAATGTTGCGGAAGGCTTTTTCTCAGTGTTCCTATTCAACCTTTAGTTTTCAGTAGTATTCTTTTGAGCCCCTTACATGCAGTATTCCTCTCCTCCTCTTGTTCAGGAGGTACAGTGCAATTGTGTGTTACCTGAGGTTAGACTAATGGTGTGAGTGGAAAGGGAAGCGTTCTCTTATGTCAAAGTGTTCAAATTAACTCACGTTTCAATATTTCTACTTCTTGTTTAAGACAATATTATGATGATGTAAATAAGTAACTTGACACATTTTTATTTATAACTACCTCATTGTCCTGAACTATCAGAGTAATATCTTTGAGAAAGCAAGCTTAGTGATTTTAAACCTGTTTTTTTTTTTATTTTTATGTGAGAAATATTGGCTTCTAGTAATGCTGTTTTCTTTATAGATTCAATTGAATCATATGTAATTGATACAATAATATTTTGTGGAATCATGTCAGGGGTTGATGTTAAAACAAGCTATCACTAGATTCTATAATCAATCTTATTCCCCTTTAACCTGAAGTAATATTGGCTTTTCTGTAAATTTCTGTGTCTCCTTTAGATTCTCTGGGGTTTAAATCATTAAAATAATCACACATGTGAAGTTCCTTTTCCTTGTCTCTTACCTAATTTGGCTTAATCTTCCTCCTTTTAATATGCATATACTTTACAGCCTCCAAATCATTATAATTTACCTTGGTATTTCATTCAACTACATTCTTTTATGTATTAGACAACAAAAGTTTATTTAGTAGCTAATATCTGTCAAGTTTTAGGTTTAAATTTTGAGAAAAACTCTTGGATAAAATTTAGCCCCTGCCTCCCAGTCTAGATGCTGTCAGACATGAAACAAATATTCAGCTGGGTGCCTATAATAAAAGCAGTAATAGGGGAATGGCTAATAAACTATGATTGGGAGTGGGGAAGGAGATCCAAGAAGGTTTCACAGAGTTGGTGATATTCTTAAAAAGTCATAATAAAGGTAAAGTCTCACTTGATACATTAGATAGAAAAGGATATCCCAGAGCATGTAAAAGCATGTATAAAGTAGTCTCATGCCTGCATTTGCTAGGTTCCCATAACAATGGAACCTGGTGACATATAGTGGCAAGAGAGGAAACTGGATGGGGAACTCTGGGGCCAGGCTGTGAAGGTCAGGTTTGCCCATTTAGGCATTTAGACTTTATCCTGTAGGTGATAAGCATTTATGGAAGGATTTTAGATACAGGACCCTCATGGTATGATTTACATTTTTAAATGTGCATGTTGGCTGAGTGAGCATAACCAGTCAGTGCAGCTCTGCAGGTATGGTGTATGGGTTCCGTGAGTTCTACAGGACCCTCGAGTTGTGTGAGACATGAGAGAGGAGACATATTAGCTTCACAGGTGTAAGGCCACCAAGTCAAAATGAGTACTATTTTAATTAAATGCCTATAAAGCATGTTAATTACAGCTCAGCTGAACTCTAAAATAGTTTCATACAAATTAGGGAAATGTGCAGAATAAACAGAACTTATAGAACACAATATGGTGACTTTAGTCTCCCATGTCCCCTTAAATACATTCTGTAGGCTAGTTCTTTCCCTTCTCTTTAGAGAAAAAGTACAAGGAAAGTTCTATGGCTTCTCTAGGCACTCTCCTGGAACTAAAGTTCTTATGGTCTAGTCCCCTAAATGGTATTAATTCCATAACTAGAAAGCTCAGTTCCATTAATAACCAATACTACCCTTTTATATAATGTTAGAAAGTGTTGTAATTTTGATTCTTTTACATGTATCTGTCCAGTTTTCCCAGCACTACTTATTGAAGAGACTGTCTTTTCCCCATTGTATATTCCTGCCTCCTTTATCATAGATTAATTAACCATGAATTTGTGTTCACTTCTGGGCTTTCTATTCTGTTACATTGATCCATGTGTCTATTTTTGTATCAGTATCATACTGCTTTGATGACTGTAACTTTGTAATATAGTCTGAAGACAGAGTGTGATACCTCTAGTTCTGTTCTTCCTTCTCAAGACAGTTTTGGCTATCCAGGATCTTTTGTGTTTCCATCCAAATTTTAAAATTATTTGTTCTAGTTCTGTGAAAAATGCTATTGGTATTTTGATAAGGATTGTATTGAAGCTGTAGATTACCTTGGCAAGACCAGATACCATAAAACTCCTAGAGGAAAACATAGGCAGAACTCTCTTTTACATAAATTATAGCAATATTTTTTCAGATGTATCTTTTAAAGCAAAGGAAATAAAAGCAAAAATAAACAAATGAGACAAACTTAAAAGCTTTTTCACATCAAAGGAAACAATTGACAAAGTGAAAAGACAACCTACTGAATGGGAGAAAATATTTGCAAATGATATGATTGTTAAGGATCTAATATCCAACTTACATAAACAGCTCATACAACTCAACATCAAAATATGAACAATCCAATAGAGATTTTCCTAAAGAGGAAGTGCAGCTGGCCAACAGGTACATGAAAAGATGCTCAGCATTGCTAATTATCACGGAACTGCAAATCATAACCTGGATGAGATGTCACCTCACATCTGTCAGAATGGCTATCATTGAAAAGAACACAAAATACAAATGTTGGCCAGGATGTGGAGAAAAGGAAACCCTCATGCACTGCGGGAATGTAAATTGGTGCAGTTCCTGTGGAAAAGAGTATGGAGGTTCCCCCTAAAGTAAAAATAGAATGACCATATGACTCCACTCATAGTTATATATATGGAAAAACAAAAACACCAATTTAAACAAATATATCCACCCCTAACATTCTTAGCAGAATTACTTGAAAGCAACATAAGTGTCCATCAACAGATGAATGGATGAAAAAGATGTGCTATGTGTATATACATATCACACAGAGTAGAATATTACTCTGCCATAAAATAATGAAATTTTGCCATTTGCAGCAACGTAGATGGACTTGAAGGGCATTATGCTAAGGGAAATAAGTCAGACAGAGACAAATGCTGTATGATATCACTTAAATGTGGAATCTAAAAAAAATATAACAAAATAGTGAATGTGACAGAAGAGAAGGAGACAGATATAGAGAAGAAATTAATTGTTATCAGTGGGGAGAGGGAAGTGAGGTAGGAGGTTAAGAAACTTGAACTATTAGGAATAAAATGTGCTCTAAGAATATACTGTACAGTGCAGGAATATAGCCACTATTTTGTAGTAACACTAAATAGAATATAACCTTTAAAACTTGTGAATCACTATATTGTATGCCTATAACTTTTATAATATTGTATATCAACTGTATTTCAATAAAAATATTCCATTGTGGTGCAGCAGAAATGAATCATGATGTTATAGGTTCAGTCCCTGGCCTTGCTCAGTGGGTTAAGGATCTGGCATTGCAGTGACTGTGGTGTAGGTTAGATGTGGCTGAGATCCTGTGTTGCTGTGGCTCTGTTGTAGGTTGGCGGCTGTAACTGCGTTTCAACTCCTAGCCTGGGAACCTCCATATGCCGAGGGTACGGCCCTAAAAAGCAAAAAAAAAAAAAAAAAAATCACTACCCCCCTCCAAAAAAAATAATTTCACTACCCCCACTCCAAAAAAAAAAAACAAAAAAGGCAATGCTATGTATTTGAAGTTAATGGTTCTTTCTCCCTTACTTTGGGACTTTTTCGGGCTATTGGCTTCTGTAGAAAGAGAGGTTAGGCTTTTTATGTATTTAACAATTAGGGTTTGGTTTTTTAAAAAACAATTTATTACAGTTGATTTACAATGTTCTGTCCATTTCTGCTGTACAGCAAAGTGGCCCAATTACTTACACACACACACACACACACACACACACATTTGTTTGCTCATATACCACTTTTCCCACTCACTCACTGCCTCTAGATCTTCTAGAGTTGTTACAGGATGGGGATTGGTGAACGGATGTGTAGGGCTGGGAAGAGATCAGTAAGAAATGGAAATGTACAAAACATTAAAAAATTATGTAGGCGACAAATAAATATAGAGCTTGGCCACTTGGACATGAGAGTGAGAGAACTGGAGGCACTCAGAATGACCTCTTGTGGGACATGCAATGGTAATGTCTCTAACTAGGCTATACCTTTATTGATTCAAGAAGCATTAACTGCCTACCTGATGGTTGGATCCATACAAATTAATTCTTGAACAATTCAAGGCTTTTGGGAAGAGGGGTAATACACAACTATAATGTTCTGTGATGGGAACTGTGACATGATGCTTTGGAAAATATGGGACCACAAAGGTATATTCCATGCAGCTTGGAGTAAAATGGGAAGGGGTGGCCTCTGGAGTTGCAGAATGCCAGTCTAAGTGGAAGGGGCTGAGCGGTATCCTCTAGGGCATGTACTGAGCAGTGTCCTCTCTGGCTAATATATATGAGGGGTAAAATGGAGACACGGGGATTGTGTAAGGGGTATAGAAGAGCTGGAGAATTTGGCAAAGGAGGAGGAGGAGAAGCCAGAGAGGGAGGAGTCCTAGAGGCTAAGAGAGAACTTTTCTGGGAATGGGAGAATTACGGTTACTGTCAGTGCTGCAAAGAGCTCAAGTGTTGAATAGAAGAACCAGCATGGTCACTGGGTCTGAGTGACCTGTATTTACCTAGTTTCTGCTTATAATCTCTGACTTTGGTCAGCCACCTAACCATTTAGCAGGAAACTGTGGGACTTCATCTTCCTTCTAGTGGTGCTGCTTCTTTCTCCTGTGGAGTCAGGTGCATTTGTCTGTGCTGAAAGACAACCAAAACAGTGTGTCCAGAGATACCTCTCTTTCCCCACCCTCCACGTCGTTATTCTCACATCTCCTTCCACGTTATCTGAATCGTTTCATTTCTGACTTCCTCTTCCTGCAAGTCCCACCTCTCCCCGCTCCCTCTAAGTTCCCCCTCTCCTGCACCCCGAGGCTCCTGGAATGCAGTGCTGTGCACAGATGTTTCCGTCCTGTGAGTGCCTGACTGTTTCTCAGATGGTATCTCTGAGCAGATGTTCTGGGGTACACCTCCCCCTTCCTCTGCTGTTGTATTTTCTATGCAAACACCAGATTGCATTGCTGCATTCTTCTTTCTGGAGAAAACCCAATTCACGATGGGGATGGGGTAGGTTGTGCTTTCAGGCTGTTAGAGATGATGTGTGGTGCAAAGGCTTTGCAGACAGAGTGAGAGGCCACAAGGCTAAGGAAATGCAGTTTTGTGCTGTGAATTATTGACTCATGATCTGTTGTCTCTGATGTTTCTTCCATTGAATTGATTTTTTGCAAGAAAATATGTTTTCTCAGAGTTCCTTGGTGGCTCAGTGGTTTAAGAGTCCAGCATTGTCACTGCTATGGTTCTGGTCACTGCTTTGGCATGGGTTTGATCCGCAGCCTAGGAACTTCTGCGTGCCACAGTTGCGGCCAAAAAAGCCCCAGAATATCTCTTTTCTTTACTTCCTTAGCCTTGCCCTGTGTTCCAATGTGCCCGTCTTGGTCTTTTGTAATTGTGCACCCTCAAGTGAGCCTTCCGAATGCATTGGGTTCTTTGTCTCCTGACAACACATGGGGTTAGAAGATGGAGTCAGAGTCGATGGAATCATTGCACTTTATACTAATAGATCTGAAAAGTCTCCTTGGAAATGGGAGGAAGCAGGGTTACTTTCTGGGCGGTCTAGCAGAGGGTACACTGTTTCCATGAAGGTCAATTGTGATGTGTTGCTGTTGTCTAACCCCCACCCTTCCATTTTCTCTCAGTTTGTGAACTTGTCTTTGATAGCTTACTGAGAATTTGTAGCAAAGGGCCCCAGGGATGTGGAAGAAAATCCCCTGACTGACTTTCTTCCTCTTCTTTCCTTTTCTTTCTTTTTCTTTTCTTTCTTTCTTTCTTTCTTTCTTTCCTTCCTTCCTTCCTTCCTTCTTTCTTCCTTCCTTCCTTCCTTCCTTCCTTTCTGTCTTTCTTTCCCTCTCTCTCTTTCCTTTTTTCCCTTTTCTTTTCTTTCCTTTCCTTTTATTTTTACTATACAATTCCATTAATATAAAGTATAGAAACAAGACAATCTAGCCTTCCTTGTTAGAAGTAAGGAGAGTGATTAGGGGACTGGGGTGGGTTATGGTAATTAATGACTGGAAGTCCGGGCAAGGGTAGCTTCTAGAGTGTCAGTCAGGTTCTCTTTCTTGACCAGGATGCTGATTACATGAGGACATTCAGTTTGTGAGAAATCATTAAGCTGTACACTGATAATATGTGTATGTTATGATTCAAGAAAGAGTAGAACTTATAGCTGGATTTTTCTTTAATTGAAGTAAAGTTAATTATGTTGTGTTAGTTTCAGGTGTACACAAAGTGATTCAGACTCTTATCCATTATATGTTATTAGAAGACAGAATATGGTTCCCTGTGCTATACAGTAAGTCCTTGCTGTTTGTCTTTTTATATATAAAAGTTGGTTCTTTTACCTTAGTTCTTGATTTCCTTTTGGGAATTCATGATTTGGAAAAAGCTTTTCATTCCTGTCTTTGTTCCATTCACTGCAAGCAAATACATTTAGTCTTTCACGTGACAGACTAAGTCGCACTCACCTGTTTCTCCTGCTGGAAACAGCCATCTGATTGATGCTGCCCATGATCCTTACACAGACTCCTACAGACAGGGCATACTCATGTGCATTAATTTGAGTGTTAAATAGAGCTCTGGAGAGTAGAGAAAGATCCCAGGGAAAGTATGATGGAGTCCAGGGAGCTGAAGGAAAGGACGGGCTAGAGTGACTCCTCTACCACCAGCCTACAGCTTTATCCATACCCAGACAAGCCGGCTGAGTGATTAAAGGCAGGAGTGGAACTCAGTCCTGGCAGGTCTTAATGCCACGAGTATGGAGCACATTTTATTTTTTTTTTTAATTTTTATAATGATTTTTATTTTTTCCATTATACTTGATTTACAGTGTCCTGTCAATTGCTGCTGTACAGCAAAGTGACCCTGTCACCATATATTTTCTTTTTCTCACATTATCCTCTATCATATTCTATCATAAGTGACTAGATACAGTTCCCTGTGCTCTTCAGCAGAATCTCACTGCTTATCCACTCCAAATGCAACAGTTTGTATCTCCTAACCCCAGACTCCCAGTCCATCCCACTCCCTGCCACTCCCCACTTGGCAACCACAAGTCTTCTGCAAATCTAGGCATTTCTTTTCTGTGGAGCACATTTTACAATCACTTCACATAGCATAGCATGTTCTGAAAATTAATATGGGACGTTCTCTCTTTTAAAGAAGCCAGTAATATGTTTACGTATAAAGCGAAGAGTGTGCCACAAGGAAGCAAGCTTGACCTCCAGAAGTAAGATACCTGAATCAAATCATGGCTTTACCACTTCAGTCATTCACTTATTCAGGCCTTCATTCATTCAAAACCGTTTATCTAAGGCATTCACTGTCCTAGAAATAATATTAGAATGAGGGAGAAGGTACTGGTGAATTTTCTGTGTCGACCTGCATAATTTAGAAACTTCTTCCAGCTTTGATTTCTCCTCTCAAAAATCTGAATGTTATCACTTGCTGTGCAGGAGGTCATGAAGTTTGAAATAAGGACATGGTTCTGGCATATATTGATTTTTTTTTATACTATCAAGATTCGTAATTATGTGAAAATTATCCCATTTTGCATATTCCATGAGTTTTTTTTAAAAATGAAGTTACCTATTTACAATGAATTATAGTAATGTTATTCTGTTGTTGTTTTTTTTTTTTTTTTTTTTTGGCCACACCCATGGCACACGGAAGCTCCTGGGCCAGGGATCAAACATGCTCCACAGCATCGACTTGAGCTGCAACACTGGATCCTTAGCCTGCTGCACCGCAGAGGATCTCCTAGTAACTTTCAAAGTTCCCTGAATAAACAATTCTCTCTTACTAAAAGATTAAACTTCTACTCATTGAAGCTCATTGTGATGGAGATTTCAGAAATCAACTCAAGTTGTAAATGTTACAGCTATGCTTATACTATTGCACTTGGCTTCTTCTCCATAGAACACAGGATTGGAAGTCCCAGGGCCTGACTTGGTTTTCACTTTGACACAATGTAACCTGAGATTCTCTGCCTGCTTCCCTCCTAGCTCTATTTCTCCCCTGTATGAGATAAAATAGTAATAGTTTCTTTGCTTATTTATAGTGATTTTATAGAGATTAATTGCAATAAATGATATGAGAGGATTTTAATACCTTCATTGTCTATATTTTTTTCCTTGTTTTTAAAGGAACAAATGAGAGTAACTTGGGGTATTTTGCCCAATTCTACATCTACTTACAAATGATCCTCTTCTCTTACCTTTTAAAAAATTTCACACTTAGATTTCTGTGATGATAAGCAATAAAAATAGAGGGTCCTGATTGGAGAAGGTGGATGTGCCAGAATTCAGATTTACAAACTAGATATATTTGAGAATAATTGTTCATATGAGGAAGTGTTTTATTTTACAAAAGTTTTGTTCTTTGATTTTCTTAAACTAGTAGGGGCCAATAGCTGTGCATTTAAAACATGATTTTATGTTTTAGAAATATAGCAATTGCACAATTTGAAATTTACCTACAAAGTAATATCAGAGCACAGGTAACTATTTGACTTTCTGTTCTAAAACCCAGATCAATGTACACAGTGATGGGACTGAGCAGTTCCTCACCTACACAGGGCACTACTGTTGCTATATGTTTAGTTTGGGACTTTGATTTGGGTGTTGGTTTTGAATAAATTCCAAGGAAGAAAACCCCACACTTTTATAACTTGAAGGTCTAAAAAGAAAATAAGCGGAACAGGTTCTAAAATACAATCATTCCATCTACAAGTCTTCCCTGAGTGCCTGATGTTGGTACTTGGTCCTTTGCTAGGAGACGTGTAGTCAGAAAGTCTTCACTGAAAAGTTAACATTTGAGTTGAATCTTGACAGTGGTTTAGGTGTTTACCAGGTGAAAAGGGAGTCTAAGGAAAACATGGCCCAGAGAGCTGTGTGACCACTTTAGAAGGAGGGTGATAGGACCCGGGGAGCAACTTTGAGTGCAGGGATCACATGGAGGTACTATTGTGGGGGGTGCTGGAGAGTCAGCGGCAGACCCCGAGAGCACCTACGCTATGGAGTAGTATCTGCAAATGCAGTTAAAGGAGTGAGTGTTTTGATAAAACAAACCATATAAAGCCCATCCGCTCTTTCTCCTCTAGAATCTGCTCTATGAATTTTCTCACTGAGCCAAGGGAAATGCTACTTTGTTATTATGCAGAGGGGGTTAACATTTCTTTGCTAAAGCTCACACCCCTTAACCCAGCATGCTGATAAGCTAAGGTTTAGAGACACACTCCTGCCTGGGTAAGTCATGTCTAATGTGTTCCACTCATTAATTTGCTGTAATGATAAAGCACATAGTTTATTTTTTCTCTGAAGTGCTTGCCGTCTCCTTAGTGTGTATAGCATTTTTAGAGTCATTAGCAACTGGTCACAGGATCATATATTATAAACTGGGGTTAAGAAAGCACTTGATCTCTAAGAATGCAATAGATAAAATAGGTAAAGAGAGTCAGTCTGAGGTGTGAGCCTGAGAAGAGAGGAGGTCTAGGGGTCAAGGAATGGATTAGGAGCAAGAGCGTGAGCACATGAGGGTTCTGAAAGGGAACTTGGTGACAGGGACAAGGAATGATTAAAAATCCAAAAACTTCAGACCAGGACTCTGAATTTGATTTTGGAAGCATCGGAAACAGGGTAAATTGTAAATGCTCATTCTTGCCTTGGTGTAGAAACTTGTATTGTGGGGTCATCTGGGGAGAGAGAGTCTGCCACCAGGCAAAGACAAGCATTAAACTATAAGGCTCAGAGGCCCAGAGCTTGCCCAAGATTGCAGAAATACCCAACATGTTTGAAGAAAAGTCAGAGGTCATTGGCTGCAATGTTGGAAGCATACTGAACACAGAGAGCAGAGAAAAGTAGAATCTGGGAAGACTCCTGGGCTACTTGGCCGCCAGGACCCAGCAGGGAATGGCACTGCTCAATGATTTCTTGTTGTTAATCATTTTTCTCATTTTCCCTAGTTGTTAACCCTGGGACCATACTAATCAACTCCTCGTTTCCCTGCCCGTGGCTTACATGGTTCCCTGGTTATTACATCTGAGTTTAATCATTGTCCAAACTGAGCTCCATGTCTTCCTTGCAATTTCACCCCTGATTCAGCTTTTTTTTTTTTTTTTTTTGCCAGGAAATGTAGCTGTGTATAAATGGAAAGAATCTATTTAAAGAGAGGAGTTGCAGGAAGGGAAAGCACAGTCCAGAACAGGGAGATGGGTCTCTGACATGATGTATGGAAGATTTTTTTCCCCTGAACACCAAGACAGTGATGAAAAAATCCTGAAAAATAAAGACCAGTACTACCATGCTTCACTACATTTCCTCTTCTTCTCACTGTGTGAAGAAGTGGAGATGTGGACTGGGAAGCGGGACAGTAATTACATCAAAACCATCAAAATGCAGTCAACGTGACATTGAAGTAGGAATTGTCTGGGAGTCATGTTTGACTTTCGCTCCCATCTCTCTCTGTGTAGTCTCCTTCACTCCAGGAGTCCCTCACATTTAAAAAAACGGTGTGCATGAGGCAGAAGTAAGTCAATCACAGGTTCTTCAATTACTAGGACCTGTCAATGCCGGCCAACATCAGCTGATGCTGTAAGACATTGGAGGTGTTATTTATCTCTCCACTCTCTAAGTTTGCTTAATTTGGAGATGGCAAATATTAAAATCAGCACTTTAGAGACCAACTTTCAAATTCTTAAGGGAATTTATGAATAGATACAGGTATATATACTTTTTTTTTTTCCAGAAAAGCTGTCATGTATCTGAAACCCTGAGGACTACCTCACTTTAAAGGGGCATTTTCCCATACACTGACATCCCGTTATTATTTCCATCTTTTAAAACAAGTAAACATATAAAACTTGACCCTCACTTTCTACATCAACAGACTTTATTTATTTATTTAGGGCCACACCAGCGGCATATGGAGGTTCCCAGCTTAGGGGTCTAATCAGAGCTACAGCTGCCCGCCTATGCCACAGCCACAGCAATGGAGGATCTAAGCCATGTCTGCAACCTACACCACAGCTCATGGCAACGCTGATCCTTAACCCACTGAGCAAGGCCAGGGATCGATACTGTAACCTCATGGTTCCTAGCTGGATTTGTTTCCACTGCACCATGATGGGAGCTCCTACATCAACAGACTTTAATAGAAAATCTCCTTAAAAGAAAAGAATTGTCTGTGATAAACGCTATCCCCAGATTTTATCTTCCTGTTTTCCTTTGAGTCCACATTTACCAATCCAATAAAAATGATCTTGATAAGATCACCAAGAACCCCTGTTTAATAACTACTTCCCAGCCCTAACCCTGTTGGACTTAGAGCTATATCTGATATAGTTGTTTACCTTTTCCTCTCGGATTCTGTATAATTCTGTTCTTAAATTGGTTTCCAGGTAAATAAAACACATACTCACAGTTTTCCTCCAATCTCTCAGGCTGCCTCCTTCTCAGTCCTCATTTTGGTTCTTTTTTATTCCCCTGCCTTCTTAATGCTGGAATGTTGCAAGGCTTAGCACTCTTTCACTTATTTCTTCATGATCTAAATCAATTCCATGGTTTGGTTTCATGCAAAAGTACAAAATGTGATTTCCAAATTTATACTCCAAGCACAGACCTTCTCCCTGAGTTCCACACTTACATATGTAAATATCCATCTGACTACTCAATATTTCCACTTGGATGTTTAATAGCAATCTCACTGTGTTCAAGACTAAGCTCCTGATCTTTTCTTCTTCTTGGTTAGTGCCAAGAGTGTTTTTCCTGCAGTGTAGGCCACCAGAGCTTAATGGCATGCTTGACTCATCCTTGTTTCATAGTCCTCCTCTAACCGTTAGCAAATCCTATGGACTCTACTTCTGAAACACATCCAGGATGGAATCTCTTCTCACTCATGTCACTGCTGCCATTCTGGTCCAAACCATTATCTGGGATCTGGATTATTGCCCTACAGTTTATTCTCTGAATAAAAGAGCACAGCCATGTCCAGGTGGGACACAGATGAAAGATATCTAGTCCAAAAGTTAATTTAGTTGTTAAGTCAAGGGTCTGAGCATGAGGTGAAAAGCACACGGATGATCTCAGCTGGGGTGCTGCACACACAGAGGGCCGTACTGGTTATTTTATCCCTCTGCCCACCCCGGATCCATCATCCACCCTCCATGTCCTGTTATGTGCTCCACAAGCCTGACTTCCATGCTCTACACCTTGTAGGCTCTTTTGTTGCTGTGACGGGTTCAAGCAATGGGAAACATGGGCGATATCTCAAAGGACAGGAGAGTGGAAAGTCAGAGTCTCGCTTATTTGCACTCCCTGTTCCATCACACATCTAGTAGTGACTTTGCTCTAGCCACAGCACATGTCAAATCGTCCTCGCTGCACAGTTTTAGCTCCTCTGGGCTTTAGAAGCACCGTTTCCTCTCCTTATTCTTTCAGAATGATGCCTGTTAACAGCTTTCTCCTGTTGCCCATCCCTGGGTACCTCATCATGCCTTGTTAGTTACAGACTCTGCCCAAACCTGTCTAAATTATCCCTTCCCTTGGCTCTTTCAGGTCAGCCTTTTTGAGAATTACCTTTATTATCTGCAGAAACTCTTCCTTACTTTGGTAGAATTACGCTTTCATAATGAAAATAAATATTAAATTAATGATATATAAGTCAATAAATAATTAAACACATTACTCGTAGACCTTTAGAGACTAACAAAATCTTGAGGGAAGTAAAAAGTTCATCCCTAACCACAGTGCCACTAGATAACCACTGTTAACATTTTGGTGAGATGTAAAAATTTCAATTTTTCTTTACATAATTTTAGTCTCTTTGTGTTGTTTTAAAACGTGAAGATTTCTTATATAAAAATATAGAAACTTTGGAATAGAGGAAATACAAACAACAACAAAAATCAAAAGTTCTATTACTAAAAGATAAGCTTGGAAATTTTTGTTGTATTTTCTTAAACTCTCTCTTTGGAGTTTAATATAATTTCTACTTTACATTATATGGTGATTTTAAAGCATAGTGAATGCAGATCAGTCACACTTTGTAGAATGAAGGGGGAATGAAGAGAAGCTGGTTAGTTTTTATTGCCCTGTCCTAATATTAAAAAAAAATATTACCTTAGCTATTAAACTGATATTTAACTGATAAAAGTCAGTTATTTAATTATCTTAATATTAAAATGGCTTCTCTGATTTTGTGGATAGGAGAGAAAGATTTTGTAATTTCCTTGGTAGTAGGTGAAAAACATAAACACTGTAATCATTGTTAGTGATCTTTGTCCCAGTGAAGTTGTTTCCTCCTCAAACGCATTCCCACACAACAGTAGGGGGGAGGGTCCATCTCCAGAGAACTGCCTGGTTCTGAGAAAAGATAAAAGTCTGCTGAGGAGTGGCTACATGAAGCAAGGCAGTTTCACATTTGTACCTGGGATACACAACCTAAATTTCGGCACATAAAGGGATCCTGCAGTAGAGATCTAACTGAGCATTGAGAGACTGTCATTTAGAAAAATGTTGTAACCTTCCTAATTGAGGTTTTAACTGATTTTTTCCTTGAGTCACTCGGTATGCCTTTAAATAATTGTTTCAAAGTAGGTAAGTGTATTGGTGCTGTAGATTTGAATCTCTTGACTATTTACCTCCCTTTCTGTTGCTTTAAGACATGAAAGTATGCAGTCATTAGGTTTCAAGTTTCAAGCAAGAATTTTAAAAAGTTAGGAATGTAAATTTAAAAATCAGGGTAAGGAGATTGGCCCTGCTGTATGTATATGCATGTACACACACATGGGGGGTGGTGTGAGTGTGTGTGTGTGTGTGTGTGTGTGTGTGTATGTGTGATGTGTAGGGAGTTTTAAGGAGAGTGACGAGCAAGAGCCATCCCAAGAAGATGAACTCTGGAGAAAAGGGATTCTTCTCTGAGGAAAAGTTCTAGTCCAAGGGAACATCTGGTGCAAAAGCTCTGAGGCAAGATGGTCCCTGGCATCTGAAGAGGCCACTGTGACAGTGACAGAAAGACTGGGGGAGAGGAGCAAGAGAGGAGGTGAGAGAGGAGTGGGGACAGTTAATGCCACTTAGACTTCAGCCAGGGAACCCAAGATCTTCATTTATTTTTTGTCTGAAATTCACAGAAGAAATGTTTATTCAAGGAATATTTTCTTTTTTTTCAGAAATTGTTTACAGAAATTATTTTATTTTGACCTCCAGGAATAATTAGATGACTCCAATAGCACAGGATCTTTTAGGTTCTTGTAAAGACTTTGGCAACTATTGCTTAATCAGCATTAAAAAAAAAACCCTCAAGATTTTGCTCTCTTTTAATCTAATCTTTATACAGGAGTCATCCATTCTTTTAGCCAACAAGTAATGTTTTTCAAAATTATTTATATAAATGTTCTCATGCTGACCTCTAGGAGATTTAGATAAATTGACCCACAGCCATCCCATCTGGTCATCTCAGCTTTGAAATTTGAAGGATTTCAGCAATCATCATCACCATAACAACAGATCATTATCCAAATTCTGCTTGAATGGTCCCATTCTTCTTATTTATGGCTGAATCCATTACTGGATCACTTTAATTTTGGCCAGTTTTATCTCATAATCCATCAACTATTTGAAGAGAATTCCCACATTCCCCTTGAGTCTCATCTTCTCTAGCCTTTGCATTCTGGCTCTTCCAACTGGTCCTCACTTTACTCTCAAACTCCTTGCCATTTAGGTCACCCTCTTTTAGATAAAGGCATGGTGATTCTTATAATCCTATCTAAGAAAAATTCCTAGCCTTGAATTTAGCTTTTTCTTCCTTTCTCATAAGTAAAATTCCAGCAGTCATTATGGACAAAGATGTGATGAAAGCGAATCAGTTAGATGGGAGAATGGATGGTTGTGTTAAGTATTTTGGTACATTATGGAAAGCGTTTCCTTCCTTCACAGTAAAGTTCTAAAATTGATCTTCCTTTACCTCTAGTGAAATTGATCAATGACATCAACTTAATTGATTGATTGCAGTTTCTCAACCTGTTCAAGATCCTAGAAACCAAACTCAGCCATGAGTCAATATTTTTCTGTTTGGTTCCATCTGTGTTTATAGCTAGCATGACTCCGGGTGCCAAAGCAAGTGCCCAGTGTGCTGCAAAAGCAGAGGCTTGGTATTTGCTCTATACTAATTTCCTATTTGTGATATGAATGAAGTTAAGATCAATTTGATGAGGCATAACTTTCCTGTTCTATTTTTGCCCTGGTAATGAATATCACTTTCCCTGAGTGTCATGTGAAATTTGTGCTGTTTTGGAAAGACTGTTGATTTCTTGAAAAGTTAAGTTGGCAGGAGCTCTTGAGCTATGTACAAAGCATCTGTCCACTTATCCAAATGTCTCTCCAATAAAATTTCATTTTATACTTGGGACAATTTTCTAATACTATGTGCATATTTCTTCCCTGGAAGATCTTTTTAAACTTTTCGAAAGCCCATCTTTCATTCAAGGTTCAGCTAAAAAATATTTCAGTATGAATTTTTTTTTTTAGCCCTCAGAGTAGTATTTTATTTCTTAGGTGCCAAGATCTATCGCTAGCACCTCATTTTTTTTTCATTTTAAGGTTTTTTTTTTGAAATATAATTGATTTACAATGTTGTGATGATTTCTGCTATATAGCAAAGTGATTCAGTTTTGCATATACACACATCCATCCTTTTTCATATTCTTTTCACAAAGAGATTATCACAGAATATTGGGTAGAGTTCCCAGTGTTAATAGCAGGTCCCCACTGGCCAGTCATTCCATATACCGCAATTTGTATATGCCAGTCCCAAACCCCTAATCCATCCTTCCCCCGACCTTCCCCCTTTGGTAACTATAACTTCGTTTTCAAAGTCTGTTTCTATTCTGCAAATAAGTTCATTTGAATCCTTTGTGTTTCTTTTCAGATTCCACATTTAAGTGATATCACGTTTTGTTTGTCTTTCATTGTTTGGATAACTTTACTTAGTATGATAATCTCTAGATCCATCTGTGTTGCTGCAAATGTCATTATTTCATTCCTTTTTGTGGCTGAGTAGTATCCCATTGTATATATGTACCAGATCTTCTTTATCCATACCTTCGTCAATGGACATTTAGGTTGCTTCCATGTCCTGGCTATAGTAAATAGTGCTGCAATGAACACTGGGGTGAATGTATCCTTTCAAATTATGTTTTTCTCTGGATAGATGCTTTGGAATGGGTTTACTGGATCACAAATTCTATTTTTAGTTTTTTGAGTAATCTCCATACTGTTTCCATAGTGGTTGTACCAATTTATATTCCTACCAACAGTGTGAGAGTGTTCCCTTTTCTCCACACCCTCTCCAGCATCTATTGTTTGTAGACATTTTGATGGTGGCCATTCTGGTTGGTATAAAGTGGTACCTCATGGTAGTTTTGATCTACATTTCTCTAATAATTAGCGATGTTGAAAGTCTTTTCATTTATTTTTTTGTTTTTTTTGAACCATCTATATGTCTCTGTAGAAATGTCTATTTAGATCTTCTGCCCATTTTTTGGTTGGGTTTTTTGTTTTTTGACATTGAGCTTTATGAGTTTGTATATTTTGGAGATTAATCCATTCTCAGTTGCTTCATTTGCAAATATTTTCTCCCATTCTGTGGGTTGTCTTTTCATCTTGTTTATGGTTTCCTTAGCTGTGCAAAAACTTTTATGTTTAATCAGGTTTCTGGTATCATAGTTATACACATTTATATATAATGAGGCTTCCATTCCTAACTCTTATTCCATTCTGAAACTTTTAGTAGACATTTCTCTCTTTTTTTTTTTCTTAACCATTGGAAATCTTAACACTTTTCTTCTGGTAGAATATATCATCATGCATGCTGTAACAAGAGGCCCTGCTTCTGACTATAGAGATCAAAAAGTCTGGAAAATAGTCCTCTCTTCCTCCCAACACTGGTACATGACATAAATTAGCTGGTCGCACGATCCTACCTAGAATTTTTAAGTATTAATGTTTATCACTAGGGCTGTTGAGAATTGACTCCAGCCCTGGTGATGGCAGGAGCCACTGTCTGGTGCCTCTGGTTTAGTAATAGCCTACAACGTCCAATGGTGACATTGGTAGTGTCCCATCTAAATCACTCCTGGACTGTGATTTTGTCTCTTGTTCTGGTTCCTGCCTGTTTTCTGAGACTGGTTCTTTCTTTACATGTTGAGATTGCAAACCACGTAGTATTCTTCTAATAAGCCATCATTTCTGTTACTGTTAACCAAGAACCATGACTGGTAGAGGAAGAATTTTTGTCATATTCAGATTTGATTACCATGTGCCTAATAAATGCTTATCAAAATGTTGAGATCATGCTGGATATGATGTCCATATGAGCCAGTGGGGAAGTGGCAGCCAAATCATTAACTAAGCCATCATGTTAAATTTTAGAGTTTGAGGTGCTGGACCAAATTTGGAAACTTCTTCCTCCCTGTATCCTCTTTTTCAACTCTGAATATGGGTTCTCACTATAGATAAGTGAATACAGGATCTTGGTTTAGATATGCAGCTGCTGATTGATTATCATATTGCCTATTTAACCTTTGTGGGGTTGCTGTGCTCATTTGTGCTAAAAATCTCAAGCCTGAGAAATTTCCCTGACATTTGGAGTCATTAAGGTGTTTAAAACATAGGAGGAGTTAACTGAATGGGTTGTTTACTCCTGGCTGTGTGGCTGGTATGGCAAGTACTAGGGACCCAGGCATGGAGAAAAGGGAGAGACAATGGGTGGTTTATCTTTGTTAGAGTTTTGCTGGGTCCTGAACTTCCTAAGGAATTGTGCAGAGATGAGAGCTTTCCAAACTCTCAAAAGAGAAGAGCAGGGGCAGAAAAACCCTGTATTTCCTATAACCAGACCCCCAGTGCATGAATAATGCCTTGAATCTTGAAAGTGGCCTGAGGTTTCCCAGTAGTTCCATTGCTCTGCTCCCCTGGCCTGGGCTCCTCTGCTGCTGGCAAAACTGTGTGCATATGTGGGGGTGCCCCTGAGAATGTCAACCCCTCTGGGGAAACTCACCTGCTGACAGTGCATGATAAGTTTTCTAATGGGCCTCTTTGGGCTGCAGCACTACCCAAGGTACAACTTCTGCTAGGCAGTGACAGCTGCCACACCACCAAGGCAGCCTTCCCCATGGCCCTGGGAAGCCCACTCCAATTGTGTGCCACTTCCCCAACTCCAGAAAGCTGTATGTCTCCACCAAGGGGAGTGCTATAAGTGTCTTGATCAACCACTAGGCTTGGGATGAGAGTCCTCTCCTGGTGGGAATGCACCAGTCATTTCTCAGAACAGGATGCAGTAAACAGTGAAGTAGTGGCCCCTGGATTTCCAGTCCTCTCAAAACAGCATCGGGCTATAAGATGTGGTGGCAGTGGCTCAGAAGACTTGAGATAGAATGGGAATTCCTTCCAAATTCCTGGTTGCAGGTAGTCCAGAGGATAAGAGATGACTTCTCTATGACACTTGAATTCAAACACTACTCTGAGTTTCTGCCCAGGAGCCTGCCATACTTGTCTATGCCAAACCATTTAAATGGACAACCCAACTGTAGCCTTTTGCATTCATACCCCAAAGGGTGCAATGGTGCCTAAGCACACAGCTTGCATTCCAAAGCTGGAACAAAGAGGCATTTGTTCTCTTTCCTGAGTGGCTATGAAACATTTTTAAGAACATTTTGAGACAGAATTATGTTGATTTGGCTCAGGACAAAAATCATTGAGCTGTTTTTCTGAGAAAGATGAGAGGCCATCACATTGTTACACACCCCCTCCATATCCTTGGGAAACAGACAGCCTGAGAGAACATCATCCCTTGTACTTATTAACTGTACATCTAGGGATGTTCCTGTTAAATAAATTGTTTTGAGGTCAACATGAAAGGCCAACTGGAATATAACACAAAAAAAGATCAAAATAGAACAGTGCTCTTTGTGATCATTAAGACAATGTTAAAAGGGGAGAAATCCATACTATTGACCTGACTTTGATAGTTTCTGCTTTAGTTTTGGGTCATCACCACAAATCTTAGTTACTCAACTCATTATGTGTTGCAGAGGCTCCCTGTGCTGTGTGATTAATAATCCTTTTCTGAACGAGGCGTCACAAAGAGTGTGTTCCTTTTTTTTGTGCCTGAGAAATACAGCTAGTCGTATCAGCAGCCTGGGATAGTGATTTCTTGTGCTCGAGCCCCTTCTGACCAATTGTTGGATCCTGAATCTCTTATGACTTAGTTGTGTGGAATGACAAATAAACGTTGCTGACAGTATTATGAGTCTTTGTTCACATTGGCTTCAGCTAGGTGTCATCAAGAAGCTGCCTCATGGCCAAAGGGAATGCTGAGGGGTTGCCAAGATTATAAGCAACCCTGTGTGGCTCATCTGTCCCCACTCATATCCTCATCACAAATATTTCAACCTGAAAGTTAAAATATCTAACTCACAACAATAACAGGAAAAGACTGCAGTAACTACTGTTTGTGGAGTATGATCGTGTGATTATAGTTAAATAATCCCCTTATAGTGTGTATGAGAGCTTCCTCTTTGAAAGCTGGCTTCTGTTATTTTACTACAATACCTAAAGCTTGTTTAGGTATTTTTTGAAGGAGATGGAAGAACAACAGAATTTGGAAGGCAGACCCTGGGTAGATTGGGCTATTATACATGGAAACCCTCTTGTTACTTTTATCCTCTCAGATTTGGACTTTGAGAAATGGAAGATAGCTCTTCGATTGTGGTTCTCTGCCCATAAGTAAGATGGAACCAGGTTCTTGGTGCCTCAGAAGGCAAACTTCATCCAAAGGGATTATCAGGGTATGTGCTTTGTGGAGTTTTGATTGTGTTCATCTCTCTCACTCTCCTTTAAAATTTGAGATTCTTGGCAAAGAAATATACCATTAGTTTTGCAAGCGCACATTACATGACAGATTTTTGGAGGAAAGCTCTTGGTTCCTGCTTTGAGCCAGGATTTTAGAGCAGAAGCCATGCCTTCTTAAAGACAGCATAATCATAGCAGCAGTTTCAGGAAAGAATATTAAAAGGATGGAGATTCAGGCAGCCAGGGATGAGCCTGCTGTGTCATACACTTCTTTGGAAATTACCATAGGGAAACTATCCTTAGGAACTCGTCTCTTTGCATGTCCTGGTCTTCATTTTATTAATGATAGAAAATAAAGGGACTGGAAATATTCCTGCACTACAGATGAGTGAACTGAAGCTTAGAGAGGGTAAGTGACACACCAGTGACAAGACAACTAAGCAAAAGGAAAAGTGGAATTGGGACCCTGTTTAGTCTAATGACATGGCTCATACTACATCTGTGATAAGGACATTTCATGGCTTAGAGGGCAGGCTCTAATTGGCTTGGACCAAAAGAGAAACCCATCTTTCCTCCTAACCTCTTTAGCCAACAGCCTCAGACCACACACATATGTGAACTCCATAGAGTAAGTTGCTTTCTGTGGCCACTGGGGCTAAGGCAGTGACTGGGATGCTGTCATACTGGGAGCCTTTTCTATGTGACTTTCAATGAATGTGAGTCCTAAGGACCAAGCTGTACAGCAGTGACAGTGTTTCCTGACAAACTAGAGAAGTCATCCTTGAAATGTTTTCAGACTCACCATTGGTACTCAAAGAATGTTCATTAAATTGAATAGAACGTTCCAAGTTTGGAATATTTTGGTTTTGCTTTTCTAAGCACTTAGATGTCCCCTATCTTATGTGAACTTCTTTAAACACCTATGAGGCATAGCCCCACTCTGCAGAGGAGGTTACCTAGTTTCAAGAAGATGTGAGACTATCCCAAGTACACAGCACTAACTGGTGTTAAGTTGGGGCTGGAAGTCAAGTCTTAAAGTTTGTGGTGCAATGTTCTCCTCCCTCTTTCCTCCTGAACACATCTGATCAGTCTCTTTAAATGTATTGAATTGAGAAGAAAGAGCCAGCGTTTCTCTGAGTACTGAGTTCTCCTTAACTAGAGGAACTGGTGACAATGTGAAAATAATGATGGTGATGTCAAACAGCTCTGTGCTGACCAATTAATACATATCCTTGTATCCTCACCAGAACTCTCCTGATACTTGATTACCTCTTACTGTCTGAGATCAGGGAAGAATCCTTAGTCCACCTAAGACCCTGTAGTCCTGGGCTATGGGCATATACTTTCCATAGGATTTTATTCTGAAGATCCTGAATAAGGCCGCTTTCCAAACACACAGAGTACAGTGCTATCTTTAAGATCAGGGATTTTTGTGACTTAAGGAAGGGCTCGTTGCTTTTTTTTTTTTTTTTTTGGTAATTTTAGGCCTATTCAAAAGTTGTCTGTCAGCAATACAGGAAAATTATGATCAGAGTTGATTATGTGCCTGGGAGTTATTGCCTTAAAGACATCAATAGTTAGACTTTGGGAACCTAAGCATGCTGAACTGAACAGAGAAAGTTCTTGGATTGGGAGTCCAAAGTTTGGATGCCACAATGTCTGAAGTTGAAAAATTTCCCAGATTGTTTTACTCAGAGGGTGGTTCTTAGACCAGTATGTCTATCTCTCAGGATGGCTGAATTAGAATCTGCATTTTAGAGAGATCCCTGAGTGGTTAACATGCTTGTGAAACACTCCTGTGATATTGTGATTTATGATAAGATATCTCGTCTTACTGTTTCTGGCACATGGCTCCCAAAACCTTGGGAATTTCCTGTGTTGAGAGTGATAAAGATCTATTTTGTTATATTAGTGAGGTGGCCTTTGGAAAGTACCTAATGATGGGGGCTGATTACAAGGGGAACTGACCCTGTGATTAGAGGGTTGGGGATTTCAGTCCCATCCCTGACCTCTGGGGAGGGGAGTGGGGGCTGAGGTTGAGTCAATCACCTGGGCCAATGACTTCATCAATCCTACCTGTGCAGTGATGTCTCCACATAAAACCCAAACAGAGTGGGTTCAGAGAGCATCTGGTTTGGTGAATACTTGGAGGTGCTGGGAGAGTGATGCACACAGAGGGCATGGAAGTTCTGCACCCTCTCTACCTACATCCTCCATCTGGATAGTCACCTGTATCTTTCATCATATTATTGTACAATAAAACTGTGAGTACAAGTGAAATGTGTTCCTGATCTCTATGAGTCATGCTGTGCAAGTTAATTGAATATGAGGAAGGGGGTCATGATAACCTTTGACTTACAGCCTGTCTGCCAGAATCACAGGTGACAACCTGGAGTTTTGTTTGGCATCCAAAGTGGAGGACAGTTTGGTGGAACTGAGCCCTTACCCTGTGGAATCTGATGCCATTGCCAGGTAGATAGTATCAGAATTGAGTTAATTGTAGGACATGCAGCTGGTATCTGAGAATTGGTAGTGTGGGGAAAACCTTCCACACATTGTACTCAGGTCCTAGAATCATTCACTTCTCAAAATAGTCTTGAGGTTATGGTTTCAGTCAGGGTTCTCCAGAGCAACAGAACCATTAAGAGACACAACATGCGTGTATACAGACACAACCAGAAATAATGTTTAGCCAAATATCTGGGTATTTTTGATCCAGTCAGGTTGACACATACAATTAACTATCAAAAGATACCGAGGTATCTAACTATCCTTCTTTGGATTGAGAATTACACCGTTGCTCTCTCTTACGGAATAAAGAGGGGAAGTTCTTGGCTTCCATTTATTTAGAGCCAAGGACATAGCTAAGGGGTCATTGAGGTTGATTGGAGACTATGTTGATCAGTTAATGTGAGCTTGAAATCATAGTTCTAGCTACCCAAGTGGTCCACAGACCAGTAGCATCAGCATCACATGGGCAGTGGTTAGACATGGAGAATCTCAAGCCCACCTCAATGCTATGATATTAGAACCTGCATTTTAACAAGATCCTCAGGTGATTTGCATGTACATCAACATGTGAGAGACACTAACATTTAGTTGTTTAAATCTAGGTGCATGACCCAGCTAGAAGTTTCTTACCCTGTTTGGTAATTAAGTGAAGAAAATATCTTTGGTTTCCATACAGGCTGTTTTGGCTTGGATTCTTCTAGAAGTGGTCTAAGCTAAAGAAAAATAAACACCCTAGAAAATAGTGATTCTCAGCTTTGGATGCACTTTGGAATCACCTGGAGAAGTGCAAAAGCAGTGTGGTACCTGGGACCCACTCTCTGATAGTCTGGTTAGTCTTGGGCCTGGCCTGGTCTTGGAGAAGTTTCCAACCTTTGCAGATGCGTATATTATGCAGCCAAACTTATAAAGCACCGCTGTAAATGGACCATTGTCTACGCTTCATCAATCTAGCTTCAGTTCTGATGAGTCAGATCAGAGGCGAGATTTTTGACCACTTATTTGTGTTTTTCTTAACTCTGAAATAATCTTAAGCATGTGGAGAATATGTGGGCAACTTGTGAAGCTGAGGGAGGAGAGGCTGAGAAATAAAGTGAAGGTGTGAGACACACATGGGGAGGCCCAGGAAAGTAATCCCAGTGCTTCCCTACAACAAGGTTCCCCATCGTGAGTGTGATTCTTGCTGATTCCCAACGGCACGAAATGCCAGCTCTGAAGTCAGGTATCATAACATTTCAAAGCTGAGAAGGACTCAGGGAAATCAACTGGTGCAGTTCCTATTTTCATTTGATGAATATTTACTCCTTCCAGCTCTGAGTAATGCTTCTTCCCTTGAAGGTCACAGAGACGTTTACCCATAACAGCCTCATTTGTTCTCTTTCATGCTACCATTTCTTTTTCTTCCTTCTTTTTGTTCCTCCCTCCCTGCCCTTCCTTCTTCCTTCCTTCTCTATTGAACGTACAATTATTAAGCACTGTCTGTATGCTTGGGCATAATTTGTCATTTCCCCTTAGACTATGTATACATTATGCTTTTTCTGAACATCTCTGGTTTACTCACATTTCTCTTATTTTGTTTTCAAATTGTAATCCAGGGCTTTCATGAATATCTGGAAAAGAGAAAGGGTGAGACGAGTTTGACTTCTGAGCCTAGGAAGTTTTCATTTAGCTTGTGGGCATCCTGGAATGCTTGTTTATTTTCCTCGGCCCAAAGTGATCCACTCTAGAGTCACTCCTTCTTACCAAGATCAGTTTGAATTTTATTTCCATCTTGTGCAGGTCTTAGCAAATGTGCCTTAGTATAGTCTCCAAATTCGATGAGCATGTTGTTGATTCCTTCATCTCAACCATCAGTAAAGGCATTGAAAAGGCAATAAAGATAGTGAATCCTGCCATACTTTGGGGCAAAGGCATGTGTATTTATAGTAACACTTACGACCCAAGCAATTCTGCTGATTGAACTCATACTTTCGTCTCAGAATCAGGGATCAAGCTCATGGAGATTTTATGGAGAACTTCAAATGCCACCAAAACTGGTGTCAGCCAATCCCCTTACTCTCTGATAATTCAATATATCATGTGCTCCCACCCATTCTCATTGCAGCCTATGGTCCTTCGTTTTCATCCTATTCAATGAATTGGGTCTTTGTCCTCATTGGCACTTGGTCTATGGACCATCTTGGTGTTAAAACATCTGTGCCTTGCCCTTGATATCATTTGATTTCTAGCCACGACTATTTCCCTGGTAACTTTTCTTCCTTTCCAATTCACACTGCCCTTCCTATCAAAAAACTTAGTCCCTGCCACTCATCTGGGCAGCAGCACAGGAGTTTGTTTTGATGTCCATAGGTGTACTGAGGCATCCTTTATCAATGACTGAGAGAGGAGAGAGCCTTACTTACTTAAAATGCTTGGAGTATAATTCATTGTATCTCTGGTGAGATAGCATTTTGAACAAACTTACTTTTGAGTTTCACCCTAACAGCTCCCTGACTGGGGTGCAGAAGGAGTGCTCAGAATATTTCCGAGGCAATGATTCTTCATTCCGAAATGTCAGGTAGTCAGCAGCCGTGGGAAGGCCTCTTCACAGTGCTTCCTCTTTGTTTGGCCTCAGATTATCCCTTGACTTAGAAATAAAATGCCAGTACAGTTAATACTGTAACTGGTGGAGAGACATAGAGTCATTTGTCTCCATAGAGTGGGACAAAAGGCCCGTATCAACCCAAACAAACAGATGACAGTCCTTCCCTGCAAAAGAACTTTGGTTCATCACTGTCCATCCAGAAAACTTTCAGTTTTTGCTTTAATCTAAACCATCCATTTGAAACACCGATCATAGCTGGAAATAAAGACAAATGATGTACATCCCTCTAGATTCTGAAATGGGAACGCTGCCTTTTCTCTTGTCCCGACACCCCATATGCTCACTCTCCTATGGCAGGCTGTGGATCCCTCCACTCTTCTCTGCGCATGGAACGCTTATTCCAGCATTCAGGAATTTTGACCTTTAATGTCAAGGCCTGGAAAGCAGCCTTTCATCCACACCTCTTTAGTGATCAACAGTTCTATGCCCAGTCCCTCCCTTTCCATCATTCCCTCCTCTGATCGTTGCCTTGCCAGTAAATGCTTCTTACCCTCCACAGATCGTTCCTTCTTACTCTTCTTTGCCAGATACTTCGACATGTAGTGATTATCTGGCTCTAACACTGGCTGTTTATTCATTTGTTCACTCCCTCATGGACAAGTTATTCTTGAGCACCTATATGCCTGGATTGGAACAGGATCCATGGCACAATGGTACAGAAAAAGATGTTGATCTACCCTCCTGAAACATAGCCTGGTGAAGGACACCGACATAAGTAGTTTCAAATAGTACAAAATTGAAATCTAGGGGTTCCCATCATGGCTCAGTGGATTAAGGACCCAACTTTGTCTCTGTGAGGTTTGACCCCTGGTCTTGCTCAGTTGGTTAAGGGTCTGGCATTGCTGCAGTCTGCAGTGTAGGTCATAGATGCAGCTCTGATCTGACATTGTTGTGGCTGTGGTATAGGCCTGCACCTGCAGCTCCATTTCAACCTCTGGCCCAGGAACTTGCATATGCAGCAGTTGCGGACGTAAAAAAACAAAACAAAACAAAACAAAAAAACAAACAAACAAAAACCTATTTCAAATGCTTTTCCAGGGATAAATAGAGGGTATTTTGAGAACTCATAGGATGCTTCTTTCTGACAATGTAATTTTTAAGTTGAAATTGAAAGGACAGTCAGGTTATTTAGGAAAGGCTAGCGGAGAGGTAGACTACACCTGCCTCCGGGGACAGCAAACACATAAAGCTCCATGGTGGAAGCCTGAGTATCAATGTGATTCAGAGAATGGGGCGTGTGTGGCCATGCGACAAGGCATCAGAGGCGAACTGCTCAGGCGGGTCTGTCTTGTGGAGCTTTTTGAAGAAGTTTGGTTTTAATCTAGTAGCCATAGAAAACCATTGAGGGTTTTGTAGCAGGGCAGGACCATGGCCTTTGTTTTGTTTTGCAAGTGTTACACTGGAGAAACCTGAGGGGGAAAAAAAAATCAGGCAAGAACAAGGGTTTAGAGAAGTTTGGGAAGATCACTTAGAAAGTGACTGCAGTAAACCGGGGAAGACACATTGGCAGCTCCAGAGAGGGTGACAGCAGTGGAGATGGAGGGGATGCCATGATGGAGGAGGCAAGATAAATAGGACTCTGTGATGGCATGATTGTGGGGGGCAAGCATAGTAAGATGCCCAGGGTGGCTCCAAGGTGTTTGATAAGCACAGTAATAGTTGGAAGGGGATGTTGTTCACAGAAGAGACTGAAAGACAACCACATTGGAGAGGGGGAGGTGAGTGGTTTGGTCTGGATACAGTTGTGTTTAATGTACGTTTTAGTCATATAAGTCAAGTGTATGTGGTCAGGACTTCCAAGGAGAGATCTGGACTAGAGTTATCTGTATGGGAAGCTTAGAGGTACAGAAGGTAATCGAAACTGGACATGGGTAACAATGACTAGGAAAGCAGGAAATGCTTACAGGTCTCACTAGACCTTGAAGAATTATTTTCTGTTCTCCTGTGCTCTTCATTATACTGGGCACAAGCCAGCGTTCACTCATTCAGTTTAATAGTTTTAAAACAATGTGCCAGTCTATAGCTACTTCCCCTATGTTTATTAGTTATTTTACAATATTTTAGTAAATGTTTACCAGACACTAATCACCAGTCTTTAATTTTCATAGCTTTCCAGTAATGATGATATGATCATATCCGTTTTAGAGCTGAAGAAAGTGAAACTCAGAAGGATTAAGCAAATATTCAGTTTAGACAGCTAGGTAGTGCCAAAGCTGGATTGGAAACCAGTTTAAAAAAGAAAAAAAATCCATCCCGAGCTCCTGCCTATAAAAGCCAACCAAAGGAGATCTCAGTAAATACTTGTTTGGTGATTGATGCCAGATAAATTAAATGTCCGAGAATTAGTAAATGTTACTGATTTTCCATTTTTCTAATCACAGGCTGTGAAATAAGCTTATTCTTGGGTCCACAAAATACAAGCGGCTGTCTCTGGATTAAAAAATTGTACAGCTCATGTCAGATGTGATCTGGCCCCCATAACTGAAAAACAGGTGGCCCTGGGATCTAAAAGTGTTTAGAAGAACATGCAAACAACTAATCCCCTCTCCAGCCTTCGTGGTACACTCCTAAATGTGTGATGCCAAGTGCATCAGAGCTAACAAAAATTCATGTTAAGAAGATTTCTTAAGAGTTATACATTCATAGGGAGAACACAGCGTCAGCTCAGGGCCTTAACACGATGCCATAGACTGGTTGGCTTAAACAACAGTCCACATCAGTAATGAACAGTCCCTGGGACTGAAGAGGTTCCTGGAACATAGACTTTTAGAGGTAAGCGGGGGAGAGTCCTCACAAAGCGGAACTCTTGGTCACTTTGCATGGAAAGGGAGTCACTCTTTTCCCATTAGTCAAGAAAACCTCATGGAAGAACCTAGAATTTCAACGATTTCTTAAGGACAAAAAAATAATGGAGAATGGCATTGAACTGGAAAAAGGATAAGTGATACCAGTTGCCAGGTGGATTACCAGGAACATTAATCCCTTCAGGTCTGTTAATGAGAAGTGATTAGGATATAACCCCCCGAGCAGTTACGTGTACTTTTCCCAAGGCCTTCCAGAGACAGTGATTGAATTGTTATACTACACTCCTCAGAGATTCCAGGGGGATTTCTAACTCAGTGACTAGAGAATAGTTTTCACTGAAATCGAAGAAGTGAAATATATTTTACTTACTCTTTCTTTGCCTTTGTCCCAGACAATTTCTATTTTAAAAATAATGTAAATGTTCTCATTGTGGCTCAGTAGGTTAAGAACCTGACATAGTGTCCATATGGATGCAGGTTCGATCCCTGGCCTCACTCTGTGGGTTAAGGGTCTGGCATTGCCACAGGCTGCAACATAGTTTGCAGATGAGGCTTGTGTCCAGGATTGCTGTGGCTGTGGCATAGGCCTGCAGCTGCAGCTCTAATTTGACCCCTAGCGCACGAAAATCCATATGCCTCAGTCATGGCTCTAAAAAGAAAAATAAAAACTAAAAAGGAAGAAAATAAAGAATATGAAATAAAGAGTATAAACTTTTTTTTTGCAAAAAATGCTGTAACCCTATTACTGACAAGACTAAATATGTAATTAATTAGTTACCTGACTTTCTAAGAAAAATGAGATATATGCACGTGAATACGTATAGTGTCCACCAAATCAGGAATAAAGTCTCCAAGAGCAAGATCCCTGCAGTCTTTAGATTTAAGGTGCTTGAGTTTTTATTCATTTCTAGTTTACCTTCAGTGCATGCACAGGGTAGGTGTTGAAAATAAACACTTGTCAAGAAGACATGGAAACGCTCCATATTCCATGCAAAGGTGTATTGACAGGCACCATTTGCAAAATGAAACTAGGGGATGTGTTCACATAGGATCCCTTCAGTATGTCACTGTTTGGTGGGTGGCTCAGTCCTACCTGATCTAGTCTTCTTAATACTTCCAGGATAGACTGTATTTCTTAGTGTACGGTCTTGTAACAATCAGAGCAGTAGGATTTATTCCCCCAAAACTGATTTTTAAAAGTTCAAGCAAATATATAAAAGTCACCAAGGTCTTTTTAAAAAATAATGGCCAAGTGCAAACAAACCTGTAAACCTGTAAAGGTGTCATAAAGCGCCTTATTTTATATATATATATATAAATATATATTATATATAAATATAGGGGTCCAATTGGAGCTACAGCTGGCAACCTACACCACAACCAAAGCAACATCAGGTCCGAGCCATGTCTGCGACCTACATCATAGCTCATGGCAATGCTGGATTCTTAAACCCACTGAGCGAGGCCAGGAATCAAACCTCCAACCTCTTGGTTCCTAATCAGGTTTGTTTCCACTGCGCCACGACTGGAACTCCTATATGTTTGTTTCAACAAAGACTTAGAGGTCATTAACTCCAGAAGGAACCCCAAGAGTCCTTTGTGTAATACACCCTTATTTTTGTAATAGGAAACTGGTGCCTTCCTCCACATTCCATCTCTGGTTGGGGATAGGGCCAGTATCAAGTGTGAATTCACCTGGATCCTCTTCTAGGACCCTTCTCCTCTCACATGGCCATCATTGTATTGATGGGCAACCTTCAAAGGCCCTTCATCTCTTCAAGGGAAGATGATTGGCTTGATTAGTGAGGATGGAGGAAGCCTATTCACTAAAATTAGGAATGGAGTTAAAGGAGGGAATCTCTGTCCCATGGTTGCAGGGACACAGAATCTAGAGGAGCCAGTGAAGGCAAAGGTGGAGGGGGCAGCGCCTGGTCAGTAAACTAGTTCTCACAGGGTAGCACCGAGTGTCCCAAGCCAAAAATAGGAGGGACCAGGGAATAGTAATCAGATTAATAGATAATATGCAAGATGGAAATAACTCGGGAAATTGCTTGGCAAACCACTCTTGTCTGAAGCCAGCCTTTTTTTGTGCTGGCTGCTAGGCAGAGGATGAGTGGGCCAGCTCGTTTAAAGGGCCAGTCTGGCAAAAGACAAGAATAAAAGGAGAACATGCATGGGCACAGAAGGGAGTGTTGATTTTATGCTGCTTCTAGAAAAAGAGGCAATTTAATGAAGTAGAAAGCGAACGCTGGCTTTGGAATCAGATAGACCTCCGCATTGAAAGCTCCTCTACCTTCTGATTTTTCGCATGGCCTGGAGCAGTTAATTTTACCTCTCTGAGCCTCCTCCTCTCCTTTGTAAACTGGGCTTTATGATATCCACCTGGGCGAGTTTATGTAGTTGAAGTCCCCAGCACAGAGTCCAACACATAATAGGATTTCAGCTTAGCAAATGAGTTTTCCTTCCTACATCTCTCCCCTAGCTTTCTCATCTCATCAACAGATCTCTCATATTAAAGGAATTCCGCATGACTTTGAGCGAATGAGCCATCAGCGGGTGAAGAAATGGCAAAGGCATATGATTGCATTCACCTGTTAGCGGAGCTGGACCGGTGTGTGTGTGTTTTGTGTATGTGTGTGTGTGTGTGTGTGTGTGTGTGTGTGTGTGCATTAAATCCTAGGAATTAGGTCTTGAAGAGTCTGCTCTATGGTGGATCTGTGACCAGTTTAGCCTTCCTCTATGCTCCCTCTTTCCTGCTGAAGAAGCCAACGCAGAGTTCTGAGATTCCTCAAATGCTTCAAAAGCCCTTTTATTCCCACCCAGAGAGCTGCCATTATTGCCTTTCTGTCACAGGCTAAGTTTCTCTCTGTCACCTGAACTTTCCAAGTTTCTCCATGACTTGCTCATCGTAATTCAAGTCATTCAAGAAGAATTGTGGAATGTCCATTAGAAACCTAGAAATGTATTGTGTAAGGGACTTGCAATAAAGAGATAAACCAAACCAACCGTGTTCTTGTTTTCCTAGAGCTTATTATTCAGGAAGAAAGTCAGGCATTTCATAATTTGTTATAGCACTTATATTAATTTCTAAGGTTGCTGGAACAAACTACTACAAACTGAATGGTGTAAGCAACAGCAATGTGTTCGGCTCATAGTTCTAGAGGCTGCAAGTCTGAGGCTGAGTTTATTGGCAGTGCTGTGCTCCTTGATGGTGCTGGGAAGGGTCTGTCCCATGCCTCTCCTAGCTTCTGGGGGCTGCTGGCCATCTTTGGCGTCCTTGACTTCTGCAGCATCACCTCATCCCTGTCTTCATTTTCCCATGGAATTCTCCCTGTGCCTGTGACTCTGTATCTGGATTTCCCTTTTTTATAAGGACATGAGTTACATTGGATCAAGGGCCAACCTTACTTCACTATGACCTTATTTTAATTTAACTAAATATATCTGCAACAACCCTTTTTCCAAATCAAGACACACTCTGAGGTACTTGGGCCTGAACTTCAACATATGAATTTGGGGAGACACAATCCAGCCTGTAATAGTGCTTCCTGAAAATGCCATATGATATCACTTACATGTGGAATCTAAAATACGGCACAAAGGAACCCCACTACAAGACAGAAACAGACTCATGGACATAGAGAATAGGCTTGTGGTTGCCAAGAAGGAGGCTTGTGGTTGCCAAGAAGTGGGATGGACAGAGAGTTTGGGGTTGGTAGGTGCAATCTATGATGCTTAGAGTGGATAAGAAATGAGGTCCTACTGTAGAGCACAGGGAACTATATCTAATTTCTTAGGATAGAATATAATGGAAGATAATATGAGAAAAAGAATGTGTATGTGTGTATGACTGGCTCACTATGCTTGCCGTACAGCAGAAATTGATATAACACTGTACTGCAGCTATACTCTAATAAAAATTTTTAAAAATATAAAAAAAAATCAAAATAGGAGAAGTCCAAAGTTCTGTGGAAAATTTCTCTTTTCTCCCTAATTTCCTAAATCATACAAATTCCATAGGGTCCCCCTCTTCCCTGAGCTCCTCCTAGACTGCTCCACTCCATGGCAACCTTCTCGCTTCCGTTCACGAGCCTTCCATGGACCTCTGTCCTCTTTCTGATACCAGGCTTTAAATTCCACGAAAGCAGAGGATATGTCTTCTTCCCTTTTGACTAGCTCAGCAGCAGTTCACCACCACAGCCAGTATGCCTTTTGGAACTGGTGACCTGATGGGTTTCTAGCTTGGAGCAGAGCAGTGCCAAGCAGCAGCCTTCCCTGCCCTGCCTTCCGCCATCTCACCGGTCTGTATCCTGCAGCCCTGGCTTTCTCTTGGGCATAAAACCAACAGGAAATATCTTAGGAAGCATAGCTCCTCCAGAACCTTGTCCTGCAGCAGGGATTCTGAAGACAGCATTAGAAAGGGGCATCAGCCAATGTCTCGGCACCTGGACCATGCCCTGTGAAAAAGGCAGCACCACAGTAGCAAGAAGCAACATCCTTCATTAATGAAAGGCAGGCAGCCTCCTCAGAGATCCTAATGATGTCCTTCCAAATCACAGCGGGTACATATCCCACTCACGTTTTAGCAGGACTATCAGGTCCAGGGATATATTCATAGAGCTGTTAGTGTTTCGACATATAACACAGAATGAAAAGGAAAAAAAAAAACAAAAAACAAAACCCATACGCATCTTCATTTGCATCTATAAAAACATCCAAGAAAAATATATGTACTTAATCTATAATAGTATGTATTGTATAGAATATTGAGCCTGATTACAAACTTATGCTTCTGTGACCTTTCTGAATATATGATTGGGTCTTATGGACCTGAGGTTAGAGATCGTGGATACTCCTAAGGCAGCAAAGCAGATGGTGCATTAATAATGGGGGTATTAGCAGGATCAGCTTCCCAATTCCAGGGTATTCATTAATACACTTTAGACAGTTTAATTGCTTCCTGAAACACTAATTGAAAGAGGTTCATTTGCAAACGCCTAGGTTCTAATAATATAAATCTGGCATGGTGCCACAAAAGCCCCTTAAATACCATTATAAGATGAATTGTGGCATTTAAATAAAGGCAGCTACATTTTTTTAAATAAAATTGGTACAATGAAATATAACCTAAATTTTTTTTTTTTCAGAGAGGAAAAGAAAGCAGTAGGTGCTGAATCCTTCAAACATCGGGGTTTATGAACTTCTCACCAATATCACGCAACTGAGCCTTGGGGGTGGTGAACATCTGCTGTATTCCGTGACTTCAACAGCACAAAGCAGAATGTTCTCGTTTACATAAACTCATTTCCGGGAGGGACAGCTATGGAATCTATTATTTCAAGAGGCTATGTGACTAAATGCTGTTACACCTTTGAAGGAAGGATTTTCCCCCTGGAAACATCCTGCCTACTGACCTTCCTTAAATTGTATTTCATGCCTTTACAGGCATATTGATTCTATACACATTTCCCCAGTATTTACCAACCAAAACTCTGAATGGTTAGGCTAGGAACACATAAGGAGTTTGCTTCAGTGTGAAAAAAATAAATAAGTACAGATTGGTCAACCAGCACTAGATTTTAGTAATGGTTTTGTTTGGTATAGTAGCTTTCTCCAGTTAATGGACATGTGTGTTGGATGGATCGCTCATTGGCTGATGAAGCTCATTGGCTTGAAGTTTGTTATTAGGTAAGAGTGGTCAGAAGTTCCAAATTTTCCACCCATGAGTGGGACCTACGATGGTTTCCTTTTTTCAAGTGAAGCAGGGGCAAGACGCTTTACATAAATTGTCACTGAATTAACTTCCGAGAGCTGAGCTCTGTTTGGTGCCCAGGGTTGTTTTGGGAATAGCTGAAGTCTACTTAGAGGAAAGACAAGTGAGACCCAAGAACAAATGCAAGGCATGGCTTGCTATCGGATGGGCCAGGGAATTAGGAGTGAGCCTGACACTTTTCAAACAGGCATGTGGCATGAAATATGAGGGAGAAGGGCCTCCTGGAGCCTTTGTGATAAGGCAAAGAAGCTATTTTATGTTAGGAGCTACCAGAATTTTTAGGGGGGAAATAATTTCCCTCAAGGAAATAATAACTTGTTGCTTTCAAATGATTGCTCAGTCTTGTTGATTGCTATGCAGGTGTGAATCTTTCCTCAAATTTCTTTTCTTTTTTTCTTTCTTTTTTTTAGGGCCGCAGCTGCGGCATGTGGAGGTTCCCGGGCCAGGGGTTGAATCGGAGTTACAGCTGCCTGCCTATACCACAGCCACAGCCACAGCCACAGCCACAGCCACAGGGGATCCAAGCTGCATCTGTGACGTACACCACGGCTCATGGGAATGCAGGATCCCTAACCCACTGAGCAAGGCCAGGGATCGAACCCTCAACCTCATGGTTCCTAGTCGGATTCGTTTCCACTGTGCCATGAAGGGAACTCCTTTGCTCAAATTTCTACTTTGAGTCCTACCTGTAGTAAAGACCAACTGCCTTCTGATAGTATCTGTGTGTTAAAAGCGCACGATTTCCGGCACACACATCAATCTATGTACTTTTAGTGTCAGTTATAATTTTAAAATTACTTCTTTCCAATTTAGTGGAAAATTAAAAAATTATTGAAAATATTTTAAATGTAAAAAATAAAACGATCTTATCTCTTCACCCCTTCCAGCCTTGACATTCTTGAAGACAGATATTCTGACTTTAATCAAGTATTACACATAGTACCTGTTGGAAAATAAGTTATTACAAAATAATTTTAATCCTCTCCTTATCCATCTTCTGGCTTCTTTTCTTTCTCTTGCCTTTATCCTAAGGAATGATCACAAGTAGACACTCAGTAAATTTTGGTTGAATTGAATTGAATCCAAATGGAGAAAAATAGTCTTTAGAATGAACTGAAAGAAAATTCGCTGTGCTTCAGCTCAGGCAGGAGGTGAACAGGTGTACACAGTCTAGGTATCCCCATGTTCGATTTAGTTGATGAACACGTGAAACTATTGGTTTGATATCCTGTAAAAGAACAAGCTTTGAGAGAAATATTTAGCCCCACAAATCACAAAATTACTCCTCATGTAATCATTCTTAGGGCCAGAAGGAAAACAGGACCCTACTGGCCCTCTCAAGCCAACATACTTTTTATATATCTGAACGTCTTCACTCTACCTATATTTTTTTTAAGTTGAGATATGGCCCCTCACACCATATTTCATTGCATACCTGCAGACGTCAGGCCAAGCTCAGGAACAAGGCGTATCTTCACGTGAACCATTTCTCTTATTTTCTTCACTCTCCATCTCAATGAAATCAGAAAATTCTATCTCAGTTTCAATTCTGTCCCTCTTTCATCACACCATTATTAGCCACTACCTTTTTTTTTTCTTTTTTTCTTTGTAGGGCTGCACCTACGACATATGGAGTTTCCCAGGCTGGTGGTCCAATTGGAGCTGTAGCCACCAGCCTACACCACAGCCACAGCAACGCCAGATCTGAGCTGTGTCTGTGACCTACACCACAGCTCACTGCAACACTGGATCTTTAACCCACTGATTAAGGCCAGGGATCAAACCCGCAACCTCATGGTTCCTAGTCAGATTCATTTCTGCTGCTCCACAATGGGAACTCTTGGCCACTAATTTTTGCCTGACCTATCTCTTGAGATTCTAATAGCCTTTCCTGTCTTCTATCTCATCCTCTTCTAATTCATTCTGCATGGTTTCCCATGTGAAATTTCTAAACTTGAGATTTGACCACATCACTCTCCTGCTCAAAATCTACAAGATAATATTCAAATGCTTAAAAAAGTCTTTCTTTGCAGCTGCCTAGGTCCTAACCCAGTAGTAGAATTCTGATCCCCACTCCAAGTAAGAGTAGACATAGGGGAGAGAATAATCTTACCTGTAGCCTTTTGAGTTTCTCTGTTATAATATGATACACAGCCTGTAATCACTTTTTTATTTCTGTCTCACTATGACTTGGCCTTTGCATGCAGAGACTCTGTTTTGTTTTTCTTTAAAATTTTTCGATTCTTAATCATTTGCCAAACAAGGTATATAATAAGTGCTTGATAAATGACTGTTGAATGTAACTGTAGATTTAATTTTTGGTAAGAAAAGAAACTTAAGCAGAATAAGAATCACATAGTGTCAAATTCAGAGGGGTCAAAGACATGTAGTTTGTGTTATAGAAGACATGTAGGTTGTGTGATAGAAGCCAGACTATTGATACCTAAGATCTGTATAGTTTTGTGGCTCAGACCTTCATAGCTCCTTTGTGTATCGAGCTATAATAACAGAAGAAAATGTATTTCAGTGTATACACACACACACACGTGCATGTGTGCACACACATGCACATATATACATATATATAAACACATACATTTTATATATTTCTACTTATGTGAATAAATGTGGATACATGTTTTCAAAGACTGAGGATAGATTTTAAAAGGTGTAAACAGTGACATGTTTTAATGAATATTAAATGCTACAGCATGACTGGGACACTTTGCTGTATAGCAGAAATTGACAGAACATTGTAAATCAAATATAATAAAAAATAGAAAATGTTAGGTTACTTGGTATCTAATGTACTTTTTAAACTCACTAAATCATATCAGAGTTAAAAGTCTTAAATTACTTTCTTTAGGAAGATACAACTGTAATAAAATGCAGTCCCATAAGCAATGTACTGTTTGGGAAGGAGAGGTTAACCTGATGCAGTTTTAGATTAGGACCCTGAAAGAAGAGGGTTTGGGGAACTCTATCCTAGACCTTAAAGGGGAAGAATACCATTAACTGATGGTAAAGTCAGGGGAAGGAAAGAGACGGGGAAAGGTGAAAAAGAGAGATTTGGAGCCAGATTTTGACTACACACATGTTACTCTTATCGGATTTTGAGAAAATATCTGTTATGAAATTGCTTCTTATGACTAGTAATTAAGAAAGCAGATTCTTGCCTTTGGAGTGGATAAGCAATGAGATCCTGCTGTATAGCACTGGGAACTCTCTCTAGTCACTTATGATGGACCGTGATGGAGGATAATGTGAGAAAAAGAATGTATGTATGTATGTATGTGTGACTGGGTCACTTTGTTGTACAGCAGAAAATTGACAGAACACTGTAAACCAACTATAATGGGAAAAAATCATTAAAAAAAAGCAGATTCAAGTGATAATTAAACACATGCAAAGATCAGGTTGAGGTAAGTGTGAGGGTAATTTAAATACTTTAAGGCATAGGAGTCCTGGCAGATCTAAAAGTGTCATATCTAGAGTTAACATGCTGCTTCTCAATATTTAAGTACCTACCAATCTTAACCATTCTTATTATTTCTTTCTCTCACTACTCACTGTTATGAACACCACATGGCCATAGAGTTTCAGCTGCACATAGGGCATTGATTTTAGTATTGTCATTAACGTTTGGATCAAATCAAAGAAGGTATTGGGTTGAATCAGGATTCAAAAATTACATTCAATAAAAAAAAAGGGAATCAGAAGAAAGTGTCTGGTATGGATAATAATTCTTAAAACATTCTAATGAAAACATTTAAAGTGAGTTGCCTTAAATTGTATTCGTTGAGAAAGGCATGCTTAGTGTTAATCATAAGGAAACTATTAAGCACACCCATCACGCTTAAACAAAGGTCAGTGTGCCCCTCACCTCTCTCTTTGCTGTCACATACATGGACCTAGAGTGTAGATCCCTAAAATCTACAGTAAATAATTTCATCTCAGTGTGTTTGCATGTTCCTTTTTACAAGTCTTGAAGAGATAGTCTCACAAATCTAGTATCACAATTGAGAGTGGAAGGAGGCATGTTTCCAGTAAAACAAGATTAGTTTTAAGGACTTCGACTGAATTACCTGTGTGTGCGAAGTAGGTGCATCTTTTATACTCATTAACACAAGTTCAAGTAAATTTCTTCTAGGTGATACTTCTCATGAGCTGTCTCTACTTGAATATAGTGAAATCTCTCTTTTAAATAATCTGAAATTTCACAGGGAGCACTTAAACTGGTTTCAAGTAGGGGACATTTGTCCTATTTACTCTGCCTAAAGATCTCAAACCCTTCCTACTTAGGGGGTATTTCACATTTGTGAATCTTGATGGAAGGCCTTATGCTGTAATTTAAAGGAAGCCAGAAGCTCCATTTCCCTTCCCTTTGTTGAAAAGGTGCAATCTTAAGTAATAGGCTTTGCCAGTTAACTGTTCTTGCCTAAAGACACAGAGATGCGAACACTACTTAGAAATCATTTTCATGGTAATAACTTCCAGAGTCAGTAAGAGAAGCGTCAGTCAGTGGGGTCCTAACCGTACTTCTCCTATGGCTTGGTTTTGTCTGCTTTCTGCTCTATCTACTCTCTTCATTTAGCTAAGATTTTTTTAAAGATTGTTTAAAAAGTGACCTAATGACCACTTTTGCTCAATTTTTATAATTTAGGTCAATTCTTCCACACTTGACGTTTTTAGACTTTTACATGGTATGCGTAGAATATATGCATTCTTAAATATTTAATATAGTTTTAAACAAATGTATTTTTATTAGATTTCCCTTGGTGAAATTGTTGTATTTAGGCATTGTCTCTGTTTGAACATAATCTCAAATTTTACACTGTCCCCTTTCTCTTCTCACAACTAATGCCTTAAATCGGTGAGAGTTTATGAGAGTTAAACTTTCTAAAAGAGTAAGTTTTTGTTCCGTTTTATATTTTGGTGTATTGAATTATCACTTGACATTATTATCTAATCTGGGTTATGTTTAAAAGTCAAAGTCATTAAATATTTTAAGCTTCCTTTGAGATTTGTCTTTTCTTATTAGGGCTGGGGCATGGAGAAAAGGTATATCTGAAAGAAATTGGTAATGAAGCTGCCAAAACTCATGTGTAAAAAGGGTCAGGTTCCCGTGCAAGTCAGAAAAATTCTAGCTTCTGTAAAGTTGAACTAAAGAGAATTTGATTCCAACTTGGAGAGTTTCAAGGAGATTTAGAGGTCAACTTTTTCCTCCTTCTACCTAAATATGTAGATAAAGTATTTTAAAAAAAAGGAAAAAAGGAAAAAAAAGCCCAAGGCTCAAGAAAGAGGAGGGGTCTGGTAGCAGCTTACAGGTCCTACCAGTTATGTCATAGATAAATCTGCAAAGCCAGGTTAATTTTAAAATTTGTTAAGTTGTAATAGAAATCCCGCTTTATTTTCGTGGTCTGTCTGACACTAACAGAAAAATAAATAAATAAATAAAGGTCAGCACTAGGCTGACCCAGGTGTAAGAAAATGCTACTCCATATTTGCCCATCGGGGACATTGCCTTAGACGATAAAAGTCACCCCTCCAAAATGGTTCAGCTGTGAGGCAGGCTGCCCACCTAACAATGTAGATGGACACAGTTCAAGGGACATGTTTTCGTGTTATCTGCTCTGGGAGGAAATATAGAAGGTTATTTCTTCTCTTCCTTTCCTCCCTCCCTTTCTTCCCTCTCTCCCTCCCTGACTACTGGAATTTGACTATACGTCATTATTTTTTTGATTATAAAGTATAGTCCAAAGCAATGACAATGGGCAAATCTGACTTTCTACATGGCTTCAAGTAATTGCTGTGACAGCTTTAGAAAGACATATTGATTGATGATTCTGTCCTAGGCACTAAATGTCCCCACCAAGTCAGTTCCCGTTTTATTATCATGTAAATATGTAATCTGCATAAAATTAAAGCTGTTATGTGTCTGCAACAATGTTCAAGAGATGCTTATTCTAAAGAACAGATGTGGCTGAAGTTACTATTTTTTTTAATTCAATTCTAATTTTTCTTTTCTCCTCTTGTAAGTGATATTCCCTTGTCATTATTCCATCTGAACTATTCTCCATCTTAGGCATCTCTTTAAAGGCGCTGGGAATGATTTTGAGTATGAACATTCAGTGTTCATGTCACCACCTCTGCTAAAAACTGAACTGTTAAATTATGAATTCGTGGTCTTGTTTCACACCATAGTAGCCCAGGCTAAAGCGCTCCTTTAAGAAATGTCAGTTTTCATCTAAACACATTCAACAGTAAATGTCTTCTCCCTGGAGCATGCCCTAGTTGTTGAAAAGAGATACGGAAATTTCAGAGTTTACGTCTGCACTTTGAGATCACACAGCTGCTTTAAAAATTAGTGCATTTGGAATAATTAATGACTGACTGGAGGCATTCTTCTGTTAAGTATGGTCCAAAATGTTCTTGACATCTAGAATGTCTGAAATTTTCCCTGAAATTCTTAGATGTCAGTGAGTTTGGAAGATAGCCTAAATGAATAAAATTTCAGAGAGGGTTAACACAGAGTTTTTCCTTTAAACCCCAAACTTCCAAGCTCATGACACATCTGCCCTCATAAAATGTAAAGATTAGATGTCTTAAAACATATGAAGTATCTGTAATTGTACCTCATACATAGTAAATGCTTAATAAAATTGTCTATTATTATTATTCCTTAGTTCAGGGACTCATCTTGCTTTAGGGTATTCAGAAACTGACAATATTAAAACTGACAATACTGGAAAATGTTGTAATTTCATGAACTGAGTGGTTATCAGGCTGTGGGAAAGTGTTGCTTTTATATTTACCAGTAACTTAAAGAAACAAATGACCTTACAAATTTCTGAAAGATGTTTCTTAAGCCTTTCCTTTATACGTGTTGGTTCTTAAAGGATGAACATTAACTCTAGCCTTGAAAAGAACCTGGAGAGAATCCTATTTAGGAAACACAGGTTCAGGTTTGCACAATAGTTCATGCCCCAGTCAGAAGGATCCAAAACTTGACCAGTGGGCAAACTTCCCCAGCTGGTTTAACATCGCCTATTGACTTCACTATTTTGCAGCTGGTGACTGCAGAAGAACAGTAAATACAGTGATTTCCAGCAAGGAAATCAAATGTTGAAAATTCAGGAATGGATTGTGGGACAAGAGGAGATAAGAAGCACCCCACTTGGTCCGAGAGTCTCCTCTTGCCACCCCAGTCCCAGACCTCCTATTTCTGAAAACGTCTAGCGCGAAAGGTGGAAAACTCAGATTCTTTCAGTCCTGTTGGTTCCTTTTCTCCATTAAAACTGTGATTCTCTGAGAATAGTCACCATGTCTTAGATTCACACAGGTCCCAGGGCTGAGCTCAGTGCCAGGCACAGGAAGGCAACTGCCAAGAGGGAAACTGTGAAGACAGTATCAGTATTATTGGAAAGAAATCGGAGATGAAGGACATAGGGGATAGATGATGTGGGTTTTTGTTTTGATAAACATTTTTTAGGTTGGGCAATTTTATTTAATGTTGAAGCTGCTTCTGTAACTCAGAACTTTGTATGCAGAAGGTCCTTATCACATTTTTAAGAAAGAATGAATAAATACAAGGAACAGATTAAGACGCTTAGAACCTTTCTTAGATTTTTTTTTTTAAGTTTCCCATTGACGTAAGGAGTGAAACCTACACCACCACATAGCTGCCTGGATATGTTTTTCACGATGCTTTCTGCTTAAAGTATACAATCATCATGTTAGTGGTCTAGAGTGTAGGTGATTGGGATTCAAGCCTTAGCTGGTCCATCTTTGCTTGACCCTCAGTAGTTCATGAAGAATGATCCAGAGTGAGACAAAAAGAAAACCAGTCATACTGGTCTTGTTGGGACAGAGCTGGAATATCTGTGTAAATATTTGCTATTGGACTGTATCAGGTTCATCCATTCATTCATGCCTACCGTGGGCCAAGCATTATTCTAGGGACTAGGATACAACGGTGGACAGACTTGACAAGGTCCCTGCTACTAGAGTTTATATTCCAGGAGGAAGAGAACAATATCAAGTAAACATGTGACTATAAAGTAAGTCAAAGTGTGAAAAGACCTATGAAGAGCAATGGAGAAAGGGTACAGGCAGAGGGTTTGGGAGTTAGGGAAAGAGTTACTCCTCAGTGGGAAGACCTTTTTGGTAAATGACAGTTGTATTAACAACAAGAAATGAGAAGCAAGCCTCTTGGGCTTTCAGGGTTCTGTAGCTTGAGCAGGTGAATTAAAAGGTAAGTTAGATATTCAGATAAATGTGTTGAACTTGCAGTGCAGCAGCTGATTATTGTAATCTGCAGTTTAGGACTGGGGCTGGATATTTGGGGGTGGTTAACCTTTGGAAGCATTTATTTTTTTATTTTTTTTATTTTTT
>PVHT021183518.1:9202607-9221496 GCA_004024745.2 Catagonus wagneri | reverse complement strand
AAGTTCGTGATTTTCTTTTCTGTTGAGATGTTCATTTGTGTAGTGTTTTATTCTCCAGTTATAAGAGATTTCATATGACATCTGTCTTTCTCCTTCTGACTTGCTTTGGAAGCATTTAGAGTCTTGAGAGTAAATTGCCACCAGGAAGAATGTAGAGAGAAGAGGGTAGGTTCAAAGACAGAATGGTCCGGGGATCCCCGAATGTGGACGTTAGTAGTTAGTGAGATAAGAGGCTAGGCAAGAGACAACACTGGCTCAGAAGCCAAGAAAAAATATGTTAATATCTAATAGACTAATCATACTAGTTAATACCTAACTTAATACAAATCAATTAAATACAAAGTTAAAAGCTGGTATAAAATAGATTAATATCAACCATCCCTTATTTCTACAGCTAAAAGGCTTTGGAATTTTCTGGGTTTTTTTTTTTTTTTTGCCTTTTGTCATTTTATGGCCGCACCCGCGGCATGTGGAGGTTCCCAGGCTAGGGGTCTAATCGGAGCTGTAGCCACTGGCCTGCGCCACAGCCACAGCAATGCAGGATCCGAGCCGCATCTGCAACCTACACCACAGCTCACGGCAACGCCGGATGGTTAACCCACTGAGCAAGGCCAGGGATCGAACCCGCAACCTCATGGTTCCTAGTCGGATTCGTTAACCACTGCACCACGACGGGAACTCCGGAATTTTCTGTTTTATTAAGCAATGATTTCCAGAATTGGAAGGTCACAATGGTGTCTTAGAGGCACTTACACTAGCAAACATGGAAACCAAACGTGTGTATCTGGAAATGACACGAGAATGGCTGCAAAGCCTGAGCATTTAGCTTCTTTCTCAGGGAGGTAAGCCTGATCCTTGACAAAGTCTGAATTGATTGATTTGATTCCCAAACATACTTCAGTTTCAACAGAGATGGAGACAGATGTCTCCTACCCACCATCTGGGGCTGGTGTCCCAGATGGAGTGTGAGTTCTGATAACGTTGGGTACCTCCAACTGGGGCTGTTTCTGAAGGCAATTCGCAAGGGAGGGTTCATGTCAGCTCTGGGAAAATTAAGCATGAAAAAGGAAAATTCTGACTGTGAGTTGTCTGTTTTGGGAGAAAATTCAGCAATTAATTTGACCCATGGAGGACCTACTGTGTGTCACTAACTGGGGTGGGTGGGGGAAGGGGGAAGAGAGGGAAAATACAGTAGAGTTAAGTGAGAAAAACAGGATACAAAATCATATTATATATTAAACATTAAGCAAAAGAAAAGTTTTAAAAAGTCCATATATAAAAAAAATCTAGAAGAAAAAGAACTTAGGGAACTAGGTATTCTGATTTCTTCCCTACAATTTCTATATTTTCCCAGTTTTTCTAATATGAGTATAATTGCTTTTATAACAGGAAAGCGAACTTTAACGATGATAGAAAAACTGGATTCTTTATAAATTTATTTTTGCTTTGACATTCAGTAGGGGCAAAAAAAAATATTGCTTATCCCTAGTTATCTTTCCATGAAGTTTATACCCTGTTTATGAAATTCAACTTCATCTATGCTAATGATTGTGAAAATCAGGCAGCCACCCTACCTGCTATCATTGTCGATTGCCTGGGGTGCTGCCTTCTCAAGCTGCTGTTTTATTAATGATCTTGAAACTGAAATAATAAGGAATGAAGAAGTGTTAAAAAGACTTAGTGATATGCTACTAGCATTTGCCAAGAAAATGAAATAAGCTGAGATGAGAAAACACTGGGGAGGCCAACGAGAAGCCAACTGTTCCGTTTTTCTGAGCCTCTGACCTCTGCAGTCATGATTTCTAAAGACGTGCTCTCCTTGGGTCAGGCTTGGGCTGTCCACCCTCTGCCTGTGCACAGACATCAGTCCTCCGAGAGGTACAATTTGTCCTTGATGAAGCTTGGTGGATTGATTTTATTTCCAAACATGTTTCAGTTGCAGCACAGTTATAATTTTGCAGGGGGAAAAAAAAAGGCTTTAGGCTTTGTAATATTCTCTCTTTATTAATTTTTTTTTAATAAAGGAGAAGGATTATTCAAGATATGATTATCCAGTGGCCCAGTTTGCATAAGTTAAATTACACATCATTAATATGTTAAGTTTTATAAAATTAAAAATACTGTTAAATGGTTCCAGAATTATTTTTTTTTTCCTTCCAGGCTACATGGTTTTACCACTTGCTTTATTTAAACTGAAGAAGATAGTGTGTATTCAGAGGCTGTAATAGACACCAGAAACAAATTAAAAGAAAAAAAAAAAGGAATTGTTTTAGAGGGTTCTGTGTTTGCTTGCTTCCGAAGGCAGTCATTGCAGGGGAACTTTGCACAGAAAGACTAGGTCCTTGAGATCTCGAAATCATACTTAGTAAAACAAAACTGTGAAGCAAGACCTCGAAAGCATCAAAAGAGTTCACTCAGTTTCTAAAGCAACTGATTGTCTTTTATAAGTAACCAAACTGGATAGCAAAGACCTGAAGATTTATTTTACTGGGTGGTGGATTTCAAATTTGATGTGTGTGTCCCATTACTATAGTTTTGACAAAGCTGAAGGAGCCAGAGAGATGCCTGGGAAGATGTGGGGGAGCAAAAGGAGCTGGTAATGGACAGCATCCTCACTGAGTGCTTGCCAGTAAGTATGTGGCCTTGCATTTCATGAACTGCCTTGTTTACTCCTCACAAATGGCCTCGTAAGTGAGGGGTCACTGCTCATCTTCATAGGTAAAGAAATGGAAGCTTGAAATGGATCGTTTTCCACAGATAGTGTTGCACAAGCAGCTTCAAAGCTTTGAATCCAGAATCCTATTTTAGTAAACACTGAAGTCATCCTGATTTTGACTCTATTAGAAACTATGTCCTTAGAGGGCCTTGAGTTCTTTATTCATGCTCTTAAAACTTTTAAAAAGTGCTTCTATAAACTTTTTTCTCTCGTCTCATCCTGAGCATCTGCAAACAATCAACACCTTGAAAAAGAAATTCACCCAAAATAGTAGAGTGGTCTATTATGAATCCCATAAAAAGCATACCTGATATTCTTGAAATTAAAAAAAAAAGATGTTTTGTGATGGATTTAAATGGGACTTCAATAAAACATATTTAACATATTTGATCTAAAAGTCACCTTGAAGTGGTCAGATGTACCTTTGTGAAAACTTACATTGGCTAGTGTGAGCTGGTGTGATTCACTGGAGGAGAGTTGACACAAACAGCTAAATTCTCACAAAATGTATACCCCAAACCCCACATACCTAGAAATGATGAGATTCATTAACATAAGTACCTGTTCCTGGCCATCATGATTTTCCAAGTTCTTGGCAATTTAATTGGATGGCTTCTAATCCAGGACTGTTCAGATTCCTCACCACCTCCCTCTAATCAAGAAATCAGATTGATTGGACAGTGATGGGTTATAGGGTTTTTCATGGAAAATGTGTCCCTTGGCTTCTGTACTTCAATAATGGATGAAAGAGACCCCAAAGACGCCTTCGAGTTATACACCCAGCTTCCTTCTTGTTTCTGAGAGTTATTCTCTCAGTTTCTCATAACAGAACAAAACGATTTTAGCATCTCCTTTGTTGCTTATCAACCCACTCCATCTGTTGCTGTCCTTCAGTTTTCTAGCCTAGAATCCTCTTCTCTGCTTTTCGCACCAGAGGTCCCGCTTCCTGCTCTCACTAATTAGTTAGACTTTTCATTATTCATAATAAACTATCAAGGATATGCCAACACTAAAGCGGAACCCGTTTTGTATTGATTCATTAAACAAATATTTATTGAACCCACACTAGGCACTGTTAGAGGCACTGGAAATAAATCAGTAAAGGAGAAGGCTTTTGTGGAGCTCATGTTCCTGGGGTAGCCTCAGGTAACAAAAACACATAATTAGAAGGTCAGACTGTGATAAGTGCTCTAGGAAAAAGTAATACAGGGATGCAGGGATGGAGGTTCTGGAGGGGGCATTATTTATTTTGAATGATCAAGTCAGAGCTCATTTATAAGGTGACACTTGAGCAGAAATCTGGAGGAAGTAAGGGAAAATTCATGTGAATATCTGGAGGGAGAATGTCTATGGCAGAAGAACCAGCATGTGCAAAGGGCCTGGGATCAGGAAGGAAGTTACTGTGTCTGCAGGGGTTGAAAAAAAGGGAACAAATTTGGAGGTGAGGCCACGTAGAAAGCTAGATCATCTAGGGTCTTGTAGACCATTATACGGGCTTGGGCTTTTACAGCAAGTGATGTATGAAGCCTCCAGATAGGTTTTAAGACAAAGCGTGACATAATCTGACTTTCATTTTGAAGGAATCCCTGTAGCTGCTGAGATAAGAAAAGGCAATATAAGGGTAAGGCAGGAAGCTGGGAGACTTGCAATATCCTAGGAGAGAGATGATCACAGCTTACATCAGATCAAAATAATGGAGGTGGAAAAAAAAATCAGTTGAATTTAGATGCATGTCACAATGACTCTCTGAGGAAAGCTTAAAATTATTTCTTGCAAATGTTTTAAACTTCTCCAGCTCCTCAAGTTCTTACACAGAGCAAGAAAGTTTCATGACTTCTAGCTGTCCTCTACTCTTCTATCTGAGGCCAAATGCTGTGTTATACCATAAAGAAAAAGGAAATGGGGTTGGTGATTGAAAGTCCTAAGCTGAATCCTGGTTCAACAGCTATACAACCGGGGGGAAATTACTTAAATTTCCTTAGTCTGTTTCTTTATTTATAAAATGGAAGTAAGGGTAGCACCCATCTCCTAGGTTTGTGGTGAAGAACAGATAAATTCACGAAAAGTACTTAGTTCTGTGGCTGGTGCATGAGCAGAATTCCCTAAATGCTAGCTGTTTTTTTTAATTTTTGTTACTATTGTAATATGTACACTCTTATTTCTAAGTCCTCAGTGAAGGACTAGCACATTCTATTTCTTCTCCGTGTCTGGAGCTTGGTTTCTAGGCTTCTGAAGCAGTCTACTTAGGCCATAATTAACATCTCAAATAGTTTTCTTACAGCAGCTATGGATTTCAGCACACACACCCCCCACACCATTCTCCCTCCTGTCATGTACCTTCCAGGGGGTTCTTTCTCTCCCTCAAAATCCAGAGTAGTTTTGTTTTAATTGAAGGTGGACTTCATTTCCTAGATCAGTTTGGAAGCCTATTCACCGTTATTTCCAAGATTTCAAACCCAGGCCAACAAAGGCCAACTCTGAGGAATGCTTGTTAAGTCTTTGCATCTATTTACAATTTTACAAATGTCTCCTTCCCATCCTTTGTTCTTCTCAAACTTCCCTCTTCTCTGATTCTTTTTTCTTTAACTAATAATCAGTCCAGAGAGGCTACCAAAGTTTTGCTGGCTCCTTCCACTCCCCACTTGCTAAATTTCGAGCATAGTACCTATTCCCTTCCCTTCTGGAAAGTTCTGGGTACAATTCCCTTTTTCACCCCTGCTGTCATGTAAGCGTGGATATTTTGAGGGAGATGCCTAAGAGAAAGAGAATGTCCAGTAAGTTTTTGCCTGTTAGGTGGTTTGTGGACCGGAGAGAAGGTCACAAAATACCCAGAAATCTTGGGTATGTCTTGATGAGCCCAGCTTGCTCTCTAACAGAAGCTCATGCTATCTCAGTATCTCACCCTGCCTGGGTCTGCTGGCTTTGTTCCACATTTCTGCCCTTTGGGGACCTAAATTACTTGGATGGACTTGCAGTTCCATAAATCTGGGTGTGATCTTTTTAATCCTATGCCTCTGAAGTGTTCTGTGAACCTTCCCACATCTTGGGATTCATCCATGACAGTAACCATATGCTGTTAGCTTTTTTCCATTTCGCGTTTTCATGACTTCCTTATGACAGCTCTTGTATTCTCAATGCATTCCAAAGAGGACTTAAGAGCACTAAAGTGCACTCAATTTTCGTTTAAAAAAAGAAGTAAAAGAGAGTCCTTAGAGAAACATGACGACATTAAGAATTATTATGGAGTATAAAACTTTACTTCTAGGCTGTGACATTGATATCTTGAAATTCTCTGCTTTTCTTTAAATCTTTTTAAAGAAAAGCATTTTTTCCCCTTTTACTTTAATTCCTTTATAATCAAAGCATTTAAATCACATTTTATAGTTTGTAAGGTATTTTTTTTTCACATTCTGTTATTCAAACATCTACAACACAGAAAACTTCACTGGAGGGAGACAAAAAAAAATTTTTTTTTTTCCCTTCAAAGACTTTCCTCACTGGTGGAGTAAAGATGGTGGTCAAATAATGACCATCATTCCATAATTGAACTCAGGCTCTTTAACAGGTGATACATCTAGATCAGTGTGAGAGGGGCTGAAGAAGCTTCTGATTCACCTCTCTTTGTTGGCTGAGCAAACAGCTTAATCCTCAGCTTCTCCACCTGTCTTCTTGGGGGTGCCAATAAGTCCCCCCATTCCCCCAACTCTGGCCAACTGTGCTGGGCTGGGTTTGTGAACTGATTGCATATGTTACCAAGGAAATTATTGGGATGTCAAATGGCAGTGTCATCTTCCTGGCAACATAATTCTTGAGCAGATTGTGATCCACTGACCTACGGGCACATCATTCAAAGTGCCAATCCCACTGCTGGTCCATCCCTGCCCTTGTTCTACAGGCAGGAACCCTGTCTGGCAAGGGAGAAGTACAAATGGATCCAGGATTCTGCTGCTTTTTTCTAGAGCTGCTGCCCACAGGTTGTCCATTAGCCCTGAGGCCTGGCAAGGTAAAGCTGGACCATATAAATGCACTGCTTCTCTGTCCTTCTGCAGCTTTTCACACACCATGCAAGAGATCTGCTTGCAAGTTCAGAAAACTCTACAAGTATGGCAAAGAAGGATGGCGATTTTCTTAAAATATTTTGAACCGTGATTGTTCATATTTTAAACTACAGAATAAATACTTAACATATGTTAAAATATTTTGCTCAGAATAGTTGATTTTATTCCCCCTGGATATCAAATACTTTGCCATCCTTTCTCTTTTCTTGAGATAATTGTGTGTCTGTGTTCTTGTACTGCCCCAGGTTTTTCAGTGTCCCTTTGATGTAGACTTAGTTTGATATTCCAGATGAATAATGTGTTTATTTAATTACATAAAAAATGTAATTCTCTTCAAAAGTCAACAGGCATGTTTGAGCTCTGCAAAGCTTGTCTTACACACACACATACACAGACACACACACACACACACACACACACACACACATCTAGTAAGAAAGTCTAGCTTGTTTAATTCATTGATATGTAATCTTCCATTAAGTCACTCTACAAATTGTTATAGTACATAGATTAAGATATTATGGTAAGTAATGTAAAGTTAGGAAGATAAACAGATCATGTACTATATGACAATGCAAGATAAATATGATTTAAAGTTGCCTATGACAAATTCCAAAAGAGAAATACTTAAAAAATATTATGTAGAAGAGCAGGATAATTAATATTTTATTTCTTTTTTAACGTAAAGGGAAATGGTTCCATTTCTCTTTCTAATGTTACTGCTTGCCTAGAAAATTCATTTTTGTAAACTCATTTTTAACATAAAGGCTGTATCTACATTTGAGCAGGGAAGTTGTTTTAAAACCATTCTAATATAGATGTAGGTGTAATGATGACCAGTGGTCATTGCTGCTATGATATTTCAACAGCTTACTTAATAATGAATTGTTTTTCTCCTTTGTTCTGTTGAACATCATGGGCATGGTCCTTGTCCTCACAAGCAGAAAAAAATACCGACTTGATCTTCAAAGAACTTTGGTGGAGTAGTGCCAGCAGATAAACACACAAGTTCAGTTCAGATCATGAATGGTTTTCCGTTGGGCAATTTACTTAACATCTCTTCTTTTCCTCATCCTTGATAGGGAAAACAACGTCTCTCACAGAATCCCTCTGTTCTTCCTCTGAGATCATGCAATCACTGTGATTAACATGAACTATGAATTAGGGGACCTCCATATTCAGGGTCACATGATTAGGCTGTGTGATTCATGATGACTTATAAATTGTGAAAGGTTTGTGAAAAATTTCACAACTTGAGGCATCTCCATTGCTCTAGGGGAAAATATGTTGGATGTTAGGATATTCATAATGGGAAACTGAAAGTTTAAAGAATTCTCATGCTTGCCAACTGTGGGGTCAGATTTTTGGCACTGCATATACTGAATTGTGAGCATTCATCTGAATTTATAGAGAATTGCTATTTTTTTCCTCTTTTCACCTCTACTCAAATAGAAGGCTTGATTTAAAAAAAATTTGTTAGAGTTGATTTACAATATTCTGTCAATTTCTGCTGTACAGCAAAGTGACCCAGTTTACATATATATATATATATATATATATATATATATATATATATATATATTCTCTTTCTCATAGTATCTTCCATCATGTTCCATCACAGGTGATTGGCTATAGTTCCCTGTTATATACAGGAGGACATCATTGCCTATCCACTCCAAATGCAATAGTTTGCATCTACTAACCTCAAACTCCCAGTCCCTGAGAAAAGAGCGCCTAGGTTTGGCTGAGAAGGACAGGAAAAGGGTCAGAAAGAAAGCAACAATGATGAAAAAAAGGGAATAGAAGTTTTGACAGAAAACTTCCATAAAAGGGCAGAAGGGCAAAATCTTGATTTTGATTCTAAATTTTATTTTCCTATGAATGAATTACATGTTTTTCTGATTACTTACCTGTAAAACTTCTATTCCCCTTTTTCCATCCTTGTTGCCTTCTTCTGATCCCTTCCCTGTCCTTCTCAGTCAAACCTAAGTGCTCTTTTCTCAGGTTCATGCCAGGCTTTACACATCTCAACTATGATACTACAATAATCTATTATAATTTTTTTTTATGTTTTCCCAATATACCCTAGACATCTATGTCCTCACTGCCTAAAACTAACTGGATTACAGAAACCATCTGATAAATGTGGAAAGAAGAGAGGGCAAGAAAAAGAGGTAAAAAAGTAAGAAACCAAGAAAAAGAGCAAGAGCAAGAAAATAGTCTTTCGGTCAAATCATGTCAAAACATTTTTTTCCTCTCTTCCTTTTTTCTTTAGACTTGAAATGATATAAAAGTAAACTGATTATTATAAAATAGTCAACAGAATTATACAGAAAATTTAGAAAGTAGGATCGTGTTTTATTTTTTCCACTTAAAGATATATGCTTGGTCTCATGCAATAGCCCTACATGTGTATCAAATTATTTTTTGTAAAGCAGCAAAGCATTCTGTAGTGTGGGTGGAGCATAAATTAAATTTCTACTTTTCTGTCAATGGATATTAAAACGGTTTCCGATATTTTCCTTTTCAAACACTGCTGCAAAAAATACCTTTGCACACGAGTCAATATTTATGTAGAACTAATTATTAGAAGAAGAATTGATGGATCCAAGCAAATGTGCTTTAACCTTTTGATAGATCCTGACGAAATGCCTTCCACAATCAGTGGGACATTTTCCCTACCATTGGCAACATCAGATGTTTTCCACCTCAGCTTTTCTTCTGGGTCAATTTTATGGATTAAGAAAATATTTTTTATTTTAATTTGCATTTACAAGATGAGCACTGAGGTAGAATATCATTTTATGCATCTTCATCATTTCTTGGAATTTCTTTGTACCTATGATTTATGTTTGTTTCACACTATATTAAAGATTTCAACTCTGTGTCTTTTGCTTATGCCGTAATTTCTCCTAGTCACTTGGTAGGATTTTGGATAAAATTCTTATAAAGATCCACTGTATAATGTAATCTAATTTCTTTATACTTGCTGATCCATGTGTCATTTGCACAGTACTTCTGTGTCAACAAGAATTAGCCAGGGCCTTCCAATCCCCAATGGTGCTGTGTAACAAGGATTTCACACCACCTGAGTCCCGAAGGGAATCAGATCCTATATGTAAAACAAGGGGTTCCTCCTGATGCTGAATATTTAATGAAATTGTGCTCTAGGTTGAGCTAATATGATATGCATATGCTGCTTTCCTCCTGGTGAACTCCTTGGTGTTCTGAAAAGCAGGATAGTGATTCTGACATGCCCTTCATGGTTTAACAACTTCTTTCAAGACGAAACTGCACACCTGCAAATTGTGCTTGCATCTGATCTGGCATGATCAGAACTCTCATTATTGTACAGCAGTAGATTCTCTTAAGGGTAATGTACAGGATTGAAAATTTTCACTTAATTTTTGTTTTAGACTCCTAAGTCAGAGAATATTTATTATATTTGCTAGTTCATTTTCTTTTCACTCTTGTTTGATTTGAGTGTCAGATGTAAAAATTTAGTCAATTTACCTCACCTTTAAGGGACTCCATTAACTCATGACCAGCCTTGGAAAAGTACCTCCACTTGCCTCCATCCTTGGCATTACCAGCCAGAATTTTACTATATAAGCAGAATAAATATGTTTTCATAACTCCCTTTACTAAGGAATTTCCTAGAACTTCTCACAACTAGAAAAGGAAAAAGAAACAATCCAAATTCTTTGTAAACCTCAGAAACGTCATTTATTTATGACACACAAATATATTAATCTTTTATGGATATTGTTCACCATACCAAGTTCAAGCTCATCTGTCTGGATTTTGACTAACAATGAGCCCTACCATATCAATTCCTAGTGCTTTCTCTGCATTAAAAAAAAAATTAAAAAAATTAAGGTATAATTTACATATAATAAAATTTGCCATTTTTTAACATTTAAAAAATTATTTATTTATATATTTATTTATATTTGCTTCTAGGGCCACACATGTGGCATATGGAAGTTCCAAGGCTAGGGGTCATGTTGCAGCTGCAGCTGTCCTTCTACCCCACAGCCACAGCAATGTCGAATCAGGGCTGCGTCTACAACCTAACAACAGCTCATGGCAATGCTGGATCCTTAATCCACTTAGCAAGGCCAGGGATCAAACCCGCATCCTTATGGATACAAGTCAGGTTCATAACCCACTAAGCCACAATGGGAAATCCCAAAATTTGCTGTTTTAAAACCTACAACTTAATTAGCTTTTATAATGATATATAATCGTGTAATCACTCACAATCAGTAGAGTACGTACATATATAATATTTTTGTTACCCTTGTGACCCTATCCAGTCAAAAGCACACATGGGACCCCAGGAAAATGTTTCCTGTTCCTATAGTTTTGACTTTTCCAGAATTTCATAAAAATCGAATCAAACAGTAAGTAGTCATTTGTATCTGATATCTTTTACTTGTATTTTGTGATTGATTCATCTGGATTGTTACATGTGTAAATAAATTGGTATTTTTTTATTACTGAGTAGGAGGCAGTTATATGCATATGACACATTTTCTTAATTCATCAGTAGATGTAAATATATATATATGTATATATGTGTATATGTATATATATATATATGTATGGATATGTATATATATCTTTTTTTCCCCAGTTGTTGGCAATTAAACAAACTGCTATAAGCATTCTAGTAAAAATCATTGTGTGGGCATATGTATTGTTTGTTTGTTTAAATACCTACTAGTTAATCCACTTAGTCATATGGTAAAATTATTTTTAAATAGTTAAGAGTTGCTGAATTACTTTCCAATGTGATTATATTATTTGCATTGCCATCGGCAATATATGAGAGCTTTGGTATCTCCAAATCTTACCTAGCACCTACTATTAGTTTTGTTTTAATTTTATCTACTTTATGGGTGTACAGTAATATCTCATTGTGGTTTCAAATGTGTATATTCCTGGTGACTAATAATATTACCTATGTTTTCAAGAGCTTATTTTTCATTTATATTATTTGGTAAACTTTCTATTCAAATCTTTCACCTATTTAAAAATTGAATTATTGGATTTTTATAATTGAGTTGAAAAAAAATTTTATGTATTCTGGATACAATACTCTGTGAGGTCTAAATTTTGAAATATTTTCTTCTAATCTGTGATTTTTTTTTACTTTCTTAAAAGTATCTTTTGAAGAGCAAAAGTTTTCTTTTTGATAAAGTCAAATTTATCTTTTCTTTCCTGTGCATTTTATTCCTTTTGTGTGCTAAGAATACTTTGCTTATAAAAGTTATAAAGATTTTCTCCTATGTGTTCTTTAGAATGTTATAGCTTTAGTTCTTACTTTTAGGTCTATAATTCACATTAGGCTAATGTTTTATACTATGTGAAATAAGAGTTAAGGTTCATTTATTTCCATATCTAATTGTTTCTTAATTTTTTCCCATGCAAGTCATTTGGTACCTTTGTTAAAAATTTATTGACCACATATGTGTCAGTCCATTTCTGGATTCTCTATTCTCTTGTAATCATTATATACATACAATCACACCAGTACAACACTCTCTGGATTATGTTAGTTTAATGGAAAATTTTGAAACCGGGTTAAGTCCTCCAACTTTTTTATTTTTCAAAATTGTTTTGACTCTTCCAGGTCCTTTGTATTTCAATATAAATGTTAGTATGCACATGTCAATTTCCACATATGCAGAAAGAAAACAAACAAAAAACCCTGACCAATTTAGGGAGAACTGACATCTCAAAGATATTGAGTCATCTGGTCCATGAACATGGTATGTCTTTCTATCTCAATAATATTTTGAGTTTTCAGTGTATAGTTTTGCAAGTTTTTAAATTTAACATTTTGTTAAATTTTGCAGACATGGTCAGATTAAGGAGCTTGTGATTGGAGAGTATCCTGCATTATCTACCTGGGCCTCATTTTCACAAGGATATTTAGAAGGTAAAATTCAAAGATGTGACAAATGAAGCAACGGTAAGAGCCATGAGAGGCCATGTGCCAAGAAATGTCTTATCTACTGTTAAACTCCTCTTTTGATCTCTCATTAACAATTACATAATTTTTTTAGTTCTAAAAGTTACAGTTGAAAATTTAATTGAAGATTTAAACTTTTTATTTTAAATCTTGTCATCTATTTTCTTGTCCTTATGATTTTAGCTTATTGAATAATATTTCCTTTAAAGTCAGTGTTTGATAACCTCAATTCCTTCACCACCTAGGATCCATTTTATTATCTGTCATATCTTCTATTGGTTGGTCTTGTTTCTTGTTATGTTAGGAAAGTTTTGATTGAGCATAAGACATTGTGTGTTAAAATATTTTAGAATTTCTGGCTGATGTTATCTTCCTCTGGTGATTTCCTTTATTGTCTGGCAGACAGCTATTGTAGAGCAGATCATGGCTAATCCAGACCTGAGCTCATTAAGTGGTGAGTTGCTATTATTAGGCTCAGACTAGAACAGACCATCCCAGTTGCAATGTAAATCTCTCCAGAGGTACTAGTTTAGAGACTGGATTGTTTTCTAGGATCTCTCTCCCTGAGAAACACTATTTTTTATCTCATCAGTGCCTGTGACTTGATTATTCTGTTCTGTTATTCAGCTATTCTTTTTCTTTTCCTGTTTGATTTCTTAGGCTTTTACTCAGTACGCCTTATAGATTTGGCAAATATTTCAGGAGTCTAAACTCTTGGTTATCAATCAGGGTGATTTTGTTCCTCAGGAGATGCTAGAAAATGTCTGGAGACATTTTTGCTTCACATAACTTGGAGTGGAGATGGGATGTGGGTTCTGCTAACATCTACTGGGTAGAGACCAGGGTTGCCTGTAAATATCCTCTCATGCACAGAACAGCCTCTCAGGATGAAGAATTATCTGGCCCCACATATCAAGAGAGTGGAGGATGAGAAGCCCTGATATGAAATCCTGTCTATCAGGTTTACTTCCCTCTCTCTCATAGATCTCATTTCCTGCAGACTTGGTTGCCTTGGCAGACACAAGATTTCATGTTTTTTAAAAATCTTCAGCCTCATGAGGTAGTAAATATCTTTGTTAGCCATATATCTTGTAGTAGTGAGTCTCTGCCAAGCATATCAGCTTCACCTTTTATGCTGAAAATAAGCAAATTCACAGGGGTAAATATGGCTTCCAGAAAGTTGTGCTCACTTCAGTGTGCCTTCCTTTCTTTTAGATCAGGCATCTCACACCCAAACTGTCTCCTTGTATCTCCAGTGTCTCCACACTTAAAAAGTTTTATCTATTTTTTTCCAATCATTCTCAACCAGAACATGGGCCTCTACAAGCTATCCTTTTATAGCCTGAGGCCATAGTCTTCCTGTCTGAGGAGAAAGAAAAACGTGGTAGATAGAAGTTCAACTCAGAGGAGTAACCGTGGAGAAAAGTGTTCCGTATTAGACTGGAGATAGGAGGCAGGCTCAGTGTCTCCTCCACAGTCAGCGAAATAAGGCTGAAAAAATCGTTTGTAGAAAATCTGTTTGATCCTTGGCTTTAGAGGAAGCTGTGGACTATAGAGGAAAGAGGAAAAAAGAAAGTCATGACAAGAAAACCAGCAAAAGCCACCAGATCAATCTGTAATACTCTCAAGACTGTCTATGAGGGAAAGCCCTGGCATGCCGTTCAAAAACTAGTTCTGGGGCCTGGCAGGAGGCACACACTGTCTTTCTACTCTGACTGTTTATGGGGAGCAGGGGGAGTCTCAAATCAGATTGCAAATATCATTCTTAACCACACGAACAAGTCACACACTAAGCAAGAAGGCTGGCATTACTCATAATTCCAGTATCAATTATTTCTTGTTAAATGAACCTAATATTATCTTAAATAATCAACACAAGTCCATTTTGAATGCCAAAAGATGAATAATTTGATAACATCCACTAAAATGAAGAGATTATGGTAAAAGTAAACTGAAAAAAAATGTGAAAGGGTCAAATTGAAATCTTGGGATTTATAAAAATTGAAATTAAAGACTATGATAGATTAGAGGACATATGGAATGGACCCAAAGGAACAAGAGCCATTTGAAGACTGCATGTAGAATTTACCCAGAATCAATCAGCGGTGAAAGGAAATAAAGTAAAAGCTGGAAAAGCATTATGTAAGTGGATGCTAGATTGATAAGCCCCACTTTATGTCTAGCAGCATTTCTAGAAGGAGGATAGATAGAATGGTAAAGGAGCAATATATAAAGATGTAAAAGTGATGCTTTTCAGATTTTAAGAAATTCTGAATCCTTAGAAAATACAAAACAAAGGCCATATAGGAAGAACAAAAATTCACATGTAAGAGTGAAACTGAAAAACACTGAAGAGAAAAAGAAAAATCTTGAGCTAGCAGAGAGAAAAGACAGATTATCTACACATAAATCATAATCTGACTGAGGACAGCTATCACCCAAAAGAATTTCCAGAAGGCAATAGAATCATATATTCAAAATCCTGCGAAGGAAGCTCGCTGTTAACCTAGATTTTTACACTCAGCTAAATCTCCACTCCTGAGTGAGGGTAGAGACAGCTTTCAGTTACACCAAGACTGTTCCCATTTATAGAATAATATCCAAAAGTTTATTACAATATGTGCTTCAGGTAGAGGAGATGTGAACTCAGAGCATGGAGAGAGGAAAAAAGTAAGCACAGAAAAAAAAAAAAAACATGTCTGTAAATGAAAAAAAGTTTTGTGTTTAAAAAGGTAAAACTAAAATATATACAGCCACAATGTAATAGGAATGGTATATATTTTTAAGACATGCTAAATTTTTTGACATGTTTTTCAAGGGAGAAAAAGACATTAAATAACTTTAGATTTTATTAGGAAAATGTGCAGTTAAATTTGGGTAAATTATTAGAAGATTAGTAATGTAATTACACCTTCAAATCAGTGGAGAACATGGATTATAGAAATCTTTATTAGTCCAAAATCAATCAGGAAAAATAAAATGGAAAGCAGAGAATCGATGAATCAATTTAAAAATTTCCTATGATATATAATTTAGTTGAGAAAATAAAAAAGAAAAGTTCACACAACTATGGGACTTTTACAACTTTTATATCCAAACAAGAAAAAGCCAATACAAGACAAAAAAAATAGACTAATTTCACTTTTGGTTATACATCCAAAAGTCCGAAATTAATGCCAAAGAATAAGCTTCAGTGCTATCCTAGTTAATAACAAACTATGACAAAAGAGACTTTATGTCAATAATATTAAGCTACCGCACTCTTTGAAACCATCTTAATGGCAAAAAATAAAATAAAATCAGAAACTTGAAAGAATCAAATGTTGGCAAGCAAACAGGATTTCTTTGAAAAAACTTTTGTTCTATGACTGAAATAATTACTACAAACATTTTTTAAAATGAAGAAACAGTACACAGTCAGAATTAACCAAGCATCCAAATAAGAAAATATCATGTTGGTTTGCTATAGGCATGCAAGATTATATTAGAAAATTAGCCAATGTAATTCATTACATTTAAATAAACTGAAGACAATTCTTGCTGAGTCAAAAGAGGCGTACTATAAACTTTACACATAATTTTTAAAAAATAATTTAGGAAATTAGAAATGCAATTTATGGTTAAAATTAACTAATAGAATCTACTGTGAAATTGTTAGGTATCAACAGTTTACAGGAAACATGTTGCTTAATGGTGGAGTGCTGAAAGCTTCCCTCTGGGATTGGGGACCCTGTAGAGTGTGTCACCATCGTTTCTCACGTGGACTCCTACAGCACCCTTACACAGTCTCCCCAATAAAAATGTAAAACCTGTGTCGGTTGTGACTGTCTCAGCTCAGATTCCTAGTGGGCTCCCTACCTGACCTGGCTCTGTTATCTCTTCTGTTATTTCTCACCTCTAATCATGCTGTTATAACCCCACTGGGCTCCCAGCATTTTATAAACATGCCAGACACACCCCTGCCTCAGTGCCTTTGCTCTTGTTCCTCCTGCTTGAGATATCTAACTGCCAATCTCTCACCATCTTTAAGTTTTTCATTGTCATCTCTCTCTCTCTCTCTTTTTCCTTCTTTATGTAGCTGCCCCTGTGGCATATGGAAGTTCCCAGGTTAAGGGTCAAATCAGAGCTGCAGCTACCAGCCTATGCAACAGCTTGCAGCAATGCTAGATCCTTAACTCAGGAAGGCAAGGGATCAAACACATATCCTCACTGACATGCTGGATTCTTAATCTGCTGATCCACAACTGAAATTCCTTTTGTCATCTGCTTCAAAGGCTCACCCTGACTCCTGTATTTAATATTGTATCCCCCAACTTTAGGTCCCCCTTACCTGATCCATTATTTTCTTTTTTGTTCTTGGAATTTACCAAGATGTATATATGTTATGTTACATATATACATATATGTATACATATATGTTACATTATACACATATATGTTATACATATACATATATGTATAACATACATATATGTTATACATATACATATATGTTATACATTATATAACTTTTGTTATGTGCATTATGGCATCATGTATTGTTTTCCTCTGCTACAACAGAAGTTTCACCAGGGCTGGGATCCTGCCTTATATCCGAAAACATCTCGGATATCCTAGATTATATCCTAAGTGCCCAGGAAGAGTACATCACATTTAGTAAGCATTCAAGAAATATTTGTTAAGTGATGAAATGAGGAAATCATGTGCAAAAACTGGATACATTTAGAAGTGTGTTTTAGAAAAAAATATATACTTGATGAGCTTGTGTCTTTTGAATTAATTACCTGTTTTCTGAAATGAGCACTTTTTTTCATGTATGTTAATAGTCTCTATTTTATCTATTTTAAATATACATTTTTTTCCCTCTAAGACTTTAAGATATTTGTAAAAATACTGTATCTTATCCTACTTGTATATGTTCTAAAGCAGTATGAGAGCTGCTTTCTCAATGCTGTTTTCAAGTGGAAGAACAATCAATCACGGCTGATTGATTTTAAACACTAAGCACATAGCTTCATGGGGCAGAAACCATTAAATCGCTCACTCTACTAAATGTATACTTCCAACATAATATATATATGCATACGTACATTCATGTGAATCTACGTAACTTGTGTATGTGCATATATCTACATATGCCTTCACTGATATGTTGCTGAAGATATTTGGATTCTAGCCTTATAGCTGCCATTTACTGCCTTCAATATTGAGGGAAGAGTCGCTTAGCTTTCTGAGTTTCATTTTTCTCATTTGTGTTAAACAGTAAACTGGGTAAGTTTAATGATTTGATTTACCCAATTGTTTTCCTTATCTCCAGCCTTGTTTCTGTGTTTATTTGTGCTCTTAGTTGTGGTGGACTTTGCAGATATACACACACAGGAGTGAAGAGCTCCATCATTGCCTGAGTTGGAATCCCAGCTCTATGAATTATTAGTAACACAACCTTCAGAAAAATACTTACTCCTCTTGGTTTCCCTTTCCTCCTCTGCACAATAGGAATAGTAATAGTACCTATCTCTTTGGGTAGGATTTGGTAAGTTCATAGGTGTAAAGCCCTTAGAAAAATGTCTGGGACCGAATAAGTGCCAGATAAATACATTTTTTTCTTTTTATTTGTGAGGGAGTAGAGATGGATGCTGGGAAACGTAAATGAGAGAGATTATAAATTAGTTCTCCCACATGCACCTTTTTCTCAGACAAGCCCAACTCTTGTGTCTGCAACACAGCCTGCTGTTTCAGGTACATGCCTTCACACGTGATGTCCTCCCCACCTGGAAACTTTCCTTGTTTCAGTGTAAGCCCTGTCATCCTTTTAGACTCACCCCAAGGCTTACTCACGCTGAGCATTCTGCCTAGCCCTGCCCCAGCGCCCCTGCCTGGGATCCTAGGCCTTCTCCTGTTCATGTGCAATATAAGTGTCAATAAACACAAACAGGAGACATGCAGATGGCAAATAAACACATGAAAAGATGCTCAACATCACTCCTCATTAGAGAAATGCAAATCAAAACCACTATGAGGTACCACCTTACACCAGCCAGAATGGCCATCATCAAAAAGACTACAAACAATAAGTGCTGGAGAGGGTGTGGAGAAAAAGGAACCCTATTACACTGTTGGTGGGAATGCAAATTG
>PVHT021183518.1:9167842-9201607 GCA_004024745.2 Catagonus wagneri | reverse complement strand
ACAGACTTTGGAAAACCTTGGTTTTTCAAATAAGACAATCTGGGGGGGTGGGGGGATGCACTGGGGGTTTGGGATACAAAATCTGTAAAATTGACTTGTGATGATTTATGCACACCTATAAGTGAAATAAAATCCATTAAGAGAAAAAAAAAATAAAGTAAGCATAAGTAAGCAAAAAATAAAAAAATAAACACAAACAAAAACTGAATATCAGGATTTAACAAATACTTATTAGATTTTCTCTCTGTATTCTGCATTATGCTAATAACTTTATTCACAACTTCAAGTTTAATCCCTCTCAGTGAGGCTGTGAGATATTAGGTGCTGTTTCCGATATTCCCAAGTGAGAACACTGAAGTTCAGAGACAAACACTGACTTCTCCAAATTCTCAGAAACAGAAAGTGGTGGAGTTGAAATGATACCATTTGATTTCTTCGAGCCATGCATGGCCTTTTTGTGTTGAACTGTGATAGCTGATACAGCTGTCTGTCTCTTCAACTACCTTTGAGGCCTATTTTGGAAGAAATGTTATCATTTGGATTTCACATACTCAGTGCCTAGGACACCTTCTGATAAAAGGTGGGCATCGGCCAACTGTATGTTGATTGAAAACAGAAGAAAGAATAGTGCATGAAGGAGGAGTTAAGAGATATGGTCATTTAGAACCAAACTGGGTAGAGCCTTTTAAAATATACCATGAGTTTCATCCAATAGATTTTTAGGTAAGATTTTTAATACTACATCTGACTTTGAAAAATTACCATTTCAAGATACATATCTTCAAAAGATATCTATGGCTGGCAAATTTGGAGGAAAGCAAAACTGGAGACCAAAAGAACTTTAAGGAGGTTGTTGCAGTAAATGAGAAACAGAGCACTGGCCAAGACAACAGGAATGTCAACAAATTATCTTAACTTGCTAATGTAAATCACGAGTCAGAAGTCTGGGGAAGGCTTAGCTACGTCTTCTGCTCTGCAGCTCATAGGGCTGCAGTCAAGGTATTGGCTGGACTATGTTCTCATCAGAAAATCATCCAAACTCATGTGGTTGTTGGTAGAATTAATAATCAGAATTCAGACTGAGACCCCCATTGTCTTGCTGGCTGTCACGTGGGGGCTGCTCTTAGTTTGAGAGGCTGTCTACAGTTCTTTGCCTTATGGCCTTTTCATGTGCCCTCTCATAACATAGCAGCTCATTAATCAAACCTAGTAGGATAATCTCATTCTAGATCCTAAGACAGAGTTATATGTGGCCTAATTTAACTATGGAGGACCAGCCCACCGCCTTTGCCATGTTCTAGCATATAAAAGCTGGCTCAAGTCTGCCTTTCCTGAAGGGGAGGGACTGCACAGAGTTCACTCATTGTGGCTCAACTTCCGGACCTTTGTCACAGGATTCATTTTAAGCTCAGACACTGAGGCACAAGACTTGACTGTCTACCAAACCAGCAGCAAGTAAGACAAGTAGTGTGGTTACGATTGGAAACCCTAAAGCCAGACTGCTTGGGCTCTATATCACCATGGGCATATAACCTAGGCTCTCTGCGCTTTGCTTTTCTTATCTGTAAAGAAGGAAAATAAAGCATTGCTATTAAATGAGGCAGTTCTTATGAAGAACCTAGAACTTAGTAAGTGCTCGTTATGTGTTCAACAACATTAGTATACATTGACCAAGATGGCCTTAACATTCCTTCAGCTTGACTGCTCTTTAGACTGCCCTTCCCCATCTGCAGTAGTTTAGAAAAACTGCAATTGTATATTTTTTCTCTGCTCTTTTGAGATGTAAAGATTCTCCTAGCCTCTTACAAGTTTTACAACCCAGGAATGATTTTTCTCAAAGACCTGGAAGACACCCTTTGAAATGTTATCATCAAAAAAGAGCACCAGGGAGTTCCCTTCCTGGCTCAGCGGTTAACGAACCAGACTAGGATCCGTAAGGATGAGGGTTTGATCCCTGGCTTTGCTCAGTGGGTTGAGGATCTGGCATTGCTGTGAGCTGTGGTGTAGGTCACAGATGCGGCGCAGCTCCGCATTACTGTGGCTGTGGCTGTGGCTGGTAGCTGTAGTTTTGAATCCAAACTGACCCCATCCTGGGAACTTCCATATGATGGGAGTGTGGCCCTGAAAAAAAAAAGAGCACCAGATTTCCCTGGTGACCAGTAAGGATTAGGCATTGTCACTGCTATGGCATGGGTTTGATCCCAGGCCTGGGGATTTCCACATGCCTCAGGTGTGGCAAAAATAAAACAAAATAAAGTAAAATAATACAAAGAAAGATAGCATTTCTATCTCCCAGTCTCTGTGGATGGGTAGAAGCCTAACTTTGATAAGGGACAATTAGTAAAACTTAATCAAATTGGTCACTCCCCTCTTAACTTCCTCTAGTAGTTTTTACTGGCACATCTCAGGGCTTAAAAACCTTCTACCATTTGACATCGAAAAATTTCCTTTCAGTGGAGTCTAGTGCAAACTCTCTCCCTTATTGCAGTAGTCTTAAACAAAGTCTTCCTTGTCTGTCTATCTCTGGCTGGCAAAACTTTTCTTTGGCAGTGTCGCAGGAATCAATGTGGTAATCCTTTTCTGACTTAGCTCATGGGCAGCATGTTCGGAATATGGCCAAAAGGCAATGAAGAAAATCAGTGATTTCTGACATCCTTCTACTTCCCCTTTTCTCTACCTATTTTCCCTAAGTGACTGCTGCCCTCATAGAATTAAGACCCTTCATGTAAAGCCTACACTTCAGGCCTATTGTTCCTTTTCCTACTTGGTCCATTTAACATCTGTTATACAATAAAAGATGTCATACAAAAGTTTCTCAGAAGGGTAAATGCTAGATGATTACTACTTGTATCTTCCAGAATTTCCATTTTAACACGAGGACTTTTTACCCAGAAGGATTTTCTCAAATTGTGGAATTCTATCTCTAGGTCCTACCTGGGGTAAGAGGTATTATCAGACATTTGCACTTTCTAGACTTCCGCAATTAACTGAACAAATTACAACCTATCTGGTTTACAAGTAGGCTGCAGTTATTTGAAATGGACAGAGCATATGTTTACACAGAAAAGAAATGAATGAGCAGATCCATAGTGATACAGAGAGCAATCCAAATCCAAGTTATATGGCAAAATTCAATAATGATTCATCAGTTCTTTTCTGTAGGAAACAGATAAAATGGGCTATACCTTCACTTATAATTGTCATAAAGTTTTAAAATAATTCAGTAAGTTTAATATATAAAGGTCAGAGAAGCTTTATCTCTAGGGTGTAAGCAGAAGTCTTACCAGTTTAATAACAGCCTTCCAAAGAAAGTTGTTCATTCTCAATGGCTAATCATAATTTCAGAGGATACCATAATTTTGAACAGAGGATATGTTCCAATAAATAAATTTCTTTAACCGAGGCAATGTAGGACCATATATCAGAATGTGTGTATGTATGTGTGTGTGTGTGTGTGAGAGAGAGAGAGAGAGAGATGGTTGTGTGTAAAAGAGTCGGAGGGTAAAATACAGTTTTTTTTGTATCTGCTTTGTGACTTAGGAATGAGTGTGTGTGTGTGTGTGTGCGCGTGTGTGTTTGGACTAGTGCTCAGAGTGCCTACATAACAGGGTAGATCTGTACCAGGTCTTTCAAACTCCGGAAGGAGGTTGCAGAAGCTATGGGAGAACATTCTGTTGATCGAACAGAATATTAATATTTCAGAGTATAGCAACTGCATTTCTGGAGAAAATGTCGATTCTGAACGACTCTGATTTTGGAAACTCAGTTTGACTTCTTGTATCATCCTAAACATTGACTCCCTTACCAGAGAATGCTGCTTCTAGAGGCTTGCTTTTGTGAAACTGGAAATTCTGTTTCTAGAATGAGGAATCCAGTAAAGCCAGTTCTAGACTCATCAAGATTTTATCTTGATTTAAATATTTTTTAATAGAGTAAAATAAGTGATAGGTTTGAAAAATGAAAACAAATCGAGGAAGGAAAAATCCAAATGAGGCAAAAAAACACAACAAAACCCAGTTCTCTTCACACTCAAAGCAGTGATGTTTTCTTGCTTTGTCTTCTAGGTGGCATTAGAGCATTTCTCGGTCATTCAGGTGGCTTGTTCTTAAAAAACCAGGCACTTTCTGGCCGTTTTTGAGACCTGGGATTTGGAGTGCAAGGGTAGGTTATGACCTCACCCTGTGGGTGTCACGCGCATTTCAGTACAATAGGACTTAAGAGTTCTGAGTAAAGCTCTCCGCGTGCTCAGGGTTATGCTTTTCTGTGGAAGTCAGAAGTGCCGGGGAGAAGAGAGTTATGTTTCGGTGGCAGCAAGTTAAGTAGTATGTTAGGTACCGTTCCACTGAAGGAGACCCTCTGAGAAAATGCCAGCTCCTTAAATCTTCTTGCACTTTCATGCATGAGACGATGTCAGTGATAAATGACGTGGAAACTCAACCACGGTGAAGCACTTCAGACAGTCTCTCTAGAATTAAGCTGGTCACGTATAGATCTAGGAGTCAACCTTTTCAATCTGCAGGGAGCAGCCAAGATCATGACCTACAGCCAAGGCAGGAGGGAAGGCTTAACTTGAATAAAAGGGAAAGCGCTACAAGATAGGCAGCCTCCTCCTTTATTAAACCGAGAGGCTGGGGCAGGAAATTAAATCCCAGGTTACTGTGGACATAGATTTTTGATATATTTCAGAAGGCCTGGACTTGACTTCTTGGAATTATTCACAAACACACACACACCAGCCTCTTGCACACAGCACTAGCAGGGAGAAGCATGTAGCATGTGCTGTCAGCCCTATCACATCAAATACCCACTTTTACTTTCAGTGAAGCTATGGAGACTTCAAGCAGAGAGCCTCCCTCTTGGTTATCTGCCCTAGGGCTCTGCACAAAGCAGGTGTCCCCTTCACCCTCAGGTGGCCCTTTGGTGCTGGGTACCAAAAGTGCACAGACAGTAAGGATGAGAGCAGTGATGTCTTGGCAGTTGAAGAGAGTTGTGTTAATTTATGATTTCTAAAAAGCTTTTCCCCAGTCCTGCTTTCTGACACAGGAGTTAAGCCTTTAATTTTGCAGAGAGATTAGGGTTAAAGCTCTGAGTCAGCACGGAGAGAGCCCTGGAACAAACCCTCCTAACCCAGACACAGGAGGCTTCTAGAGAGGTAGGAGAGGAGACTGGTAAAAGGGGACTGGGGCCGAAAGGAGTGCAGGACGGCTATAAAGTCATGCTCAGGGGAAAGCAGGCAAAGTGACAGCTGGGAATCCTCTTTGGCTCTCTTGGGGCTAGCTTAGGAGGGGTTTCAGTAAAAGCCTAAATGAGTAAGGAAGTCCTTTCTGCTCCAAATGTCTCTCCATTTCCAATGGCATCTTTCTTGTGGTCTCATAACATTGTTTCTACCTTCAACCAAAACTGACAGTATCAGAAATCGAGCATGAAACGTGTTTCCTAACCTTCAGAGAATCAGCATGTTGACTACACACTCTCCAAAGGCACAAGCTGCCATTTACAATCAATGGAGTCTAAAGAATGTCTAGGACAGGGAGAAGAAGCCTGGGCTACCCTTGAAGAGTCTGGGTCAAGTTATGGACCCATCGTTTCACCCCCATGTCCCAGTGAGCAGGGAGTTCCTTAATATTCTGTATTTCATTTGAAAAGTAGTTCGGGGAGGACATAATAGCATATCCCTGCCATACAGAAGCATCAGATAAAAAGGAGCACGTAAATATGTCATGTGGGCTGCTGAGCAGCTTATCACTACACATGCTACTTTTCTTTGTTAATCTTCTATGTCTATGGGGCAAGGAAATAAAGGCAAAGAAAACCATGTGTGAATAGTCATCACCTGTTCTTCCATGACATTCCTCTTGGGGCATTGTCTAGAGTGTACTTCGACATTTATTTCTGATGTTTTACTGTCATAACAATAGGATATTTTTAAAATCTATCAAATGCTATCCAGAACCCTACCATCATAAGTATCACAAATATTTAAGTCATTTTATATTAACTTCTACCTTTAACTTTCATATATATTCATATTTTAAACAGATGCAATCATAGGGTTCGCATTTCATTGTATTTTATGGGATGCCATAATATGGTAAACATTCTAGGCAGTCTCCTGTGCTTTTTAATAGTCCTCATAATTACTATTTTCATGGCTGCATAATGTATCAAGTTGATACATCATACTTAATGCCCTCTTACTAGTTGTTTATATTGCTACCCTTGTTTTGGCAATGAGGCTTGCTTTGTATTCATTTTCAAAAATGTGACTGCAATGAATATTGTGGATTCTGGTTCTCAAATCAAGGAGAATGGTGAACTGGTTTTCATTTTAAGAGCTAAACAGTTGAGGCTGGGTACTGCATACCCTAGATCTTCCTCACTGCCCTTCCTTTTAGACCCCTCTACGTGAAGAGATTAAAAAGAAAATCAAATCCACTAGGCATAATATTTGAAATCTATATTTTCTCCCTAAGAAATTTTATGTGTTTAATGGGAAAACTTCCCATGGTGTCAATTTGATTTAACAAAATATACTATGGGGCTACTAGACAGTGAGACTGCCATCTCTAGGCTGTTAGTAATGGTTAAGTTTGAAGACTCTGACCTAAAGATCTGGAGTTACATCTCTGCTCTGTTACGTGATGATTGAATAACTACATGAGGTTACTTCATATTTTTAGAATACAGTTCTTTAGTTGAAAAAATGTAGAATATATGAGAAAACAGAGGTAAAACTGTCAGCACCTCTCTGGCATAGAGTCAACGTGCCATAAAGCATACTTTGTTATTGCTATGATTATTGTGTGGCTTCCAGGCTAAGCACCTTAGGCAACTTGTTAAACTTCTCCAAGCCTCAATTTCCAGATCTAGGAAATAGAGCGCACCCAGGAATTACCTGATGGTGTGTTACAAAGAGTAAAGAAAACAGCTCACGCATCCAGCTCAGAACAGCGCTAGCCCATAGCAACTCTTCAAAAAGTGTGAGTGACTTAGAGTTTTTCTTTTAATGATCAGAGCGCCTTGGTTAGGCTGGTGTTACTATCTCTCCTAATACTAGTAAGTAATTGGAACCCCTGAGGGCTTAAACGGCCTAAGTCAGCCCCTCACCTATTGGATATCCCCATTTAAACTAGATGTGCTTTGTCAGGCTCTGTGGCACAATGGCTAGCACACTGGATTTCTAAATGAGATGAGCTTAACCTCAACCCCATGCACTTCCCACCCTTCCCAACTCTGGTGGATTCTAGAAGAATGAGTCAAGGTTCTTCTCTCCTTGCCTAGTTGTATGGAGATATAATTAACATACAACAGGTATAAATTTAAAGTAAACAGCATAATGATTTGACTTGCAAGCGTAATGAAATGATTACCAGGATGAGTTTAGTGAACGTCCATTTTCTCATACAGAGAACAATTAAAGAAAAAGAATAAATCATTTCCTTGTGATGATAACTCTCAGCATTTATTCTAACCCCTTTCTTATATAAGATAGAGCAATATTAATGACTCATGTTGCACATGACATCCTTAATACTGATTTATCTTATCACATGGAAGTTTCTACCTTTTGAAGATCTTTATCCAATTTTCCATGCCCCCAACCCTGCCTCTGGTAACATTAAATCTGCCCTCTTTTTCTATGAATTTGGTGATTTGGTTGTTTTAATGTATAAGTGACCTATGACACTGTGTTAGTTCCTGGTGCACGACATGGTGATTTGCTGTCTATACATTACAAAGTGATCACCAGGAGAGGTCCCATTACCAGCAGTCACCATACAAGTATGACACAAGTATTAACTATGTACTCTTGATGGGCAGACTTCTGTAATCCAGCCAGGGAAGGACCAAGCATGGAAGGACAGGGTGGGAGAGAGAGGCACCTTGAGGGCTAAGCAAAGTGTGGGAGTCCATGCTGGGGGCCACCAGAGCGAGAGGCGTCCTGACTGGAGAGGGGCCTGCGAAGACGCTGCGGAGGAGGGGATCTGTCCCAGGTCTGTGGCTGTTCCCTGAAATGATATCAATTGTGGATTCCAGGAGAGCAGTGTTGAAATGAACTTAATATTTCTCCAGATGAGAAAAGGTGCCCTTAGGGAAGGAAAACCTGGTTGGGCTCTGACATTCAATTTCCAGCACTTTAGCTTCTAAGAGAACTCTAAAGACGCCTTCCTAACCCACTTTTCTGCTACATTTCCCGGCCTCTCTTCCTGCCCCCACCCCTTTCCCTGCAGGCTGCTGCTCAGGCCACAGGCAGTGCATTCTTTGCGGAGTTCCCTCCACTCTGGGCGCTGGGAGACAGCATTCCTGACCCGGGCTTTTCTAGTAGGAAGCCTGGAAGGGAGGGTTGACAAATGAGAGGACCGGGTGAATGACTGAAGGAGGAAACTGCGTATTCCTGCCATCTTCTCTTTCACACACTGGCAGCCGATTTAGTGGAAATGTATTACATTAAAAAAAGAAAGGAAGAAAAAACTAAAAATCCCAGTAAAGTCCTCATAGTTTGGAATACAATTTTTCATTGGATGGAGAGCTAGGAAGCACTTTCCCATTGGAGCTGTGTTCATATTTGAAGGGATGCATCTTCCAGCAATGGCTGTACCAGTGTGTTTGCCTGGAGAAAGTCCTATAGCATCCCAGGTGCCCCTTTTTAAGTAAGTTGCAAAGAAGAATTAGATGGGGAGGTGGACAGAAGCCATGTTCCGTTTTCTCTTGCACTTTTAGCAAATATCAATGACAACATGTTCAAAGTATAAGGGCAGAAATAAACTGCCAATTTCACACCCCCCAGGAAGGACCTTCTCTGGGATCCAGCTGTATGAGAAGCAACAGGCATGAGATCAGAGTTGATCTGCTTGCAAGTAGGTGGGCTGGGCCTTTGGATGATTTCAGAGAGTTAAATGGAGCTGAGAATTTTGGGCCACGCAGTTTTCTATACTCCCACATAATTGTGTCTGTGTAATGACAGCCACTGTATCAAAGTTGTCCTCTGCTGGATACGCCTCCCCACTTTGGCTGTGAGCTCCTTGAGGCAAGATGTCTTTTCTTGAGCACAGTTTCTGGGTGCAGAGCCTGCTTGGTACCAGAATGGCACAGTGAGTGGTAAAAGCCAGAATTCTGCTGCTTATCCTGCGATGCTGGCCAGATTACCAGAGTCCTCTAGGAAGTAGTTTCTTCATCTATAAAATCAGGCTAATTTTTGATGCTTAGCTCAAAGGGCAGGTGTATAGATTATCTGAGATATAAACGGTACTGAATGCATGGCTGGACACTTGGAACCCTTCACTGAGTTGGAGTCATTACTGTACTGTTGTTTTCATGTTTAAAGACCATGTAAAAGATGATGAGTGATAGGCATGTATTACAATGGACGTTCCATTCCTGCCTTTTTTTCCCCTCCTAGTCTGGGTGGAAAGTATGTAAGTAATCAGATAGTGATTTCTCTGGACAGTTGGTTTCTGGCTTATGACATCTGATACTTATGCCTACTGACTGCATACTCGCTTATCTTCTGTCTTCCTCGTCTAACAGGTGGACTTTTGTTCTCATTCTTCACTGCAAGCTTAGCACATAGTAGATGCTTAGCAAATATCTGTTAAGTTGCTAACTTGATGAAGGAAAACATCCCTGCAGTTTTAGCTTTACCGGTTTCAGACATCAAGCTGAGAGAAGGGCTCTTAGGTCCAAGTTCAAAAATCCCAGGGAGGGGGGTGCTAAGCCTAATTTGGGTCAAAGGCCTACTTTGTGGGAATGGTGTGGGGTCAGATGGTTGTGAGGCTCTCTGGAATGTAAAATGGAGGGAGAGGCAGCAATCCCAGAAGGAGAAGGCCGTGCCAAGCTGATCAAACAGCAGAGGCCGAACACAAATTATACAGTCCTTTCCTCTAAGGAGTTTACCTATAGTAATTTCATCCTCTTCTCTCTAGTTTTGAATTTTAGAAGGGCAAGGCCATCTCGACCCAGAAAAGCCCTTTATGCATTTACCTGAGGGAAGATTACTTCCATCTTATCCTACAATCAGGCAGCAAGTATTTATTGAGTAATGATTGCCTGCCAACAGCATGCAGTAAGTACCCTGTGATGTAGAGAGATAGACATGCAAAGGAGAGAAATAGATTTGGGAGTCATTTACATCCTGGTGAGAGATCAAGTGCTGTGAGCAGATGAGCTCTCAGAGAAGACAGGAGGAGAGGGGAAGGCAGAGAATCCATGGTCTGGGGAGACTCCTCCAGAGGGAGGGAGGCTGGAGCTGGGGCTGAGTGAGGATGAACTGCACGGAGCCCTGGAGCTGCACGGACCTGGGCCAGGGCAGGGGCCCCTACAAGGAGGAGCCCCTCCCACAGATGCCACGAGCACCTTGAGGACACAGGTTCTGTCGTATCTAAATGTGTTTTTCGCTCATGGGTACAAGGCTCTCCTTCTTAAACAGCTACAGGTGGTGGATGTGCTAATAAAAATTTCCGATTCTTAATACACTCATGGTAGCCCGCAGTGGTCATGGGGAAACACCATCAATCTCTCCTTCCTCCAAACTGAAGACAAATGATCCAGTGCAATTACTCTTCCTTGTTTGATATTGGTTACTGTGAGTTGTCTTAACAAGCCTCTGTGAGGTCTTTTCCCAGCTTTTGAGAGATCCATAAACAGGATAAAATCAGGAATACATGGTGTCCTTAAGGACAGTCAATCACACAGAGTTCTAGAGGCGTAGGAGCTAAATTGATAGACTTTTAAAAATGATTGACAATTACCAATAGCTGGAGGTTTGAAAACTTATTTTATGCTCTCTGTGAATACACCGCCTCAACTTCTATTTCTTGGAGGGCTCATGATTCATTCTCGGCAGAAGGAACATTTTTTAAATTGTTCAAGGGAAATCTGGTGAACAGAATAAACCAGACTAGATCAGATACTTGTTTGATAACTGAATCACATGTTGCTTACTTGGTTCGCCTTCTGTGAGCCCTCCTGCCATGCCAAAGGCAAATGTGTTCATCCACTTAGCATGTATTATGCACCATATGATGGAAAAGGCACATCTTTTGTACTCAAGGAAGGTAGCAACTAGTAAGGGAGGGTAAGAGAGGTACGTAGACAACTATAATATGAGACAAGAGTTGGTAATGAGCAAACATCTACATATTTCCCAGCAAGGTAAATTTTAACATTTTTTGAGTAAATGAATAAATGAGGGCTTTGACTGGGACGGTGTATGTGAGCTCAGAGGAGGGAGATGGAGAGCTTATAAAGTGATAATATATACCTTCCTGTTGGATATGGAATTGGAGAGGAAGGTGTGGGTTTGGGTGGGTGGAGACGAGGGGGGAAACTAATGAGATATATTTTGGGGAAGAGCTTGGGCGGAAGCATTGAGATAGGAACCTGAGAGCCTGGGGAGGGCATGCAGGCTGGCTTGCAGCAGATGGCAGGCAAGCTTGCTCAGAGGATATAAAGATCTTGGAGGGTCATGATGTTTATCATGGCTGAATGCAGTATGCGAGGGGGCTTGCTTCTCATTTACCAAATAGGTAAATGAACTCTTTCTGATAGAAGTCTTATAGAGGTCAGTCTGTCATAACAGACATAAGTCACTCTATGTATTGTATGGGATCTTCAGCCAATGTTTGTGCCTCTACAGCCATAAACTTGGATACAGACAGTCTATAAATGACATTTAAAAATAATTTTTAAGAAGGAGGACTATGACGTTTACAATTATGCATATGGCATTCTTATTGGAGATCCTCTAATAAATAGATAATTCTTCTTCAAAAAAATGGTCTATAATGATTTATGCAGTCTCCTTGACATCTTTTGGTGCTAAGAAAATGATTGCTATTCATAGGAGATTGTATGACATCATACTTCAGATATGTGTAGGGGAAATACCTCACTCTTATGCTCTTACATTTTGTATTAAACAAATAGAATAAATACTGGGAGTCTCTTTGAACCATGTGGTGTCTCAACATTCTGATCTGAAGGCTAAACCTGGAAGACATGATTTTGCCCACCATGTTACAATACTGTGATATATTGTAACCTCTCTCTTCGCGGTGTGATACTGATTTCGGAGAGAAGCAGTGAGTGATGGCTTGAAGAGAGATCTTAATTCTCTGCTCAGGAGTTGAACCCAGGCAGGCTGGATGAAAACTAGGGATCCTAGCCACTGAGACTAGCTAGAGGCTGAAAGCAGAATCTCCCTGATTCTTGCCCCTAGTTGAAAGCAAGAAAGTTTCAAGGAGGCAAAGACTGTAAAAACAGCTGTAACGTTTACAAACACAGTACAACATGTGGAAGAGCACGGAAACACAGTGTATTAGTCTATTTATCTATGGCAGAAGGACAGCAGTAATACGCATCCAAAGGAGACGTGAAGGTATGGGTGTCCCCCTGAATGAGAAGCGCCCCAGAGAGCTGGTTTAAATTAGTTAGGACAGTTCTTCTGGGTCTTTGTCTTCCTTCGGCCAATTATCTTGTTTTACCTTGCACATCTGACCAGATCTAGGGTCCTCCCCTGATCGCGTGCGCATCTTTTGGCCAAGATGGATTCCAAAGCAGAGCACGGCGGGAAGGTTATTCAGGCTTATTTTTGCCTGGCACCCCATCCCTTTTTGACACAGAGGGGTTTCTCTGCGCATGTGGAGTTGGGGTCTCCCTGATCCCGAAGATGGGGAGCACGTGACCTCTTTGTTCTCTCCAAGCAGGGCTCAGCCCCTCTTTTGATTGTTATTATAATTGTTTAACAAGTTCACAGAAGGCAAGTACCAATTGTTTGCCTTGTGCCTGCTATTCTTATCTTGAAGCACAGACAGGTGACTGGTTGTAAATGTTTATCCCAGAGCCCACCTATCTCCTTTCTCTGGAAGTGTAAATAGGAGGCTAGTTGTACCTATCTCCTGCCTCAAGAAGTGCAAATAAGAGGCTAGTTGCAAATGTTTATCCTGGAGCCCATCTACCTCCTGCCTCGATGCTTTGCTTGAAGCTTAGATATTAGTAGCCATTGGAAGAGAGGTGCAGAAATATGGGTGACTGATGGAGACGATATAAACCATCAAATTCGAACAACAGTTTCATTGACTCATTCCATTACAGACCAATATTCTGCTCATTGCAGCTTGGTTGTTTGGTTAGCTTTTATAACATTTAAACACTTTATACTCTATTTGAAATAAATAGGTGAATGAATCGATCTTTAAATATAATATACTAGTGAAACATCAAATTAGATTAAATGTAAGCAGCTATCACTCTATATACAGAGACAGCAATTTCATCCTTCCTAACTGATGGAGAACTTGCTTGTAAGCCCCCCCCCCCAACAAAGCAAAGAAGTGACCTTGAATAGGGCTTCAGGAATTGTGAAGTTCAGTGATTGGTGGAATTCCAAAAGCATGAGTTTAGATATTGGTAGATGTTTAGCTGTATGGGCATTGTTACTTGAAAATCATTGTTATTCATTGGCTGACTTTCAGAAATATCAGGCTGTCACTGATTGGCTGGCCTTCAGAAGCAATCCTGATGCAAAACGGTCATTGATCAATTAGGACAAATAAGGAATCAGTTCTGGTGATTACTTGCTGCTATGGTTGAAGAGAAATTAGTCCTTTCCTATGAAGACAGGGGATAGGGACCTTTTTTTTTGTCATTAGAAACCATTGTTATTGCCTAGAAGGCTTAAAATTTAAAGTTCTAGTCGGACCTCTTTTATTTTTTTTTTCCGTGTTGAGGAATACATTGAGAAAGGATAAAATTCTTTTTTACAAGATAAGGTATAAAAAAATACCAAATATTAAAATAGACTGTCAGAAGTGTTGACAGGTGAAGATAACAAGTGATATATGAATCGTTAACTTCTGAATTAAAATTTTCTATCTCTGGTTATATTATAGTCCTGAAATGGTCTAAATTTGACTATCTATTTGCATTGCTTTCCATGTTATCTAGAGCATATTCATTTACTTCAGATCTCTGTCATCTCTTGGAGAAAAATGGCCATGATAAATTGAATTAGTTTGACATATTAGTTTGGAAAAAATTAAGGCCTAAAAAGGTGTCAGGTTTAAATAACTCTTCTTTTTATTTCCTCTTTGTGCAAGCTCTCTTTTGTAAGAACCTTGCATTCAGGGGCTCTGTAATAGTGAGTGTAGAGTGAAGGCCACTGGCAATGTGTGGTCTAAGGAAGAGTCAGTTTAGAACTCAAAGCCCACTTTTTCTCTGTGTACCAAAATAAGCCATTGATATGTGAGTGTAACCAAGCTAGTGCCCTGTGGGGCTCCTAGGCACAGAAGCCTTTCTGTGTCCTTCATTTCTCATTTTTAAGGAATAAGTCTCAGCCTCCATGACCTTCCCTGCTTTCCAAAGGGCAGTTGCTAGGGGGAGGAGGGAGGGGATGCAGAGATCAGGGAGGAGCAGTCAAGAGACAATGGCGCAGCCTTGGGGCAGGGTCCTGGTTCTTCCTTAAGGAATATACATTACAATATCTTTGAACATTTCTGTGGAACTAAAACCCCCAACAAATGGAAGAACTACTTAATGAAGCATCCTTCATTCTGGGGAGGAGGAGACCACCAGAACCAGTCCCGGGGACCACTAAACACCAGCTTTGAAAGACAATGCAAGCTTGCCTCGAGCTTGATGCTATCTATGGCCTATTTTCCATTCCACAAACTATAAAATCACCTCCTAATCTCTTCCAAAGGAGCACAGTCTTCTATGGCCCCCTTTGCCGGGCAAAGCGATAAAGCTATCTTTTTCTCTTTCACCCAAAACTCTGCTTCCACATTTTAATCAGCTATGGTGGACAGAGGCTAAGTTTTGGCAACATGAGGATACTGACTTCATCTCATGGTGCTTTAGTACAGCTGGGGAAATTTGTCCTATCATCCCCCTGAGACCACCCTCAGGACTACTAAAATATTCTTTCATTTCTAAACATCTGTGATTGCTACAGGTCTCCCACACCCCCACCCCTGCCATACTGGGTAAGCAGAGAACCAAGTCACGTCTGACTCTGTTACTGAAGAGGAAGGACTCTGGTGAAATGCATCAGAAGAAAAGGACCGGCAGGCAGGGAGATGATGAGGAAGTCTCCTGGGGGAGACAGCTGTTAACACAGTCCTGAGGACAGTTGGAACTAGGCGGATGGAAGAGGGTTTCAGGCAGTAACAAGAACATCAGCCCAAACTGAGCTGGATAGCGAGTGGGAGAACCAGAGAGGAACCTGGCTGCTGGGCAGTGGGCACAATGTCTGAAGCAGCTTATTTCTGTTCATTCTAAACGGTGCAACTAGAGAGAGCTGGACAGAGTGACAAAGAAGCTGGGAGGGAAAGAACCCTTTCTTTTGGCTTCCTCCCCTTGCTGGGGCTACATCTTGAAGACCCTGTCAGAGCACTTACAATCACTATGCTTAAGGTTTTCTCACTTAATTTCGACTAGTCCAGGATTGTTCTCTAATTGTTTCAGGTGTGCCTAAGTCAGGTTTCCTGAAGGGCAAAGCTGCACTTTGCTCTCTTCGTTCTTTACAGCAGAGCTCAGCACAGGGCTGAGAGCACAATTAAGCAAGCTCTCATTTCAGACTTGATTGGCTGACTGATTAAAATGGAAGTAAACAGCTCAGGTGATTATTTTGTCCATTGGAAAGAAGACTGGGAGGCATTCATTTCCTAGCTGTTGCTAGTTGGTTCCGAGAAGAGTTATGGCTGCCTCCTTCCCTTAGACCTCAGTTTGACAATCTGTAAGACATGTTCCAGAAGGCCCAGGAGCTGCATGGACTGGGATTCCAGCTGGCTCTTTGCAAAATGTTGGGAGCATCCTGTGAAGAAGCAATGCACATAATTTTGTGCTTAGAATTTTAATGCCCAGGAAGAGCCAATATGAGTTATACATCTTTTCCTGCATTTAAATTCTTTTTTAAAAAATGAGGAAATGGTGAAAGCATCGTGAGAAATGTTTTACTATTTTACTTTTGGTTCCCAAGTTATACACTGCCTGGATTTGTGTACCCCTCGATAATGAGGGAACATCACAGGCTGGAAGATAACAATAACTCCCGAATAGGGTGAGAAAGTCGTTTATCTTTCTGTTTCCACTCTGCCGGAAAGCATCTGGAAATCACTAACATTCCTGTTTGAATAAATATTTTGGTAAGATATGTTCATTTGAATTTTTACCCTCAATAACTTAGATTGTGATGGGAAGAAAGGAAAGAGATGAAATAGTTTTTATTAAGAATTTTGACTGCGTTTCCGAAAGTGCTCTTAATATTAGAATATCTTTTTCTACTTGATATTTTTTTCTTTTCCTGAACAGGTTTGACTCAGACAGTTAGAGGTATACTGCTCAACAGGGATGTGTGTATGGGGAATGACAACAGAGAAAGATTGGAGATATCGCTTTTTCTCTTCATACATTTATCACCTGCTCTCTGCAGGTGTTACCAATTAAGTTATAGCTTTTGCTACCCCAAAGCCTTTTTATTTCCTCTTTTGGATTTAGGAAGGTAGATACTGGAATATCTAAACTCAGTTGAATTCTATGCCCCCAGAACACCAAATGCCTAACTTCTCCAATGAAGACACTGAAGTGACTGCTAATGATAACACACCTTGATGGTCCAGATGAGGAGGAACAGCTAAGGTGGAGTAGATTTCCTCTTGCAGATTGTGTGAACACTGTTTAGCCTAAGAGCAAAAAAGGGATACATTGGGGGGGTGTCACCAGAGAGTCACCGAGGGCCTCCTAGAGTTAGTCCCATTTCCTGTAGGATGTATAGAGCTAAACAAGACAAGATACCCGGCCTGCAGGTGTTCACAGGAGATTTGGGAGACTGTATAAAAAATACAAGGTGAAAAAAACATATGGCCAGAGTTCCTGTTGTGGCTCAGTGGGTTGAGAACCTAACTAGTATCCATGAGGATGTAGGTTTTGAACCCTGGCCTCGCTCAGTGGATTAAGGATTCAGCGTTGCCATGAGCTGTGGTGTAGGTCACAGAGAGTGCTCAGATCTGGCATTGCGGTGGCTGTGATGTAGGTCAGCAGTTGCAGCTCCTATTCTACCTCTAGCCTGGGAACTTCTATATGCTGCAGGTGTGGCCCTAAAAAGAAAAAAAAAATATATGACCCCAGAGTAAGTCAAAGTCAAGTTCAATTCGATTGTACAATTTCAGAGGAAGTAGATGTATTAGATAGGGATTCAGGGCATGCGTGAGAATGTAATAATACAATAAAAAGTGTCCATGCATATGATTTTTCTTATACAATAGATATAATTTCTTTTGCTCTCTGGCATGTGTTGCCCAGTTCCTATTTCCCACATTTTCACATCTTGTTCACATAAATTTTTTAGAGGCATGCATCTTCCCATCATTCTAATATTTTCTACCATCTCTATATGAACTGACTGAACTCCAAATTATATCTTTGCAACACAGAACACATTACTCTAACAATCACCTCCCATAACCTGAGTATTCCACCTCTTTTAATACAACCCCAGATTACATCTCTTTTTGTCATGCAGTATCATAGTCTAGTCCTACACTTAATTTATGGACATCTGAGGTCTTTGCTTCCTTTTCCACATGAATTCTTACTAAGTCTTATCTCCCAAGGAAATTTGGGAAATTGAAATTTTGAAACCCTGTACTTGATTAACCTCAATTTTTCTTAAAATTTATCCAGTTCTTTTTAACCTATTGTTTTATCCAATCATATTTACCTTAGATCCTGATAATATCATCACATGTATTAATGACTTTACTCAGCTTTGAGATACAGCTTCTTTGGAATATCTATGCTGTTTTTGTTTTAAATTCTAATGGTATACTGCTTGGAAAGATTGAGAAGTTAAGTTGAGAAGTTAAGTTTACCCACTCTCCTTGCTGTGGGAAATATGTTACATATTGTAGAAAGGCCATTTATCCTTTTTCACTGGAGCAATCTGATGGCCTCAACCCAAATTTCTAGTCTCTCTTCACTGCCTTTTATTTTTCCTCTGTGGCTAAGCCAATGACTTCTTTAAGTTAGGTTCGTAAAAAGTTTGCCTTATAGGTCAGGTGTTGTTTGGTACAGAAATAGTCAGCGTAAGTATCCAGTGTTGTAGTTTAACACATTTCTGAAAAGAAGCAGTAAAAAATACTGTCTTCCCCACTGTGCCTTCCAAAATGACTTATGTTGCTTTATGCTAATCCTAACGGGCTGCTTCAGGCTGGAACAACATGCTGGAAAATTGTGGTCAGCAGTACATTTCCTTTGATGTTACTCCATGCCAGATCAGCAGGGAGTGTGCACACTCTTGGCTGGGTGTAGTTCTCAAAGTTCAGAACTCTTATTTTATCTGGGGACAGCTCCCTGTACACAGCTATCATCTTCCATTTCATTTAAGACCCTTCCACAAAGGACAGCTCATCATTTCAAAGGAAATACCTTGTCATTGCCCTTGTTTTAGGTAGCCTTTGCTAGCTGGCTTGCTTGAATAGAATTAATTACTTTCCTTCTTCCTCTTTTTCTTTCCCTCTTCATCCTCCCCTTTCTCCTCCTCTACCACCTCCTCCTCTTCTTCTGCCTCTTCTGCTTCTTCCTCTTCCTGCTATTATTATTTTTATTATTAAAGCAGAATGAAATTTGAGAGAAGGAATGCTAGGGGCCTTAAGAGAAGCATTATAAGATGACTCCAAACTGTTGTGTAATATTAAAGCATCGGATACCGCTTCCACTCTGATAACACTGTAAACACCTTCTCACTCAGAAACACTGAAATTACCATTCCACTGCAAAACGTTACTTAATGAGCTTTAGCATAACAATAATATAATTACTAAAAAATATGTGCTAAACGCTTTACCTTCATTATCTCCTACAAGCCCCCTAATAAGCCCACAAGTTTGGAGCCACTGTCAAGGTTAGTTGCTTAGGCTCTGAGGTTGGGGTGCCTGGTTCAAACCCTGACCCCACCTCTTCTGTTTTGAACCGGTAAAATCCCTTAACCCTCTCCAGATCTCATTTTTTCATCTGTTAAACGTTGCTAACGGTAATATATATTTTACAGGTTGTTATAAGAATCAACATACGATAACAGATGTAAAGTATTTATTAAAATGCCTGGAAAATGGTAATGAAATGGCTAATATTTAATCAGTACTTACCACGTGCTAGCCACTGTCCTAAGAGGTTTATATATAGCATTAATTTAGTCCTCACAAAGACCATTATCTTTTCCAGTTTACTTATTAGGAAAATTAAGTTTAGTGAAGTACAGCAACTATCCACGGGAACACTGCTCACTGGGAAGTATGTAGTAATAGCAGAATTTGAATCTGGACATATATGCCCGTGGCTTATATTAAATAATCAATAAACATTCATTCTTATGATTGCTGTTGCTGTTTGCAACTCAAATATAAAGGTGGAAACTCTTTCCTAACATAATGAGAGAAAAGATGATTTGACAATTGCTTCACAGAACTAAATTTATAGACACAATCTAGTGAGCATGACGATTAGTATAATTAAACCACTTAACTGAGCACTTAAAAGCTCGATAATACCCGAGGCTTGTTTCTTCTCCCAGAAACAACAGCTCCATACTGTCTCTTTCCCTGTGGCTTGTGCTTTACTAGGCAAGAAACTGAGAGCAAGCCACAGGAGGGAAGTCAGGTCTAGAGTCTATACACAAAAGCTCTCTTACCTATGTTATGCTTCCCTGGAAAATCATACACTCAGTAAAGGGAGTCTTTGGATGGATAAGAGAATCACATAGAAATGTTTAATTTGCTGTAGTATGTCTGTCCCCTTACAATATTCTGTGACGAGGGAAATATTCTACATCGATGCTCCCCAACCCAGTAGCCACTAGACATGTGGCTGTGGAGTATTTGAAATGTGGCTACTGCAACTGAAAAACTAAACTTTAATTTAATTTTAATTAATTATAGTTATTATAGCCTCACTTCTTTTTCTTTTCACAAAGGGCAGACTTAAATCATATAACCTGGCTTCTTCTCAGATTTCTTCCCCATATCTTTTCCTTCAGACCTTTTCCTTTAGGTCTAGAATCCTGCTTAAAATTATACGATGCTGGATGCAGGTGATTGGTGACTGGCTTTTATATAATAATACCATAAAACATATTCTTTTCTAACTCTCCATAAGATTCAACATCCAAAGCTGTATTCTGTTCATTCAGTTCCTTCTCTGGGTAGTTATCATTACAAATCATATGTACAAACCATGCTATAGAATTGAGAATGAGCAACCTTAAAAAAACACTGAGCAATACTGCAGACTTGCTACCTTTTTCAGCATCTTTTCTTTGGTGCTTGCTCCCTGTTATGGCATTTTGGCTTGATGCACTTGATATCATGAAGCCATCAGCATCCACTAATGACAAGCTGTCAACAACACTGAGGAATTATCTGCCAGTTGTATACAATTTCTTGAGGACAGTGTTTTCAGTAACAAGGAACAAAGCATATGCCTTGGAACCTTGCAAGCATAAAATATTCTTCTGCTTCTTAATTTGCAAAATCCCCATCCCAAATATGAATTGAGGGACTGTTAAAGGACAAAGCTGAAAGAGTTGAAGAAAAGAAATAAAAAGAACATATGCATCCTGAGATCAGTTATATTTTTGAATAAGCTTTCTTTAGAAGTGATAGAAATGAATTCTATCAGATGAGGCTGCGAGGACTCTTTCCATTTGGCAGAGACTCAGCGTTCTATTGCAGAATAGAATTTAGTGTTGACAGACAGCCTGGGGAGAAGAGGGGATGCCCATCTTCTGTTCTTGACTTGTGGTCCACAGGAGGACCCGGTTTTGTGCTCTCCTCATTCACCTGGTGCTAGCGAATTTCTTAATCATCCTTCCAACAGGACAACATATTATAAAATTGTTGCTTATTTCAGAACAACATCATCCTAAAAGTACCACAGTAAAAAGAAGCTTATCAAGCTCAACCATTCTGTCCCCACACCTTAGTTCATAGAATTTGCCAAATGGAAGTAGATAATTATGGCCTCGGAATCTTAAAGATGTGCATTTGAAACACGGTCTAACCTTTACAGATGTGTGCTTTCCTTTTTCTCTGTGATAACTGACTTAAAAACCTTCAACTTCTCTGTACTATCCTAAAATATATGCCTGACACTGGAGGAAAGAGACTGGTAGATGATGCATTCTCAGTTCCAAGGCCAATCTAGCCACACAGTCAGAGACAACTCTGAAGGAAGAACGGGAGAAGGGTAATGATGACAGTGATCTGTCCTTCTGCCTCTGCTAGCTCAGTGCTATAGCAAAAGCCCACACCTGAAGTCAGAAGACCTGGCTTTAACCCTGACACTAATACCTAGGTTACCAATTTAACCCCCCCTTTCCATTTCTTTGTTTGCAGAGGAGAAATGATAACTTTTCCTAGCCCTATCTCAGCTATTTGAACACCAAATAAAATAATGTTTGCTAAATACTTTGGGAATTATGTGGATTTGATACTGTGATATGTTTACAGATAGCACCTCAGATGCAAAGTTCAGCAGTCTGATTTGTAAAAAGATGACATAGATGCTTGTAAAAAAATGTTTTCTTTGTTTTTTTTTTGGTGGGAAAACAGGGACAAAGCCAGAGAAGTGGTGTAGGAGGGAGAAAACTATGAACAGGCTTTGCATTACATTTAATTATGGAACGTGATAAAAATTTTCCTGTGTCTGAGAGAGGATAAATTATCAAATGTATTATAGAACGAATTCCAGTGAAACACCATTCCATAAGAAATCAAGTCATCTGAACTCAATCTGGAAATTGTTAAACTTTACATAAACCAGGATGTCTTATATAACATGTCTTATTATATCTATAAGCATGATATCAAACTATAAGCCAATTCCATAGATTAGGTTCAAGGAATAGTTTTTTCCAAAGAAAAGGTCTATGATGAAGTGCTCTGATTGGTCACAGTATATGGTGTGCTTAGAGTTACCCCTCCAAATCTAGAAAAACAGGAGGTTGAGTTCCCACGTACCAATGTACAAGCCATCATGAGTTTTCCTGGAAAAAAGTCTATGTATGCGGCAATAATAATAATGTAGGGGAAAAAAAGATTGGAAAATGAAAGGACAGAGTTTCCTGTTTGTTATTTTTCAAAATAATGACTGTGGGTTCTTTCCCCACAGAAAAGATGCTATTTATTTTTTAATGATGAGCTGTTTCCCAGAGAAACAAAGTGGCATTCTGTCGACACCATATGGCGGCGGAAAAACAGATTCCACCGTGTTCCATTTGTTAGACTGTCTTCTGCATTTCTGTATCCATAATTTATGTGGGGGCCTCTGTGATTGCCAAAATATTCAAATAGATTTCTCTTAGCAGGGCAGCCTGCATGGGGGGAGAAAGGTTTTCAAAGCAGCAGGACCTGAACAGTCTCCTGCTGCTCAGAGAAGAGAACACTTCCAACTTCTGTCCTTCTGGTGGCTTTCATTGTAATACTAATTTACATCCTCGGTTTAGGGACCATGTTTGCATTCAGAAAAAGCAGCTTATGTTCTTTTATGCTAATACAATCATACTTGAATTATAATCCACACCCTTAAAGTCATATTACTCCTTCTGCCTCCGAGTAAGCATAGAACCTGGCCTTTGAGAAATTAATGGGAGCTGGTAAATTGCAACGGCCAAATGATACCATTTTGAACACATTGATTCTGCAGCTGGTTTCCAAAAAGACATCTGAAGTGGTTACAGATACATTAAAAATAGTCATGAAGCCTTCCTTTGCTGTCTAAGCATATGATTCCCATCTTTGTATTCACAGGCTGTTTTCAGTGGAAGTTCGAGTGGTGTTCTCTGGTGTATAAATAGAAACATGTTCAATATATGATACAGAATAGAAAGAGGGGGCTTGATGAGTCAGACTAATTGATGTTTTGGCAAAAATGGAATGCCTGAAAAAAGTTACATGTTCATATGCATACCCAGATAACAAGAATTTAAACCATAAGGACTCTGTTCCATTTTTTTTTCTTTTTTTTAAACTTCAGAGAATCTCAGATGTTCTTTCAGTAAGTTTAGCCATTGCATGTTCTATTGTAGTGCATTCAGGGAAACATAAAATGATTTCGTATGGAAAAAGAAAACAGACGTAGGAAATACTGTTCAATTACAGATGGAAAGTATAGCGATGAAGCAATACTACTACTAGAAGACTCTTTTCCTCAGTCTGTTGTAGAATGGCTAAACGCTTAGTTTACCAAAAATAGATAGGACACGATTTGCTATTCTCAAGTATAAACAGAAGTTTAAAGCTTTGACACATGAGGGGCAGAACTACAGGCTCTGGGACCTTAATTGACCCCATCTTTTGTTCTTTATGTAAACCATGAAATCTTGCCTGCAGTTGGATCAAAATATCGAAGGCAGTGTCGAGGGCAGTCTCAACCGGTTTGCCGCATTATTCATAGTGTCCAGCCACTCTGACCTGGCTCTAACCCTGGTTGTAATAGATAACACAACACTGACTCATTTCTCCATATTCCAAAATGCACAAATAAAGATCTGTGCAATGTTGATACCTGACAATTAGGATATTTTTAAGAGCCTCAGTTCTCCCAGGAAAGATTTTAGAAGAGAAGGCTTAACTTGAGCCTCACCCTATTGTTAGAACTCAAATCTCATACTTTTCCCCTTTTCAATTAAAAAGTTATACATTCAATTAGACTACATCTGTGAACCTACTTTAGCAGTAATTAAGATGAACATTATGATATGGGTAATAAAAAGTAATAGTTTTCTTCAGTCTCTTGGGTTTTTCGAAATACATTTTCTCGATGGAAATCAAATTATTTTATTTCATAGAAGTGATTCCTCTCTATTCAATAGGGTGAAACGATGCATGAGGTGCTGCTTGTACAACTACTAAGTCAGAATGATTAAGAATGAGGTTTAGTAAATAAGGTATTGGGTGGCTGCTTTCTCACAAAAGGTCTGGAACTGTATTAAATTAACAGGAAATAGGTCTAGAGTTTTCTCTAACTAACGGATTCTCAGTGGAGAACAGAAATGAAATGGCCTTATTCAAGGACATCCATTAGAAATCCATACATATTTTATAAGGATGGAATAAATTGCTTATTTTCAAACAGGTGCTATTGTAAAAATTATTTTGATTTTTCTTTTGCCTCGGGGCTCTTGAACAAAATAACAATATATCATGTACATAGTGCTTAGATATTAGGTTATGTCTGTGTTTTCCATAATTGGCTTAGGTAAGTGGAGGGAAGCTCACACTTAGGGTTCCTCTGCTGTGTCCCCAGTGTCTTTACAGAAGGAAAAACATGCCTTAAATAGGACCTGCATCTCATGGCTCATTCTGCAAATTGTCAAGTAAAATGGTACCATTTCCTTCAAGATAATGACAATAGATTGAAATGTATTCTGCCAACATATATGATAGATAATTTCCACTCTCCATCAACACATTCAAATGTTCCCTATGTATTGAGGGTAGTTTCTCATTTGAACAATGGCAGAAACATTCTATTAGGGAAAAAAGTATTTCTGTTCTTTATTTTTGATTTTGACCTCATTTTTCTTTTGGACTGCAGGCTTTCTCTAAATAATGTCTATATTATGAAGTTTGATATGGAAAAATTTGCTCCTTCAAAGAAATGATGTCAAAATGATGGTGCCACTACCTCACCATCTGTTTACTTCTGTTTATATCTCTAGGAGGGAAAGAATCTGTGCTGAGTCATCTCAGTTCTGCTTCTCTGTTCTCTGTAAGACCAGTGGCATCCGTTAATGAACTAAGCTTCAAGCTGCGGTCAGGGCCTGATCTGCGGTCAGGTCAGGGATCAGGTCAGGTCAGGGATCAGTGAGAGGACAAAGACATCATTCGTTCCATGGAGAATAGTAAGATGTTGTTGAGATAAAGACGAGATCATTTTCTGGCCATGGTCAGGTGGTCAGTAAGAAATTGTGAAACACTAAAATGAATCAATTTCTATGAATTTAAACGTCTTGGAAAGGCAGATGGGCATGTCTTAAGGGGAAGTTGCCCCCAAGAAAAGACAAATGATGAGAAACCAAGAGAAAATGATGACAACTAAAAGAAAACTATCTGGGTATGTCTGTTATCACTCTCGGCTCACATTCTCTTTCAAGAGGATGTGCCCCTGACTGGACCGGGGAACTCCCTGATCCTTGAGGAAGGACTGATAAGCCAGGCTGATCCAGTCTGATTGTGTCTTTCGGAAGTCTGATCTAGGAGACCAGAATATATGCAAGTTTGTGGCTGAGTCAACACAATCATAAAGGTTCAAAAACACCACTACTGCTACTGAGGCCCCTGGGGTTTCTGTATCTGTGCAGTTGGCCACATGTGGTAAATGGCATTATCGACCCTATGTTTCTCTCTATAAAACTCCTTTTCCATGTAGCTTTGCAATTCCTCCTACTCAAAGAGCAGAGTCTATTTCCCTTCCTCTTGGTATTCCCTTCGATTATTTGATTTGTTTTAACCAAGAGAATGGGGTGAAAATGACTATCATTGTGCCACTTCTGAGAGGAGGCTTTACGTGGCCTTCAGTATTTCCACTTGTGCTCTTATTGCTTTTGTACGGGGTCAAGGGAACTTGGAAGCCAAATTAGTAATCCCACGTTTCTTTGTGAGCAGTGTGGAATCAGCATAAGAGAAAATTTGTTGCAGGATTTAAATGTTTAAAGACCTCAGGCCTGATGCACCACCTCCGTGGTGAGCCCCACTGGGGCCAGGCTGCCTGAATCACCAGGAGAGGATGCTGCACGTTGGATGGCACTGCAAATGCCTACCTGTGTCCCTGGGACAGTGCCTTTCTGCCTTCATGTTCTTTAGTCATGTTCATAGCTTGGCTCTAGTGTTCCTCTGCTCTGAAATCATCTCTCTCTTCAGCATGACCTGTGTCTCTCTCTTCTGATTGACTCTCTATTGACAGAAATTCATGATCAAAGAGACTATTATCATTTCTCTTTTAAAAATGTCTTGGGGGAGCATGCTTCTATGGGTCCCAGGAGGAGAACAGACTGAACCTGTGATCGAGTTTTGTAAGAATAGCATTTGTTTAAGTTCTTTAAAAATAACAATTTTACCTCATATTGCTGGCAAAATGGCAGAATGTGGGAATGTTATTTTATCTTGTAAGCAACCTAATATCTTGCTTTTTTCCCCCACTTTTCCCTTCGTGGTGTTCTGAGTGTGGTAATAGAGTTGAAAGTGTTATTATGTAGAGGAATTCTGACCTCCTCCTTAGGGGCTGAGAGATCACACGGAGAGCAGGATGCAGAGGGCCGGTGATCTGTTCCCAGCAGGGCTAATTGATAAGGAACATATTTTATGAATGAAGTTACAAGATAAAAACTGCGACTAATGAAATACCCCAATGACTCCAAAGTAATTAAGGAAGGCGTTCCATATACTACCTCTAATTAGACATTGAGGCTGAAAATTCACAACTGACTGGCTATTCTCCAGTGGTGCTGACCCCCTGTTTAATACAACAGCAACTAAGAGTATTCCTAACCAAGGAAAGGCAAACCTTGCTTCTCAGGTGACAATAGGCCATTTAAGTGAGGCTGGGTGGGTACTGGGTAATGACAGCCACAGTGAATTTAACACCAGCTCTAGGTTTTTTGAGTGATTCCTTGAGCCAGGGAAGTTCAAGAGATGTTTTTTAAAATGATTTTTGTAAGACACCTCTCTTCAGCTTTTAAAAAAATGATTAAAAATGAAGTCACAAACCTTTGAAAAATGTGTTTATTTTCTCCCATCATTTTTATTCAACTCTTTAATCTAGGCTTATAATTTACCTTAATCATTATGCTTTTCAAATATAATACTCTAAACTTGCATTGATTCTTACACCTTGAACAATGCTTGCTCCTCACTTCCTAGCTATCTTTCAAGATGGTCCCATAAATTATCCTCATGGATGAATCTTACTGTTTCTCAAAGATATGGTGGAAATATAGAAGCCAAAAACTAAATTTTAGACAATAGGTGTTTGCTAGCTTCAGTTATCTAATGCATGTTTTCGGCAAAATGGGAGAGCAGAAGAAAATTTGACTAGGTACCTATGATCTGGAATATCACCGTTTGTTCTCAGAAATGAGACAGTATACTAGGGAGAGAAACTAAGAGCATGTGACAATATTATTATGTGTGAAATGCTGCACCAGGCTCTATTTTGTGGAAGTTTGAATGACTGGAGGTGAGGCAGGCCTAAAATACCAGGTAAGGCTTCTGAGAGAGGGAAGAAACTCAGAGGGCATGTGAAAGACATTGAATTTGGACACGGGGTACAGCCAGTCGAGTGCATGTGCCAGAAGGAGCATTAGCACAGGGTGTTCATGATAGAGGGAGAAGGGTGTTTGTGGGTTTGTCTCTGTTTCTGGATCTCATGAAAACCAAACCAAAATCATACATAGCTGACTCCTGAACATCAGGGCGGCTGGGAGTGCTAATCCTACCAGGCAGTGAAAATCCACATGTAACTTGCAGTCATGGCCTCCCTATGTGATTCCTCTGTATCTACAGTTCCACATCAGCAGATTCAACCAACCACGGGGGGGCAGGGCGGTAGTACTGCGGTATTTACTATTAAAAAAAAAATCACATGTTAGTGGATCCACACAGTTCAAACCCGTGTTATTCAAGGGACAACTGTATAATTATTTCATTCACAATAAATTGAAGCCATTTGCCAGTTTATAAGTAATTCAAGAGGGCAGGATAGAATAATTTAAAATCCCTTTTACTCCTTCTTTATTTAAAAAATCCTCCCTAAAGAAGAACAGAATCTTAGAACAGACAGAGACCCTGGGAGTCAGATACTTAAAGTTTCCTCCACAGGGAGAAACTTATTCTGAACCATTGATGGGACACATAGGGTTATGAGCCCCTAATATGTTTTGGATATTTTGTTATATATTTCAAGAGGAGTTTCATAGTTCTATTGTACTTCTCATGGCTTCAAAACCCTTACAGTGGTTAAAAACCAGTGGATTAGAGCATCTTCCCAGGAGGCCATCGACAGTGTCAGGGATCTCACTTCCCATAATTAGCCAGTTTCAATTTCAACAGCTCAAACTCTCCCTGTATTACACTGCATGGAAGGCTCCCAGAATGATTGTCAGTGGACAAGCTCATGGCTATTGCTCCTCTTTGCTTCCCTGAGTAAGTTTGGGAGACATTTTTACTTTGGGTTCGTAAGTGTCCTTCCTATTGAGAAGAAGCTGCTTAAAATAACATACCAATTTAGTTTTCTCTGACTTATTTTTTAATGTGATATATTAGAATTCCCTTTTCATGCACATCTTTCAGAAGTGGTGCCAATAATGTGGGGGACCATAAATTATTCAAAGTGGGGGAGCCATATAACAACCAGGAAGCCAGCAGTTTATTAGAGATAGCTGCACACAAATGCACATTTGCCAGCAGTGCTGGCAAATCAGAAATGATGTATGTCCTTTCTCACATGCCTGCAACGTTTAATATCTTTGAAAGACATTAGAGATGTCAGATGTTTAGACCACGATCTGAGAAGTAGTGAAAATATAGTATCACTGTTTACAAAAGGGCTTAGAGATGGGTCGCAATTACCTATGCCTGTTTTCTCCTAAAGGGTAAACATCTTTCATATATTTGTTTGCTAGTGTACTTTGCTTTGCAAAATAGTTCTGATCCTGAGGTGCTGTTTGTTAATCCAATCCCACTTTACCATAAACTAGAATTATCATTTCAGAGGCAGTTATACTTCATTTATGTTCAATTTCCAGTTCGTATAGGCTCCCATAATTCACATTTATTTATTCCCCTACCCCCCCGCCCTTTGTTTAATATTGAATGATTTATAAGGCAACTACTTTAAAGCATTGAAGGAACCATTTCTTTTTAAGCAGATAATAGTGAATATTTTTGGGGGGTGTAAAATATCATTTTACTAATTTTTTTGCTTTCTAGCTTGGCTTTTGGTTTGTCTTCATTTTTCAAATTAATTTTTATTATAAAACATAAACATATGAAACAATAGAATAGTATAATAAAGACTAGGTGCCCATCATCCAACCTCAACTCATGACCAATCATGTTTTAATTATACCCACATGTCGCTTTATTTTAACTTGAAGCAAATATTAGACACTATATTAGATCATTTAATTCATACATATTTCAGGAATTCTAAAAGATAATGGCATTTTAAAATGTAATTGAATTGCCATAATTACACATGAGAATAATTAAGATTTTGGTATCATTAAATATTTCTGCTTAAAATTTGCTGTTTTTCTTGTCATTTTTCAGCAGTTTGAATCAGATATTTATAACATCCTTTTGTTTGTAATTGCTTGATGTGTCTCTTACAAATATTTCATCAATCCTTTCTCTACTCCTCCCTTAGTTTTTCTTGCATTTTGTTTGTGGGAAGGAAAAGAAAAAACCTTATTTAGGGCTTCGCTCCTTTACATTCATGTACTTTATATTTTATAGAGAGCTTATAATTATTGCCCAGGAAGGGCTCAGTCTGACACAAACTACCATTTGCAAAGGAAGTACTCCTTTGTCTTTTAATCCCACCTGTTATCCCTTCCACTCTACGAATACTGCTCTCATCAAGGTCATTACTATCCTCCATATCAATAGATTCAGTTATCATCTCTGCCCTTTATTGTTTGATGTATACAGAGCATTTGACTTTTTTATTTCTTTTCTCCTTCTTGACTCCACTTGGTGTCAGGACCTGACACTCTTTAATATCTACTTCTAGTAGATTTAATCCAGTTGCTACATTTTGTGTTTCTTTCTTCTTTCTCTCTTTCTTTCTTTACTCCCTCCATCCTTTATTTCCCTTTCCCTTCCTTCCTTCCTTCCAGCTGTGGTCATGGCATGCTGGCCAGGGATCATATCCAAGCCACACCAGTAATCAGAGCCACAGCAGTGACAACACCAGATCCTTAATTCACTGAGCACCAGGGTACTCCTCTATGTCCTTTTCTTTACACAGCTCATTTTCTCCCCACAACATTTTAGAGCACACCAGGGTTTAGACCTGGTACTTCTTCAGTTTTCTGTCTATAGTCACTTCCAAGTTGACCTCATCTCCTATACCATGACTATAAATACTATGAAACATTTTCCTTACCTCTGACTAGATTTCTCTTCTGAATTCCAGATTCATAAGTCTCACTATGTTCTTGAAATTGCTCATTTGAAGTTTTCTAGATATCTGAAACATACCCTGTCCAAATCTTAACTCTTGGTCTTATCCAAAAAGACTATTTTCCTGTTCTCCCCTCAGCAAAAATTAACTTCATTCATGCTGTTGCTTATTCCTCAACACACAGAATAACTTAAATACCTCTTTTTTTTTACTCAACTTTTACATCAAGTGCATTGTCTCTGCTTTACTTTCAAATATATTTAGAATCTGACCATGTTGTACCACCTTCTCTTCTACCAACCTAATTCAAGGCATTATTGGCTTTCATCACCTAGATTATTATGATTATTTAACCTTATTCTTATTTCCTTTCCCTGTTATAGTTTTACACCTATTAAGCACACAGTAGCCAGAGTAATCTTTTAAAAACCTCAGACCATGTCACTGTTTTGCTCAAAACCATCCAATGGAGAGTTCCCCTTGTGGTGCAGTGGAAATGAATCCATGAGGATATGGGTTTGATCCCTGCCCTTGCTCAGTGGGTCAAGGATTCGGCATTGCCGTGAGCTGTGGTGGCTTGGATTGGGCATTGCTGTGGCTGTGGCACAGGCCAGCAGCCGTAGCTCGGATTCTAGGCTGGGGACTTCCATATGTTACACCTGAGGCTCTGAAAAACAAAAGCAAACAAATGAAAAGAAAGGGGTTAAAAAAACCATCCAATGACTACCATCTCCATTTCACCCAGAATAAAATCCAAAACCCTCTCCATTGCCTACAAGTCCTGTTGTGATTTTGTCTCCCTGACAATCCCTCTTTATTTCTGATCTCACTTCTCTAAACCACATACCTTTTGCTGCACTCCTCTGGTCTCCTTGCTGGGCCTTTGTGCTTGCTGTTCCCTTTGATTTGAATACTCATTCCCTAACATCTGAGTGTCTTTCTTCTCATTCAAATAGACTTCTCCTCAAATGTCACGGTATTAGAAAAACCTTCCCTATTCTTCCTGTTTAAAATTGCACCACTTCCTCCACCATTCTCTATTTTCTTATCTTGTTTTATAAAGCTTCATGACATTGGTCTTGGCTATAGTTTCTTGGATATGACACCAAAAGCCCAAGCAACAAAAGCAAACATAAACAGGTGAGGATACATCAAACTAAAAGGCTGCTGCACACGGTAAAGGAATAATCAGCAGAGTGTAAAAACAACCTACCCCAGAAGGAAACTGCTTTCAACCATATATCTGATAAGGGGCTAATGCCCAAAATATGTAAGGGATTCCTACAGCTCATTAGCAAAATAATAATAATAATAATAACCTAATAGAAAGATGGGCAAAGGACTTGAACAAACATTTCTCCAAAGGAAATATAGAAATGGTCAGCAGATATATGAAAAGATGCTCAATATCACTAATAATCACAGAACACAAATCAAAACCACAATAAGAAATTACCTATACCTGTGAGAATGACTTATCAAGACAACAAGATAGAGCAGGTGCTGGTGAGGAGGTGGAGATAATAGAACCCTTGTGTACCTACCTTATCACCTAGCAATCCCACTTCCGGGTGTATATCCAAAATAATTAAAATCAGGATATACAATAGCTCTCTGCACCCTCATGTTCATTGCAACTTATCCAAAAGAGCCAAGATTTGAAAACAACAAATATGTCCACGAACAGATAAATGGATAAAAAATGTGGTATATTAGCCTTAAAAAGAAGGACCTCCTGCCGTGTATGACGATAGAGATGAACCTGTGAGACATTAGGCTAAGTGAAATAAGCCAGTCACAGAGCAGGAGTACTGCATGATTTCATTCATATGAGGTGCCTAAAATAGTCAAACTCAGAAACAGTGGTTGCCAGGGGCTGGAGGAAGGCAGAAATGGCGAGTTACTATTCCTGGGAATAAAGCCGCAGTTATGTAAGATAAATAAATCCTAGAGATGTGCTGTCCAACACTGTGCATAAACTTAACAGTAACATTTTTAATTTTAGGTCTCAAGAGATGTTGTTTGTTTACTGTCTGTCTTCCCAGTAACAAAAAGCTAAGCTCCGTATTCACAGGCACTTGGCATTTTTTGATTTTTGTTTGTTTTTTGGTCTTTGCTATATGTTCTAAATCTCCATTAGTGCCTAGGCCACTGTAGGTGTTCAGCAATATTTGTGAAATGAATGAATGAATGTAGTGATAGGAAACAGAGTGCATATGAGGAAATAAAAGAGGTCCAAGTGGGAAACTGATGTGTGGAGGGAGGGGTGAGTTAGGCAGGCACCAGACTACGGAGTTTTATAAACTACATAAGAATTTTTTTTTTTTTCCCAAGAGAACAATCTAATGTGTAGTCACTGGAGTGTTTAAAGCAGATGGACGGATGTGATCAGCTTTAGGTTTTTGAAAAAAATACCTCTGATGTGGAAAGCATATGATCACTCGGGCAATTGTTCTCCACCCCAGACTAATTAAATCTGACCCTCCTTGGGGTGAAGCCCAGGAAACAGTGGTTTTGAAAGCTTTTCAGGTGATTCAATGCATAGCCAAGATTGAAGACCAGTAGTTTGGGGTAAATTACCTGAGGAGGCAAGATGGACAAGATTGGAAACACAGTAGGAGGGATTTCTGGTCTCAGCTTTGCTGTGTTAAGAGCTTAGAAGTCGTTACTCCTTTCCTTAAAAGGAGAAAAAGCTGTGCAAGGTGAAAATCAGCTGACTTTCTTGGACCAATCAGAGGCTTAAATTCGCAGGGCAAGGACCAATAAGACGTAGCCTGGCACGGCAAACCACCGCCCTGAAATCTGGGGCGTGAAGCGCGAGAGGAGGAGTTACGTCGCTCAAGGTCTGCTTGCCTGGCGTGGAAGGAAGCTGCTGGGACTTTGAGCTGGTAGGAACACCTCAGTGGTTAATTTTGGCGAACTGCCCGATTCCAAACCTGGCGGGTGTGAGAGTGAGAAGCTGCTTACAGTTTCCTAGGGTTTTCCTCAGGAGCCCCACCAGTTTCCCACAGGAAGGAGCTCAGAAAGCTCCTTAGTCTTGGCAGAAGGGGGGGTGGGGGAAGGGATGGGAGCAGGTACAGTCAAGCCCCCCGGAACTTTCTCCCAGGCAAAGGACTAATCTCCTGGGTGAAGAATGTTGCCAGAAGGCAATTCCAAAGCCTTGTTTCCAGCTCTGGGAAGGGAACTCTGTCTCATAGCCTCCTGCCTCAGCCTTCCTGTCTTGCCTAAAAGACAAAGAAAGACGAGCTGGGTCAATAGAAGAAAGGGCTTGAAGGAGTTAGACTGAGCGAGAATGTTGTCCCTGGGACAGCGACCAAGGGACGGGGCGGGGGGGGAGCTCTACCCGTGGAGGACAGACAGACACCCCAGAAAGCCTCACCGCTGGACACAGGCTCATTAAGACTGAGGCTCAATTAGAAAATTATAGAATATTCCCCCCCACACACACGTCACCGCCACACACCAGGTGAGGGAGCATAATGATAATATAGTGTCAGGTCATAATGACACAGGTTACAGGTGAAAAAGCTGCAGGACATAAACTGAGGAGTACACAGGGAAGCCCCAAAGCTGTGAGGGAGGACAAAA
>PVHT021183518.1:9049177-9167742 GCA_004024745.2 Catagonus wagneri | reverse complement strand
GCCAGGGATCAAACCTGCAACCTCATGGTTCTTAGTCGGATTCGTTAACCACTGAGCCACGAAGGGAACTCCCTAGGGACAACGAATATTAATCAGAGCCTAACTCCTAAACAGATTATCATAATCCTGGCACCAAAGCCTATTTACTGCTGTGCCTATTACCCTCAACAACTCTGGCTTTCAACCCAGATTCACAAGTCAGTTCGGAAGGCAAAAATGGCACACTCTCTGAAGAGGGTTTTCACAATCAGATTCAGGTGTGACAGATGTTGGCTTTATCAGGTGGGAACTTAAAGTTATGATTCAGATGTTAAAGCCTCTCAAGGAAAATGTAGACACCATGCAAAATCATACGTGTGGATAACAGAAGCTGAGAGATGGGCACTCTTAAAGAATGGAAATAGAGTTGGAGAAAGTAACTTTAGGCAGGAATAGGGTCAACTCCTTTAATATAGAGGGAAAATAAATTTTGGTGCGGATGTAGATGGGCTTTTATAGGCATGTTCTCATATGTTTGCTTTGACTACTCTGTTAAATTCAGTCCTCTATTTTGTGACCACCGCTGCCCCCTAGAAATAAATGTCTACTGACCGGGGAGGTGCAGGGTAAGGAGAGGCAGTGTTGGGACACCAGTTGTATGCAGCTGCTTGTCTTCCTTTGGGGACTGCCTCCCCCCACCCAACCCCCCGTGGGGTGGGGGCAGGTGCACAGGTGAGGCATATGGAAGTTCCCAGGCTAGGAGTTGAATAGGAGCTACAGCTGCCAGCCTACACCATAGCCACAGAAACGCAGGATCCAATTGCGTCTTCAACCTGCACCACAGCTCATGGCAATGCCGGATCATTAACCTACTGAACAGGGTTGGGGATCAAACCCGCATCCTCATGGATACTAGTTGGGTTCGTTATTGCTAGAGCCACAACAGGAACCCCTCCTTTGGGGACTGTTAACTAGCCTTGCCTCTGCAGTGGGCCTGGATGGCTGTGGGACTGCAAATGTTACAAACACATGAAGAAGCGTGTCCCTCAGGAGGATTCGTGGGTGAGGCTTCGCATAGACCAGTGATCATCCACATTTAATTCTATCACTCAGCCAATTAAATGTTCAAAAAGGTGTTTTCTTTAACTTAGATGTGTTGGCTATTGTTCCGAAATCTCAAATCACATTGGTATTCTTACACGAGATACAAGTGAGTAAAAAAAGGATGTGTGAGAGGGAAAATACTATCATGAACTGCCATTTATCAAACACGTATTATGTTTTGAGCTCTGTTCTATACCAGACCTTTTACAAAACTCACAGTGCCCCTTCCAGGTAGGATTTTTTAATACTCGTGGAAGCAGAAGCCCAGAGAAAGGAATAAATACACTGAGTTGATGTGAGGTGCATATCCCGTACAAACTCATGTTTGTTTTGATTTTTAACTCTCCACAGCTACTGCTACTACACTGTGTTTCCTATAATTTCAAAACATGGCAAAATTTAAAAGTAGCAGAGAAAAAAACAGAAATGGGCCCTGAAACAGAGGAAAAGGTTTCTTGGCATGGTTATTAAAGGTGTTTTACTTGAGTTTTTCCTATATAAATAATCTTTAAATCTAATTATTTTCTGTGTAAATAAGGACGAGACTGTTTGCAAGGGCAGATAGTCTGGAGCATCACCAGGAAGCCAAATAACAAATATTATGCAATGATGTCTTGATTCCAAGACTCATGTTTTGCTTTTATATTTTAACAGTTTGAAAGCTGGGATGTATCTTGCTGTGTCAGGAGAAATTCCAGTAGCCAAGCAAAGGGGTGAGTTGTGATGACCTTTTTTTTTTTTTCTTGCCGAAATAAAACAATTCTATATTGGAGGTGAAGGTTTATCTGCATTACACCTCAGTTAAACATTTTGCATTGGTAGCATTATACTCTATTGGTGTGAATATAAATTTGGACGCCTAATGATTGCTTTTAATACCTTTACAAGATTATAGTAAATGCAACATTGAAAAAAAAGTGACTCTAGAAGATTCCTTAGCAGGTGCCAGAAAGTGCAATTAAAGACAAAGGAGTTTGCTAAATATTTTTAAATGTCATATAATTTTGAAAGCTTGCGAGGCTGATGTGACCAAGGCATACACTGTGAGGGACTTTCACATTGGCTCTGAGCTTCTATTTTGTTGGGAACTTCCAGCCAGCCTTACTAAACAAACCTGTTTAACTTCCACCAGTACATAATAAATTAAGAAAACTAAACTAACCGAAAGATTGACCATATATGTTAATGCATATAAAACTGTATGGCTCACTTGCATGGTCAATTTTATAGGAGCTGAAATGGCCCCTTACTGATGGGAGAACTTGTAATGGTGGGGGTGGGGGGTGGGGCAGAGGATAGATGAAAATCCCAGGGATACTGAATAACAATACAGAGTTTCACTAATGCTACACAAACATTGGACAAAGAGGTTCCAGAAAGGTCTTTGTATAAGCTAGGTAATGGTTATGGGTACAGATTTATGAACGACTTAAAGAGGAACTTATGTGTGATGGTGATTGAGGAAGACTTCCTAGGAGAAGTGCTGAAGGTAAGACTCTTAAGAGGTTGAAAAGTTAAGAGCGGCGACTGTCTTGTATATGTGCCTCCCTCCTCCACTCAATTGGTGCCCATGATAGAATCTTTCCCAAAGTTTCACTGAAAGTGTTGGGGGAGCTTGAAGAAAGGGGGAACAGCACCTCTTAATAGATAACAGAATGTTTAAGGTCATGGAAGAACCTTAAAATAAAGCCCACTCTTCGTAAATCTACTCCAGATACATTCTCAGAATCAACACCATCCTATTTTTAAACATTTCATTTGTCAGCTTTTTAGGATTAAAATAATGTCCAATTTGCTTAAAGCGCTTTAGGCAAAGTATGATCACATTCATTGATAACAGTGAACAGTGACATTGAATCAGAATGGACAGGGACAGAAATATCAGCGCCCATTAAAATAGATCCATGGATAAAGAGCCTTCTCTGCTCTATGCTCTACCACACCCCAGGATTTACTGAAGGAAAAAAAGAGTCATAGACTGATCTAGGATTGACCTCAGAGGCTATGATTTTACTGCCTAAGGGACTGAACTGTGCTATGGGCAGACCAAGAAATCCCAGAATTTTGTCTGAATAATCACCTTGTCTCCATGTGTTCTCTGGGCTTAAACTGTTTGCCTCAAGAATGCGTCAGGGAAGGAATGGCCCTTGACGTGCTCATGTGGAAATGTTACTGCAAGAGCATATAGATTTAGATGGCTTTAAACCAGGGTTGTTTGTAGTCTAAACGAGTACAGCTGTGACATACATGATGTATTAGGACATGGAGAAGGCAGAGGAGTGCTCATGTGGTTTCCTGTAGTCTCTTCCGTTCACACGTAAACAAGTCTTTGTCTAATACATGGGTCAGATATCTGAGCACGACAAATTCTTTCAATAGGGTAGCCATAAAATAAAGTAGTAAACTAGGAACTAGGACACAGTGTGATGTGCTGTGAAATTGGGGAATTGGGTTCAGGGAAATCCAAAATGTTAGATTAAAAATCTGTTTCTACAAGTGAGTTGCCCTATCTAAACAACGGTGGTATTTAGCTTTTTTTGAGATCAGGCTTGTTGAAGGAGGGTGGGGATGGGAGAGAAGGCAAGGCAATCAGGCAAGCTGTACAGAGGGTTGTTCTTATTAGAATTCTTGAGGGCTTTTTAAGATTCACAGTCCTGTCACTATGGGTGTACCTACTTTCTCCTTGAAGTACTGAGCAGCTGGGGAGCTCTGGACACCATGGCCTTGGTTGAAGGTCACTATTAAGCCTTTTGGAAGTCTGGATGGAAAGGAAAGGGGCAAGGCGTCATGAAAGCCAGAGAACAGCGGTTTCAGATGACAGAGAACCAGGGGAAAAGACCAAATGTAGAGGCTGCCACTAGAAAAAGTAGCTCCTAAGCCTTTTCAACAAATGGCACTAGAGCAAGTGGACATCCATTGGCAGGAAAAAGAAAGGGAGGGCAGGAGGAAGGACAAAGAGTAGAAGACCTTTGGTCTAAATCTCAAATCTAACAAAAAATTAATTCAAAATGGATCATGGACTCTGTAAAATGTGAAGCAATAGAACTTGTAGGACAAAAAATAGACAATTTTTGAAATTTAGGGCTAGGCAAAGAACTCTTAGACTTGACTCCCCAAGTCACAATCCCTAAAAGGAAAAATTGATTAATTAGACTTCATCAGAATGAATATGTATATATATGTTTTGGTTTTGTAAAGAAAATTCTTAATGGGATTAAAAGATAAGTTATGATCTGGGGAAAAATATTTGCAAACCACATATCCTACAAAGATTTGTTATTTATCTACTATAAAAATAACTCACAACTCATCAGTTTAAAAAACCAACAAAGATATGAGCAAAAGACAGGAACAGATACTTTATCACAAGAGGATATAAAATAAGCATAGGAAAGGATGTTCAGCATTTGCCATTGGGAAATGCAAAGTAAAGCCACAGTGAGATATCATTACGTACCTATTAGAGAAGCTAAAATTAAAAGTAAAAAATAGCGATACCACCAAACGCTGGTGAGGCTGTAGAGAACCTGGTTTATTTGTATATTGCTAGTGTCAATATAAAATAGTACAACCACTCAGGAAAACAGTCTGGCACTTTCTTATAAAACTAAACATGCAATTCTCATACAGCTCAGAAATTGCACCTGAGGGCAATTATACCAGAGAAATTTAAATTTATGTTAACACTCATACATGGATGTGCATAAAAGGTTTATTTTTAATAGCCAAAATTTGAAAACAACTCAGATATCCTTCACCAAAGGCATGATTTTAAAAACTCTGATATATCCATACCATGGAATAGATCTCAGCAATAAAGAGGAACAAACCATCGATACATGCCATACCTAGGGTGAATCTCTGGAGAATTATGTTTCATTACAAAAAAAAAAAAACAAAAGATTCCAGAAGTTTGCATACTGTGTGGTTTTACTTTGACACTCTTGAAATGATAAAATTTAAGAATGGAGCACATGTTAGTGGTCGCTAAAGATTAGAGACAATGGTTGGGTTAAGGAGGGTGGGAGTTAGGTATGGTGATTAAAGGGCAATAAAAGGGATCCTTGTGCTGATAGAAATTTTCTGTATCCTGACTCTGTTAAGGTCAGTATATTGATTGTGATACTTACTGTACTAGAGTTTTGCAAGGCGTTACCAGTGGGGGGAACTAAAAGCTACAATGGATCTCTCTGTAGTATTTCACAAAACTTCATGTGAATCTACAGTTATCACAAAATTCAAAGTTCGACTTAAAAAATGTGGATAGTCCATAAAATTATGTCTAGTCATTTATGATGAAGCAGTTTATTTTCCAGCTATAAAAATTAATTTGGGAACTTCGTTTGTGATCCATCAGGTTAAGGATCCGACGTTGCTACAGCAGTGGTGTAGGTTCAATCACTGGCCCTGGAAATTCCACATGTAGTATGGGTGGCCAAAAAAACGAATTTGAATGATTTTAAGTAGAAGAATGCCATGGTGAGAATGGACTGTATTTAATAAAAGTCATGGTTTTTCTATGTGATATGGATTTGAAGTGGTGGTGTCTTTAGGACTTGGGTAGGGAGAATAGAGAGAATGCGCTGAAATGCATGTTCAACCAGGCAAACACCATAAGGAACTGGCCTTGCCAGGGAAAAGCTTTGGAAATGGTGAGGCAGGAGAAATAACATGAGAAATGCATAGATGGTGGAGCATCAGCCTGTAGTGGTTGGTTTCATTTGAAGTGAGGCTTGGGCAAAGAAAAATATGAATGAAGGACCATTTTCAGCATGTTGGTCACTAGAGGATGACTAATCTCTCAGCAGTCAGGTTGCAGAAAGGCAATTATAGGGGTAGGGTGCTGTAGGAAGAAGAATCCAGTCACCTAGTGCCCATTTCACACACACTCATTTTCTTTCTGCTGGGGAAACTGGTCTGGAACGGTGAAGTCATAGTCTAGCCTACAAACCTTGATTTCCTAACTCTGTGAACTTGAATTGTTAAATACCATATTAATTGACCAGAACTTTCATCATCCCTAGAAGAGATCTATTTTGTGACCAACTTATGAACTCAAGTGTAAATAACTGTCCATATAACTGCACCTGTCTTTTGGAGAAGCAGCGAGAACATCAGATTCATTGTGAATCCACTCACAGAGCACAGGGTTCTGTTCAGAGGAGGTATTTGGTGAGTGTGGTGTGGAATGTTGAGACTGAAGCAAGCAGGCTTTATTCAGATTGCCGTGACAGAGGCTAACTTGCTCGTGGACCTCTACTTGGAGTCAAGTACTAGAGACTTCGAACTGAAGGCTGTGCACATGCAAAGGCTGCAGACGTTTTCCAGTCCTTCATCCAAAGAATTTTATAGTTCAGAAATGATCCCAAGGGTTTCTGAGAATCTATAGGTGTTCTTCCGGTGTTTCCCTGTTTGGGAGAGGGAGAGAGAATTCTGCCTACCCTACCTGTCCCTTAAAGTTCCAAACAACACTGCAGTTTTAGGAGATGGGAGCTTCAGGTCGTGGAATCATCTGCTGAGGAGCCCCCAGGCTTGTTTCTTAAGAAACTTAGGGACTTTGCAAGTGTCTGTCCTGCACATCAATACCCACAAGAGTCCTCTTGGTCAGTTCTGCCTAGAGCCCCTTGGCAGTTTCCCTTTTTCTTGGAACTAGTGAGGTTGGGGGATGGTTTCTACTCCTGATGTGCCCTCCCCACCATCCACAAGCCGTCTCCGTCAGTGCCTTCATTGGAGGAGAGAAGCAATAGCACATGAAATAAGCCACCGAAGTTGTCATGTGAATACTTCCTTGCACAGCAGAGACCTAAAGGAGTAATTAAGTTTTGCTGATGCCCCATCATCTTTAAGGTTGGGTTTTATCCTTCTATAAATACTAAATCACTCTGTGGTGTTTATTTAACAAAATACTTGGAAGATCCTAAACGTGCTTTCACATAAGACTTTTTACCCCTTTCTCTACATCTGTCTCATTGTTTCTCTAGGTACACTCCAGGGATTCAGCCTAACCCTGGAAAGTGCTTCCTGATGGGGAGAGCTGTGCTAAGTTTGGCCATGGGAAATGTAGCTCTGGAAATACTATTTTCGTTTTTGTGTCTGCTTGAATAGGCGTGGATAAGATATTAAATCTGGCCAGGGGGTTGACACTGGGGTTTGTGGGGGGAAGGGACATATGGAAGGGTCAGGGATAGAGAGAAAAGCCTGGCTAGGAGGTGGCCCCCGAGGTGATAAAAGGAGGTCTGGAAATTTGCCAAAGCAGATCAGTGTGGCATTAGCAGCAGAAAAGATGTGCCAACAGCTGATGAAATATGATCTTAAGGGAAAGCTCAAATCTAGTTATTAGTTGAGGGAAAGCAGCAGCCTGGGCTAGAGAAGTGATTTGAAGTGGAGAGACATAAATAGAAGCTGTGATTAGATAATGCCATTCGCTTACCTGCCCAGAGATACTGTGAGGAAGAACTGGGCTACATGCTAGACCCCTGACAAGCTCACAAGGTTCGTCATTTTTACCATTACATACAGCATATAAAGGGAAGCTTATATGCACAGGCCAGCCCATCTGTGCATTGGCAGATGGGATGGGAGCTGTCCGAGTGAAGAGCACAGTATGATTTAGGGCTGGATCTGATAGAACCATACTTAGGATAGTGCTTCAAATAAAATTACATTAATATGGCTGTCTCTGATTTTTGACTGAATGAATAGTTTCTGAATTGATTTTATTGTTGAAAGCCATGCTAGTTAACGGCTTTTCAAAATAAAATTGACTTTGGCTGACATAAATGTCAATGGAAGATAGGAAAAAATTAATTTGATTATATAATTAATCCCCAAATAAATAATTTTTTTTATAAAATTGGAAGTGTCTCACTTCCCCCTTCATAAACTTGCTTATTTCTGAACATGCAACGAACAAAAACAAATCATAAGTGGATTGTAACAAACCTTAGCTCAGACTTCAGTCAAACCCTCTGTTTTCTGTGAATCCTTGGGTACGTTGTGTAATTTTTCAACAGATAGAGATACTATCTACCTTGCAAGACCATGTGAAGATAATTATAAAGCGTCTAATGTAATGCTCAGTCTACAGTAGACATTTAGCAAAGGTTTGCTACCTAGTTATGTTTATTTTGCATTACAGTTCTTATGTGTGGAGATGTGCAATGTTGAAAACATTCTGGATAGGAGGACAGGGCATTCTGATTATATCCAGCAGTGGCAAAAAGGCACAGAGGAAATAACAGGCATGATAGATTTGGGAATATTTTTCCAGAGCATTAATCATGATCAGTAACAAAATTAGCAAAAAAGTCAGATCATGAAGAGTCGTGGATATCAAGAGTTTAGATTTAATTCCTTAGGTTAGTGACCAGTGCATTTTTTTTTTTTTTTCAAGACAAAGCCAGATCGTATTTTCAGCTTTGTGGACCACATTGTTTCCATCACAGATTTTGTACTCTGCCATGATAGCAGCTATCAGCAATATGTTAGTGAATGAGCGTGTCTGTGTTCTGATAAAACTTTATTTACAAAACCAAGAAGTGAGCCTGATTTGGCCTCTGGGTTGTAGTTTGCCAACTACGGTGTGGTCTGGGTGATGGACAATAAATCCATAATCCTATCTTATTATTTCTTTATTTAGAAATCCACAGATATTTTGCTTTCTGAATTGGTTAGGTGGCAGCAGACCCAAAACAGTGTTCATGAACTAAGTCATTTAATAGATACTTGAGTGTGTACTATCATTAGCCACTGCTCTAGGTGCTGGAGAAACAGCTAGGGACAAGGGTCAAGAATTCCTAGCTTTAAGGAACTCATTTTCTAATAGAGTGAGAGAATTCTATCTGGCACTACCTTCTTGTAGAAACCCAGATCTACATAATGCATATTTATCAATGCTTTCAGTAGTAGTTATGGATTTTCTGCACCCAGCCTCCTTATATTATTAGATAAAAAGATGTTCTTGCAAGGTGTGTCTGGATATCAGCAAGACGTTTGACACAGTAGCCCCTGCTGCTGCAGTGGACTTGATGGACGTGTGGGCTGGATGATAATATAGCTCAGTGAACTGGAACCAGGATAAAAGATAGTACTCAATGAATGCTGACTGATTGATCACCGGCGACCTACTGAGCAAATCTCCAGTGACCTAGAGGGCCATGTCCTTGCCTCTGTGCTCCCCAGCCCTTCCATCGATGACTTAGATGAAAACATGGAAGGTATACTGATCGAATTTGCAGATGACATAAAGCGAAGAGGGAGACAGCCGACAGGGCCAAGATCTAAAATGATTTTGACAGCCTGGAACAATAGCCTGAATCTAACAAGATGAAATTTAATAGGGATAAATGGAGGGTCCTGCACTTGGGTTCAGAAGTCAAATTGTACATGAGATGGGGGAGAAGTGGCTAAACTGCAAGACATGGGATGAAGCTTTAGAGATTTCATTGACAGCAGGCTCAGTGGGAGTCCACAGTGCGATGTGAATGTCAAAAATGCTAGAGTAAACCAACTCTATCACTAGAAGGGCAGAGTCGAGGATGAAGGAAGTGGCTGTGTTGTGCCACTGGGACAGATCAGATCTTACACGGTGTGGTTCTGAGCAACAGACATTCTGAGGGACATGGTAGACTCTGTCTTGGTCAAGGAAGAGGACTCAATGAGAAATACAGCAACATAAGGACATAGAGATCACGTAAGGTAAAGCTTATAAGCACTTAAAGTTGATTTAGGGGGTACATGTCCTTCTCAAGAACGCATTGTGGGGGAAAACTGGCAGGACTGACTCTGCTTGAAACCACTTCTACTTCTCTAGCGGCAAAACTCTTAACTGCCCTGAGGATCACAAAGTAGATGTTTATTGAAAGGCAGCACCCCCTGGGTAGATGATGCTCCAGGGAACCCAGGGGAGCATGTGTTAAAATTGTTTTGTACCAGTGGGTTTCCCATATCAGCTTTATGCCTTTGTAATCTGAGCCACTTTTTTTTTTTTTTAAATGCATCAAAAACCCAAGTGTGAGATAGGTGAGCAGAAAGGTAAGCTTTCTGTCCTGCTGAGAAGCTCAGTAGTGAGAACCAGATGTGTGTTTCCCAAGGAACAGATTCAACTCGTACCCTCAGAGAAACTTCAGGGAATCGGAGGCTCAAGGAATGGGCAATTTAATTTAGTTTTCTGGTTAACTCTGAAAATATGTTTTCACTCAACCCTTGTTGCTGCAAATCATTCTAAAACACGTGTTTACTTTCTTGCCTCTTTGAAGGGAAGGAGGGAGGGGGAGTAGAGAAGAAGGGGAAAAGGGAGGAAGGAGAGTTGAATCTCTAAAACATACTCTTAGATTTTAGAATTAAACCTGCATATGGCCTGTCTGGTGCTGTCTGATCTGATACCTGCTTAGCTCTTGAACATTATCAACCTCATATCTTCTACCCATTGACTACAACCTCTTAGTTCCTCCTGGCTGTTGATGGCAGTGCTGTCCCTTAGGTTTGGAACAGTTTGTCTCGCCATCCTCCAACTCATCCTCTGAGTCTTGCTAGAAAAGCTTACAAGTCACAATTTCTAGGGAAATGTCCTTGATTCCCACAGATTGGGTAGGGCCCCATTCAATGTTTTCTAAGCACAGCCTGTCCTTGTTAGAGCAAAATTCCTACCCTACTCTATGGTAACTGACTGGCAATTGTTTGTCTTCCTCATAAGCCTCTAGAGGACAGAAGCCACGATTCATCTATTCATTACTGTATTTCCAGCATTGAGCATGCTCCTGGACACAAACATGTGTTCAGTAGATTTGTTCAATGGAATTAATTCATCAGAAGTATTAAGGGATTTAAGGACATCATCTTAGGCATCAATAACAATATACTAAACAAAAGGTGGCACTAAACTGTAGTGGGGACAACACTATCTATCCCAGTGTGCTTTTATGATAGAATAAGGAAGTTGGATTCTAGTAAAGGGGGTCAACTTGCCCAAGGTCACAGCCCCTGAGAAGTTGAGCCAGCATTTCACCCCACTTATCTTGTTTAGGTGTTATTTTTCTGCCTCACCACAATTACCACTGCCATACTGTGAAGTCACAAATCTGCTCTGGCAAAATCAAATGTGAGGAGTATATTATCTATGAATCCAATAAAGGCTGTAGAACCAGATTTGGAAAAGGAGTGGGAACTGAGAATGGTGAGGCATTTGGAAGGACAGGCTGGAGCAGATCCCAGTCTAAAACCAGTCGTGCCTTGGAATTTAACGGGTTAGGATTCTGCCAGGGCACTGACCACTCACTGTCACTGCCCTGGACCTCAGACTCCTTCCCATAGGCTCACAGTCCTGGCACCACTCTGCTCTCCTACTGGATGATGTCTCAACTGTTCATGCACTCTATTTTTTTGTTGTTGTTGTTTTTGTTCTATGGTCCAAAATCCCAGGTAGGGAAATCTGATTGGCTGAAATGAGGTCATATACCTGAAACCTAGATGCCAGGGCAGGAGGAGGGAGGCTATCTGGCTCCATCCTGGTTTTCTACTGTGTGAGGCAGATGTGATCAAGACTTAGTCTAGCAAAGGGGTCCAGGTGCCAGGTAACCACGAAGCAAACAAAACTTTACCAAATTGCCACTCTTTGCATCTTCCGGTCTTCAGTGCCTCCCTGAAGTGTAGGACTTGTGGCTCAAACAAAGCAAGTTATTTTTAGTCACTGAGAACACTGACCCCCAAAGAAGCACTGCTTTCATTTTCACTAAATCCTGTACCTTTGCCTTTATTATGCCTCCATTTTACCATCTGTAGAATGGGTGTGGGGTTTGGATGGCTTCGCAAAGGGCCATCCTTCCTGTAATGCTCGATGGTTGCTTCACAGACCCACTCTCTGTGGGATGTTGGTAACTTTCTGCAGAAAAGTATGTGTGTCAACTTCTCTGGCTTGGTAAAGAAAGTGTAGTGACTGCTGAATTTGGCTTGTTGGTTGAGATTTTTGTGGAGTCTTTGTTAACATCTTGGGTTTCCACATGCTTCTTTTGGGGCTTCAGATGAGGAGTGAGATGTATCAGAGATCGGATGATTCACAGGTCCCAGCACACAGTGAGAAAACTCTACTTCTAGATAATACTTGGAGAGTATCAATGTTGGTCATAAAAACATGCCAGTGATCTCCAAAATGGACTGGTTCTGAAAGTGAAATGTAAACCGGACTTAGAAAATGTTTGGCTTTAAGAATTGCACTTCTCATTGCAGAGCCAAGTTTTGGCTGGGCTGGTGCGTTTACGCGGTGTCCTATTGATTGGGGAATAGACAGCCCTGTAAATCCACTTAACACATGTTGACTTTACAGTATTGCACTGACTTCCAAAACTTTATTGAAAGCAAATGCCAAAGTGACAGCCAGAAAGCAAATTGTTACTTTTACTGAAGCTCAGTGCTCCTCTGTACTCTTGTTGGTACATTAGTATTCATGCCAAGCAGAGCATCTTTCTGACCTGTTAAATGATTTAAAACCAACTAACAAACAAACCAAATGGCAACCCAGGAAAATTCTCCTCCTCAGACAACGTGGAGCCATTATTCATTTAATAGTATAAACATTACATTCTATCCCAGGGTTACTAACTTCTGAGCCTTTAATGGACTTCACATTGTTCTTAGGGGATTAACAGAGAAGTTTGTAATTGATTCTCTTTGTTGGGGGAAATAAAAAAGACAAGTATTTACCTGGTCATGGGTTATGTTACTGATAGAGTGCAAAAAGGCTCTCAATATTTAGACCTGGGGAATTGTTTATTTCCTTCTTTTAAGACATGTATTGTGGTTAATACTTAAAGAACAAATGTGTGTGTGTGTGTGTGTTCCTTTAGGTATCTTAGGTTCCAAATTGGTCCTTTAAATTTATTCACATAAACATTCTTTGTACTTTATTGTGTACCTACTCTGTGCCAGGCATCTTGTACTCTCTAGGTAAACACTGGATTCCAATCTTCAGTGGGGTAGCAAGGAAGAGAAAGCATTAAATTAATAACTACACAAATAAATACAGCATTCACAAATTGTCATAGATGCTAAAATTAAAATGAATGCATTATTTTGGAAAAGAAAACCTGAGGTTGGCGAAGAGGCAGAGTGAACTTCTTTGAGGAAAAAGGAGGTACATTCGGTTGCTGTTGTGGATTGTGTGGCTAGCCTTCTGGTTCCTCGGCGGTGGTTGGCACCGTGTCACGATTACTCGGTCCTCATGTGGGTCAGGCAGAGCTCACTCAAGAAAACTGAACCATTACAAATGTTATGGGGAGAAGGTATTTAGTTTAGGAATTGCCGCTTGCACAGAACTAGGAAGAGCTGAGAAGTGAACTCTAGAACGTGAGAGTTAGAGGATCAAATGTTAGCAAATTCTGTCTGAAGTGCTGGTACAGTTGGGCACGTCAGAATTTGTGGAAACTTAGAGACCGTCACTCATATCCGCCTATTGAAGTAGGGCCCCAAAAGTGGAGAGGTCTGGAGTAGCAGTTACCTCTCCAGAAATTGCTGCCTCTCTGACAAACTCTGCCCCAAGGCCAACACTACCTCTGTGAATTTGCAGCCAAGCAGCTTCTGCTGGGTTCATGGCTCCTGCTGACCAATAGAAGGCAGGGCTAGAGGTTGAGTGGGCTAACTGGAATCAGGAGAACAGAGGAGCAGGGACAAGCTGGGGCCTGCCGAAACCCCTGCATCTCTTCAGCACTCTGACACCCACTATGTTCCAAGAGTAATGACCTTACCTCCCTTTTTCAAATCAAATCCTGGTTTGCTCAAACCTTTCCCAGTTTAAGCAGTGAAAGTCCTATGTCCCTGACAGCCCTTACATCCTGGGCAAACTGGAGTGGTTGGTCACCCTACAGTCTTAAGTAAATTCATCTCATTGACCAGTTGTAACCCAAAATGGTCTAGAAGAGGAATTCAGGGGAACATAATACCCAGCCTCAGGCAGGTACAGTTAATATCAAGTTGACCCAGGCAATCCAGCAATCCAGCATACCAGCTGTAAAGGTCATTGCAAAGGTTTCTGATGGCCAGTATCCAAACTGTGCTATCTTTTAATCAGTATGTTTCCATCCCATTTGGCATCCCTTTAAGGATTATGACATAGATTTAATTCACATTTAGGCTAACCATACTTTGATGATAGAAGGAATTTTGTAACAATCCCCCAAACTAAATTTGTATGTTTTCTGGCTTACCTTCTATTTGGATTACTTTTGGTATCACTCTAGTAGGTTAGCTTGGGTGAGTGGAAATTAAAGTGCTCCAGGGATGTCCACTGTCCTGGCACTAGAACAGAGAACCCGTCCTATAGTTATGAGGGTTCAAGATGGAGTGAAATCTTAAACAATCCTGAAGCGGACTTCGCCAGCTGTGAAATGAAGAGAAGCTAGTGGGATGCAGTGGGGTTCCATTGTGATACATTGCTAGGTCTTCCCAACAGACCAGTTTTTTTCTCTTTTTAAGAAATCTTTTATTTACATATTGTTAATTTACAATGTGCCAATTTCTGCTCTACAGCAAGGTGACCTACTCATATATATATACATACATATATGTGTGTGTGTATATATATATTTATATATACATTCTTTTTAAAGTATTTTCCATCATATTCTATCTCAGAAGATTGGCTATAGTTCCCTGTGCTATTCAGTAAGGGCTTATTGTCTATCCATTCTAAACGTAATAGTTGACATCTACTAACCTCAGACTCCCAGTCTATACCACACCCTCCTCCTCCTCCCTTGGCAACCACAAGTCTGTTCTCCATGTCCCCAAAGAGTATCATTAATTGCAGGATGACATGACTCAACCCCAGGATACACACCAAGCATTGTAGTAATGTGAACGTCGGTGGCCAGAGGGGGTGCTGCAGGTAAAAAGAAAAGGAAAAAAAAAAAGGTAGCAAGAAAAGCCAACTTTGGGGGTGGGGGGAGAGAGGAGTTCTGTGCTGTGTATGACTGCCAGAACAATGCAATAATGTCTGAGGAGGGTTGGATTTATTGGCAATGAAGCAGGCAAGCTTGGGGCCATTCGTTAGGGCTCAGCCCTTATAAATGATCTGGAGGACTTTGTAACATGGTAAGTAAGTGTAATGGTTTTTGTATTGAACTGTGGCACCCTCAGCCAACTTGAAAGAACCAGAATTCTCCAGAATTCAATTTACTTTGCATTAACCAGAGATCTGATGCTCATCTGCTCTAACTGCTTCTTTTATCTAAGCTGCTAAAGAGTCACATGGTTTAGGAGGAAAATTAAGAGATTTCACATTTGTTGCTCTAAGCAAAATCATTTTGTTATCTACTTTAATGAGAGCGTGGATGAGTTTTCCTGTTTTAATAATCACTGTGTCTTAAACTCCTCTTCCATGAAGGCAGTATCAACAAAAACTCTCTAGAGGCTTTATCTTTACACAATTAGTTTTTCTCTCTCTACCATCTGAAGTCCTTGAAATTATTTTTAAAATAGTAAGAGTTGTATTTTTTCTCTGAGCCCCCTAGGTGCACATTTAAGGAAAATGGACATTACAAAATTGCTTTGAAGAGGGGATCGACATACTTGGAGGTCTCTATATGAAATCACCGTTTAGTGTACTCAGTTACTTTATTTTATCTTCTTTTTTTTCTGTACATAAAAGACATCTATGGATTCCTGTGGTCCTGGTCACTAGCGAGTGAATATGTACATTCATTGTACTCACAACTCTTAAGAACTCTTAAGATCCAGGAGAATTCCTTCCAAAGTGTTATGAGTCTAGTGGGTGAATCTGTTTTGCATGGTTGAAGATAAACAGGTCCTAACTTCTATAGTTCCACATTTTTTCCCCAAAGTATTTTCAACCCTGTCAAATGGTACTTTATCAAAGTGTTCTAGAGTAGAGCTAGGCTTCCCTGCCTCAGACTTAAGTTTAACACTGCATTTATCCTTAATGCATTTATGTATATATTATTTATATTCTCTCTACTTTTAAAGTGTTTGAAAGAGCCCAGGATGAAAGAAAAGTTTAAAGTAATACTGTTGAAGTAGGAAAAAATGAGGAGAAACATGTCAAACACAAACCGTGAACTGTTTAGAACTGTAACAAAAAGAAGAGAAAGAGTTGCGCTTTAGTCTTAATTGTCTGATTACAAGAGATGCAATATCTTCAAGGCAAAGAAACACTTCTAGGAATAAACATTAGATGGTAATGTGGGAGCCCTCGGGTCAGGATGTAATGGTACACTATCTTAATGAGGATTTTGCAGGTTATGCTGACAAATACTTCATTTGGCTAATTTTTATTATCCCTTGATGGAAAAAACAAAGACATGGTATTAAATAACATTCGGCAAAGAGATTTCTGTACGGGGCTAGTGTAATAGATTCTAGGTTTTGGACAACTTATTGAGAAAAGGACTAAATCAAGAGTGCTAAGAAGAAGTATAGATCTCATAGGCCACAGACAGCCATGCAAAGAAATTTAGGCCACTGTAGTTCCTTGAAAATTCACTGCAGTTTTATACTCGGCATTTTTTTTTAAAGGGAAGATATCATTGGTATTTTTCATAAGTTGAAATTTTCTGTGTAATATTAACCACCAAGATAGGCTAATACATCATATTTACATATTTCTCACAATCTTTAAAAACGTTTTATTCATTGCTATGTTGAAGAATTATAAGGAACTCCTTGAGGCTGTGAATTGCTCAGTACTTGGAAATAATTCTAATGCTCCAGTGGGTTTGCATTTGCTTCCTTTCTTTTCTCTCTGTAGATTCTGAGGACTTAGTCTGTTTTCTTCATCTCTTACCATATACTCCCTCCATTGCATTTCCTTTCTGCTCACATCTGACTCCAAAATAAGATACTTCTAAATATTCTCATTTCCCTACAGCTTCCTTAGCAGCCAATCATCTCAAAAGCAAAAACACTGTTCAGTATCTTCCCTTACCCAGCCCCCTTCCTGGAATCAGGCTTCAATAACCCTCTTTCTAAAGCATTCAGACGTTATGAAAGTGCATTGATAAATTTAAAGTGTCATAAATTCCTATGTAGCCAATGACTCCTCAGAGCGTGCATATTCTTTGCTCTTCAGCTTTTAATATTATTGACTAGTCCTTTTTTCATAAACTCCCTCCTAGCTATCCATGTTTTTGCTCTGGCTAATTGGCAAAACTCTCTTTTGTGGAAACACTCATCTCAATTTTGGTTATTTCTGCCCATGTTCTGTTCCTGGCCTTTATCCTGCCTTCCTCTCTCTATGTAAATGGTCTCTTTAGGTGATGTCACTCTCTCCTATGACTTCAATCGTATTGGACCCAGTTATTCCATCTCCTGACTCTGTAATCTTCTGAATATATTTCTTGAGTAGCTGGAGTCTCATATAGCCTAATACTTATTGCACATCTTTAAGTTGATAGTCCTCAAATACAAAACTGAATTTTCTGTATTCACTCCCAATCCCGGCCATTGCCTTCTTTTTCCTTAGGCATAGCACCATTCTTAGTTTAGTTATCCAAGGCAAAAAAAAACTGAGAGTCAAAATATACTTGCTTTATCCTTTTATTTTGATATTTAATTGTTCAGTAATAGTCCTCCAGTTTTCTCTGAACCTATGGCATACATATACTCGCAGAAACTGGGAATGGATCTATGTAATGACAACTATAATTATTGAAGAATCCTTGCATCCCTGGGATAAATCGTACTTGATCATGATCTACAATCCTTAATGTATTGTTGGATTTGGTTTGCTGGTATTTTGTTGAGGACTTTCGCATCTCTGTTCATCAGTGAAATTAACCTGTAATTTTTTTTTTTTTTTTTGTGGTATCTTTGTCTGGTTTTGGTATCAGGGTGATGGTGGCCTTATAGAGTGAGGTGGGAGTGTTCCTTCCTCTGCAATTTTTGGGAATACTTTCATAAGGATAGGTGTTATCTCTTCTCTAAATGTTTGATAGAATTCACCTGTGAAGCCATCTGGTCCTGGACTTTTGTTTGTTGGAAGTTTTTTTGTTTTTGTTTTTGGCCATTTTGTCATTTTATTTTATTTTATTTTTTTTGGTCTTTTTGCCTTATCTAGGGTCGCACCCGCAGCATATGGAGGTTCCCAGGCTAGGGGCCTAACAGGAGCTGTAGCTGCCGGCCTTCGCCACAGCCACAGCAATGCGGGATCCGAGCCGCGTCTGCGACCTACACCACAGCTCACGGCAACGCCGGATCCTTAACCCACTGAGCAGGGCCAGGGATTGAACCTGCAACCTCATGGTTCCTAGTCGGATTCGTTAACCACTGAGCCACGATGGGAACTCCCATTTTGTCATTTTAGAGCCACACCTGCGGCATGTGGAGGTTCCCAGGCTAGGGTTCTAATCGGAGTGTAGCTGCCGGCCTATACCACAGCCACAGCAACACAGGATCCGAGCCATGTCTGCGACCTCATCACAGCTCACGGCAATGCCAAATCCTTAACCCACTGAGCAAGGCCAGGGATCGAACCCGCAGCTTCATGGTTCCTAGTCAGATTCATGAACTGCTGTGCTACGACGGGAACTCCTGCTGGAAGTTTTCTAATCACAGTTTCAATTTCAGTACTTGTGGTTGGTCCATTCATTTTCTCTCTTAGAACTGCTTTTGCTGCACCCCATAGGTTTTGAAATGTTGTGTCTTTGTTGTCATTTGCTTCTAGGTATTTTTAAATTTCCTCTTCGATTTCTTCAGTGATCCATTGCTTGTTTAGTAGCATGTTGTTTTGTCTCCACGTTTCCGTGGTTTTTTTTTTTTTGAAGTTTTGTTCTTGTTGATTTCCAGTTGTATAGCATTGTGGTCAGAAAAGATGCTTGATATGATTTCAGTTTTCTTCAAGTTACCAAGGCTTGATTTGTAGCCCAGATTATGATCAATCTTAGAGGATGTTCAGTGTGCACTTGAGAAGAATGTGTATTCTGTTGCTTTTGGATGGAATGTCCTATAAACATCTATTAAGTCCACCTGGTCTAAGGCTTCATTCAGGGCCTATGTTTCCTTATTGATTTTCTGTCTGGATGATCTTTTGGTGTAAGTGGGGTGTTAAAGTCCCCCACTATTATTGTGTTATTGTCAGTTTCTCCTTTCAAGGTTGTTAGCAGTTGCTTTATATATTGTGATTCTGTGTTGGGTACATAAATATTTAAAATTGTTAATTGTTATATCTTCTTGGATTGATCCTTTGATCATTATGTAGTGTCATTCCTTGTCTCTTAAAATATTCTTCATTTTAAGGTCTATCTTGTCTAATATGAGTATTGCTACTCCAGCTTTCTTTTGATTCCCGTTTGCATGGAATATTTTCTTCCATCCTCTCGATTTCAATTTGTGTGTCCCTAGAAGTGAAGTGGGTCTCTGGAAGACAGCATAATTATGTATCTTGTTTTTGTTTCCATTCATCCAGTCTATGTCTTTTGGTTGGTTCATTTAGTCCATTTACATTTAAGGTAATTATGGATATGTATGTTCTTATTGCCATTTTATTAACTGTTTTAGATTTGGTTTTGCTGCTCTTTTTTCTTCCCTTCTCCTCTTGTGATTTGATGACTATCTTCAGTGTTTGAATTGATTTTTCTTATTTGTGTATCAATTGTGGATTTTTGGTTTACAGTTACCCTGAAGTTTTGATATAGTAGTCTATATATAAATGAGATTGTTTTAAGTTGTTGGTCTCTTAACTGCAAGTGCACCTCCAGTGTCCTGCATTTGTACCCTCCTCATGATTTATGATTTTGATAGAAAGTCATTCACGCACAGTTATACTATATTTACTGTATATATGCCTTTACTGTCATCTATGGTATTTTTGTTTCTGGTTGTGGCCTATTCTTTTCTGCCTAGAGATGTTCCTTTAGTATTTGTCGTAAAGCTGGTTTAGTGTTTCTGAATTCTCTTAGTTTTTGCTTATTTGTACAGCTTGATTTATCCTTCAAATTTGAGTGAGAGCCTTGCTGGATAAAGTAATCTTGGTTGGGGTCTTTTTCCTTTCATCACATTAAGTATATCATGCCACTCCCTTCTGGCCTGCAGTGTTTCTGCTAAAAAAAATCTGCTGATAACCTTATCGGGGTTCCCTTGTATGTTATTTGTTTCTTCTCCCTAGTTGCTTTCAATATTTTCTCTTGGTCATTTTGATTAATACGTGTCTCAGGGTGTTCCTCCTTGGGTTTATTTTATACGGTACTCATTGTGTTTCCTGGATTTGAGTGAGTGGTTCCTTTCCCATGATTGGGAAGTTTTCGGCAATTATCTCTTTGAATATTTTTTCTGTCCCTCTCTTATTCTTGTACCACTATAACATGGATATTGTTTTTAATGTTGTCCCAGAGTTCTCTGAGACCCTCTTTCATTTCTTTTCAATCTTTTTTCTCTTTTTTGTTCCACATCAGTGATTTACCCCCGTCTGTCCTCCACCTCGCTTATTCATTCTTCTGCCTCCTGTATTTTCCTGTTGGCTGCTTCTGATGAATTTATTTCAGTTATTCTATTTTGCACCTGTGCTTGCTTAAGATTTAAATCTTGTATTTCTTTGCTCAGTGTTTCCTGTAAATTATCAGTCTTTGCCTCCAGCTTATTTCCAGTGTCTTGCATCATCTTCAGCATCATCAGTCTAAAGTCTTTTTCCTGGAGGTTGATAATCTCTAGATCACTTAACTGTTTTTATGGGGTTTTTTCCTTTCTCCCTTATTTGAGTTATAGTTCTCTGCTTTTTCATTTTTTAGGTTTTTGGTGTGCTGTCCTTTTTTGCAAACAATAGAGTTATAACTTCTCTTACTTCTGATGTCTGCCCCCTTTGTGGCTAAAGTTGGTAAGGGGGCTTGCTGTAAGCTTCTTGATGAGAGGGACTAGTGCCTGCCCACTGGTGGGTGGGGCTGATTCCTCTCCCTCTGGTGGGTGGGGCTTTGTCTCTGGGTGAGATTAGAGGCAGCTGTGTGCCTGGGGGGGGAATCTTTAGGCAGTCTGTTTACTAATGGATGGGGCTGTGATCCCACCTGCATTATTGTTTGGCCTGAGGCTTCTCAATGCTGATGGGTGGGGCCAGATTTTCCCAAAATGGCCACCTCCAGAGAAATGCAGGCTGATGAATATTCCCAAGAGTTTTACCTCCAGTGCCCTTACCCCACAACAAGTCTCAGTCACCATGTTTTCCCAGGAGATCTTCCAAGAATGACAGTCACGTCTGACTCAGATTCCTATGGAGCCTCTGCTTTGTCCTGGCACCCAGTGCACATCAAAGTCTGCGGGTGCCTTTCGAGAATGGGGTCTCCATTTTCCCCAGTCCTGTGGAGCTCCTGCACACAAGCCCCGCTAGCCTTCAATGTCAGATGCTCTGGGGGCTCTTTCTCCCAATGCCACATCCCCAGGTGTGGGGACTTTACATGGGGCTTAGAACTCTCACTCCTGTAGGTGAGTCTCTGCAATAGTTACTTTCCAGTCTGCTGGCTTCCAACCTGGGAGGTATGGGGTTGCTTATATCACATAATCACCCCTCCTACTCTTGATGTGGCCTCTTTGTCTTCTGGAGCAGGATATCTCTTTGAAAGTTTCTAGTCCATTTGGTTGAAGGTTGTTCAGCATTTGGTTGTAATTTTGTTTTCATGAGAGAAGTTGATCTCTAGTCCTTCTATTCTGCCACCTTAATCCTGCCATTCTAGAGTCTAGTAGTCCAAAATTGGTTTCACTGGTTCAAAATTGTTGGCAGGGCCATCCTCCCTCTTATAAGCTCTAGGAGAGAATCCATTCGTTTTTTACTTCTCTTTCCTGGTAGCTGCTAGCTTTCTGTGACTTGTGGCTACATATCTCCAATCTCTGCCTCCATGGTCACATTGCCTCCTACTTTTCTGTAATCTCAGATTTGACCAGTGGTAAAACATTTTTCCCAGAAAAAATAAATTATTGAAGTTCTAGTAGTGCTCGTAGTTAACTGTTGAGTCAGTAATAAATTTGTAACTTCAAATTAGCACATGTTTTGTAATTTTTCCTTCATAGTCTGACTGCAAGGGGATTAATTTGGAATATTCCCAGTAATACATATCACTCCTCTCACCTCATGTGTGGGAACTCAATTACATGAATTCATTTGGGCAGTAAGTTCCTAAAAGCTCAGGATTCTTTCAGTTCATTTTGTGTATTTCTAATGCCAGTTTTACTGCACATGCCTACATTTAAACAGTAGATATAAAATAAAGAATGACAGCGTAGTGATTGTAAAGATGAAGAAAAATAACTTGAATTATTTCAGATCTGTCACTCCAAGTGACCACGTGGGAGTTTTTATTTGTATTTAAAATTTTTGATGGTGGAACAACTGAAACCTGTTAGAATAAATTCTGAAGAAAAAAAAAAGACATGGACTGAATTGTATTTCTTGCGTTTTATTTTATGAAATCCAATTTTTAGGAATCTCTGCCATATATACCCATTAAGACTTCTCCCAAATATTTGTGTATCTGTTGAAAATTTTGAAAATTAGAAAGTTCTTCTACGAGTAAAGAAAGGTGAAGAAATCTGCCGTACTGTTAAACATGACTGTGAAGATCAGTTTTGACTTTGACAAATTTGTAGAACTTAAGGCTCAGAAACAGAAACCACATTACCATTCATTATCACAACAACCAATATGTAAGTGTAGTTTTCCACATTTTTATAAAAAAGATATTACTGTATTTTAAATGCATGAAGCAATTATTTTTTCTTTTTGACTATGAAAATAATTTTAAATATACATATTTATTTTCTGGCATGATTACGTATATACTTGATATATATGTGAAGGTCAATGAAAACATTTTTCACTGTTTGTGTTTATGTTCTAATCTTTATTATTATTTATTCCATTTCATGGCTATTACTGAAAGTGATGTTTTCATATTGGGAAGGATGGTGTTATTCTCAGTATTACGTATCCTGAGTGTGGGGCTGCCAAGTTCATTTCTGGTTTTATGAGGTGAACAATTTACTGAAGGAGGATGGTATTTACCGAGGTGAGGAACATCGAAAGAGAACCAGGCTTAGGTGAGATGACCATATTGTTGGACTGACTGAGTTTTGAGGTGTCATAAAAGTTCCATTTGACAATATTATGTGGGCAGATGTTTATAAGACCCTGAAACATAGAAGAGAAGCTTGGGCCTGATGTATGTATTTGCTAGTCATCAAAGTACAGAAAGAAATCGAAACAATGAGAAAGAATAGGATGGCCCAGGGAGAATGTACTGCAAGAGAATTATGAAGGACTGATTCATAAGAAATATCAACATCCAAAAATAGATAAAGTTGAGCCAGCAAAAAGAACGAGGGAGAAGTGATCAGAAAGCAGGACAAAAGTGAGGGAAAACAAGGTGTCACAGCACCCAGTGAGTAGGTCATGAGTCAACTCTGGTAAAGCTCGCTAAGGAATTGGATAAGATGAGAACAGAAAAGTACACACAGAACTAAGGAAGCCAGACTTTTTGCTGACCTTGGGAGAGCAGATTCAGGGAGTTCTATAGAGGGAAGCAACATTGTAATTAGGTGAGGGGAAAAGAGAAACTAAGGATGGATGCATGAAATAAAAACTACTTTCAAGAACCCTATCTGTGATTGTGAGAGTATAACAATTCTAGTAGTAGCTGGAGTCAGCTCATAGGAAGGTTCTGGGGAGAGGGAGAGACTGAGCGGAGGACCTGGAGGAAAAAATAGTTTTAAGATTCCATGAAAGGAGTCACAACAGAGCTAGAGGAATTGGCCACCTAAAGGGTAATAGGAGGAGGGAAGAAAAGATATGTGAAGATGCAGATAATGTGTATAAATTAAATGAATTACTTAAAATAATACCATTTAAGTTTTTGTTTTGATACAGTAAAGTGTGATTTGTTAATCCCTACAATCTTACCAGAGCTGTTCCGTTTGGTCTTAAATCCAGAAATCTGAGTGCTTTGGAAAACGAATGATAACATTTTGAAATCTGTAGCTTTGATTAACCTTTTCAAGTCATATTAGCCATAGGTACTATACAGATCTCTTGTTGGGTCATATGACAAGCATCCAGACCACTGTTTTCTGAAATGATGCCAAAATATCTCACTTTTTTTGCTCTTTATGTTCTATGACTGTAAAGTAGAAAACTTCCATTATTGAATGAGGCTTTACTGATTTTATTCTGAGATTTATTGAGCTGTTACTGTTTTTCCTTTTAGTAGTGTCTAAGAACGTAATTTCCTGGATTGTTCATGCTAAGTGGTACTACATTTTTAAATGCCACTGTACTATTTGTAGTATCAAAGAGCTAATTATCTGGTTTATAAACCTGGACTTAATAATCTTGTATTAAATTTCAGTGGGACTTTATTTGAATATATCATATCATTGCATAGCATGCCGTTGTGTGATGTATCATGTCACATATCAAATCATACTGTTTATATATGACTTTGTTCATGTGCTCTAAAACTGTATTAGACTCCAGATCTGATTCACATCTGTTTATCCTTTCTTCTTGAACTTATGGCCATTCAGCTAAGTACTGTATTTCTCAGTATTCCTCTGCTTATTCTCATCTTTTCTTTTGCCTGGCGGGACATGGTAGCCACTGTTGGAAACTTAGATATACCTGATGTTTGCCGAAACTGTCCCACTGGCCAGGAACATGAATTAATTCGTAGAGCAGAGATTGCCTGTTCTTACCGGTTGTTTATTACAGTGATATAAACTTGTATCTCATTGGAGCCACTTGGTTCTGATATATAAGCTAAAACTTAACCCTAACTAAAATAAAACTTAGTACCTAAAAGTAGGCTTTGGACAGAAGAAAAAGCTAAAATATGTTTCATTGACTCGGAGGCTAAGCTGTTGGATAATAAGGGAAGGAATAGCGATTGCAGGCTAGGAAGTTGATGATACTTGGCCATGGCAAACTTTTTGGTAAACTGTCATTTGTAACAGTTAGAAAGCTGACCATGTGCCTTTGGAGGTAACTCTATGGAAAGTAGTTGAACTAAACTATCTATCATGTTATGGTATATTGGCCACTCCATTTTGTACGATAGAAGAAGAAAATGATGGACTCAAGTAACAATTGGAAAGTTTGTAAGTAGTGGTTGAAAGCATAGGTGCTTCTGTATCACAAAGAATAAGAGCTAAGATTACTTATGTAAAGCCTTTCACAAAGGCCTGCCATTAAGACTTTCAGCCAAATTAAAGGATGTAGCCTTGGGTCAGAAAGTCAGATTCCTACTGGTAGGCCACTAAGACTGTTTTTAAATTTCCATAGGGTATCTTCATTAAAATGAGGACAAGAGAAATGGGCTGAAAACTGATTTTGCCATAGAAAGTAGACTTTAGAAGGTATCCAGGAAAGATCTTTAGGTGAGGTTATGTCAACTTAAAAAAAAATGCACAAACATGAGAGTTATGAGTTAAATTTTATTTAGGGAAAAATGAGATTATAACCTGGGAGGCAGCATTTCAGAGCTTGAAAAACCGCTCCACAGAGATAGGGGGACGTGTCAGTATATCTGTGATTTTGGTGAAAGGGGAGGTACATGCAAGTAAGCACACATTCTGCAGAAGGTCGCTGGCAGTCTTGTGAAGGTTACCTGTACTCATGAGGAGCAAATGTCACCATGAAGGATTTTAGATAGGAGAAGCAAGAATTGGACTCATAAAATCTCCTGAAAATATTTAACTGAAGACCTGTTCTGCTAGTTTTCCCATAGCTCAGAGCACATCACTCCTGATCTCCACCCTGAACACTTCCTAGGGGTGTTACGGGTCAACAATGGCTCATGTTTCAATCCTTGTAAAGGCAGATGGCAAGTGCTGTCTCCGGTTCACAGATACCTGAATGTGGAAGAGACTGGTAGCACATAGGTCAGAAACCTATTAAGTTTGGGGGAAATTTTAGGCCACAGGGCTCGTCTACAAGTTTCCAGGCTCTCAAAACAGCATTAGCTGAAAGTTACTGAGAAAGCTATGTAGCCGGAGAGAAGAGTATATCCCCAGCACCAGAGTAAAGGACCAGGAAGCCCCTCCAGAGGGCTTGGCTAAGTAGCAAGGAGGAAAATGGACAAGGCAGTTCATTCCAGAGACAGAGGCCCTGTCTAACCTTTCTTACTCCGCTGACCAGGGCAGGAGGACCTTTCAGTTCCTATCCACTAGGCTTGATTCATTGCAATGATCAGTGACTACATGTGTTTGCTGTTTTCTCCTTTTCTGAATGGGAGTTCTACTGGGGTTATTCTGTTGAATACTATGAAGAGAGAGGAAGCAGATTACTTTTTAGATCACAAGTTGATGTTCCAAAAGGGATGTTTCTGGACCTGATGAAGAGATTGTATCTCACTTAAAGGACTCAGGATTTTGGAATGGAAGTAATAACCGGAAAGGAACTTGTATTGTCTCTCTTGGGAGGAGAGCAAGATTATTCTGTGGCAGGCCAGAGTAACCAGCTATAGGACATTGCAAGTTGTTGCTGACTTTTAGTTCTATTCCCTCTCTCTTTTTGGTCCCTTAGACACCAGCAAGAAATCACATTTTGCAGGTTTCTTTGAAGCTAGGTATAGCCATGGAGCCAAATTCTAACTGATGTGATGCGTGGATAAACTATGTGCAACTTCTGGGTTACCTTCTTAAAGGCTCTTGTCCTGGATTTTTACTATCTTTCCTTCTTTCTAACAGGGAATGAGATGACTAGAGCAGATATGAAAGCTCTAAATGGGGAGGAACAGAGTGGTTGGTTTCAGGTTGTTCAGCATTTGGTTGTAATTTTGTTGTTTTCATGAGAGAAGTTGATCTCTAGTCCTTCTATTCTGCCATCTTAATCCCGCCATTCTGGAGTCTAGTAGTCCAAAATTGGTTTCACTGGTTCAGAATTGTTGGCAGGGCCATCCTCCCTCTTATAAGCTCTAGGAGAGAATCCATTCATTTTTTACTTCTCTTTCCTGGTAGCTGCTAGCTTTCTGTGACTTGTGGCTACATATCTCCAATCTCTGCCTTCATGGTCACATTGCCTCCTACTTTTCTGTAATCTCAGATTTGACTTCCCTGGGTGCCTGAGTAACTTAATGGAGAAGAGGCATCCATTCTGCATTGGACACTTACATGAGGAGTAGGGGATACTGCCTCCTGAAGCCAGTAATTTTGGTGTCTCTTTGTATAAAATTTAAAAAGTAAAAGCAGCTGAGTTTTTATTGCAATTCAAATGAACATTTCACAAGTTTCCATAATCAATGTCATATCATTTTGAAAGAAATGACTCTACTGAAGACTATATCCAAAGAGGAAAGATAAAAATTAGACACAGATATGAAATGTTTTATAAAGAGATAATGCATAATTATATAGCCATGTATATAGCTGCATAATTACTTGTTATATTGTTTAGTTATTCATGAATAGAATCAGAGATGTATAATTAGTGGGTAGCTTAGTGAGAAAGCAGTCATCTTTAATATTTATATGTTAATATGACTGTCTAATATCTGGGCACCGAGAGCAATTGGGGTTTCCAAAGTACTTCCCTTAGGAATGCTAAAAGGTATGGAATTAAAAACATGTATTCCTAGATCATGTAGGTAGAGAACATTGCATAAACCAAGCTGAATTAACTTCTTTAGGGAGGGCCTTTTATGGTTTTCTATATATATTGTGTGTCTCCAAGGGAGGACTTATTTCCTACAGAATGTGTAATGGGACCAATATTCTCCATAATATAGGGTGTGCAGTGTTGCTTTAAATAAAGTAGTGCAGCCATGTCCAGATACTCTGGCTTGCAATGAGCTAAAAGTACCCAACATTCTAATCCTATCCTCTTTTCAGAACACTTTTATGCTCACTCCCTTGTCCCTGAGATACAGCCAAACTTTATCAGAATGATGCCCAGCATTATCATAAACTGAGATATCGTCTCTGAGCCAACTATGACCATTACACCTTCCTCATAAAAGGAGCTATAAACACCAGTTTGGTTAAAGGCACCCTCCCCACCTCTTGTGGAATTTCAGCCTGCATGGGAATTTATTTTTCAAGTTAAAATTACAAATTTACTAACCCCCCCTCTTTTTATTTTTCCCAAAATATGGAACAGTGCTGGTTTTGTTCTAGAAGGTTAGTTTCTTGTTTTGCCATAGAAAGAGTTCAGAAACAAGACGGAAATAGAGAAATAAAATTGAAGGTTATATTTAAGTGAGAAATACACCTCTTAGGGAGAGGTAGGCAAAGGGGTGAGCAGCGGTCCTGAATTTTTTGGCACACTTTTTATATGGGACATCTACTTGTATGAGCAGGATACTCACTGGGAAGGTGAATTTTCATCACAGCTTTACCTTTCCACAGGGAGGAGGGATTTTTGTCCTTATTCAGTTTTATCAGAAGTATCATGGCATTGGTTTTTGATGGGTACTTCTTATCTGCATAGCTAATTTTATTATAATGGGGGCATAAGGAGCAACAGGTTACATCCGGATGCTGAAGGTTTGCACCTTTTCCACCTTTCTTTGCCTGCCCCCAGGACACTTACCACACCCAAATCTGTGGTTTCCTATCAGTCTGGAAGTTCCAGCTTTTCTTTGTCCACCCATGGACCCTGCTGTTTGCAAGACGTGTGGTTTCTTTCCTGCCGTCTGGCCCCATGCCCCCCTTCTCTGCCATGCCTAACTATCTGTGTACTATAACAGTTTGGTTTAGAAGGAATCATAAGTTATGCTGCTGGTATTTATGTAGATTCTTAGGTCCCTATGACAAAGCTATAGCTGGACTTGAAAATGAAGTGACCTGCTGGTACCTATTCCCGAGAATGAGAGAATATGAGAGATGGGTGCTCTCGGGGAGTATGATCTTTCTGGTGACACTGAGAGAAAGCTGGCTTTTCTTTATAAATTTTCCAGTTTCCTTAGGGAAATCATAGTTATTAAATAATGAATGAAATAAGACAAAATCCACTGAAGATAAGGAGGGGAGGAAAGTGCGCTGAGCCTTCAGTACAAAAGGAAAAGGGAAAGGGAGAGATGCAGGAAGAAAATGTTTAAGACTACTGATGATGAGAAACCCAGAAGTGAGCAATGAAGCTCAGACTCTTCTCCTAGCTTCTTATGGCTAGAACTATCTTCATGAAGTGGACTAAAACCATCATGAAACAATGAAGACATCAAGGCAAGAAGGACTCCAAATGAAGCTCTCAAAGGAAACATGCCTACGTAGCTACCCTTGATATCTTACAATGCCCTACACTGTGCAAATACACAACCTGTTGTTGAGTTCCTAAGCATCCTCATCCACCACCAAATTCTAGAAACGTGGGCAAAGGACTTCCTTTATTAGATAACATATCTGTGAAATGGGGTATTGTGTGTACCAATGGCATTTCTGTAAAAAAAAAAAAATCATGAGGATAAAGTGAAATTCACATAAAACACTAAGTGCATAGTGATCAATCAGTAAATGTTAATTGTTTTGTTGTATTTGCAAATATTTACATCCTCATCACGCTTCACTTCAGAGTATCCCTGTGGTATCATTACCGCCTCAATTTAGGTAACTACACTGATGATCAAAAAGGTTAACCTGACCTAAATCACACAACTTGATTGTGGGTTTCCTAATTGTGAGTGCAATGTAAATTTATCTTTTCTTCTGCGATACAGTGCCTATTTTCAGAATAAAAGGAATATGATTAATTCAGTGAATTAAGTTAAAGTTTGTTGGAGTTACTCAGTTTTTATTCATGATGTTTGTTTGTAATTTTAAATAAATCCTTATATTACAAGGCTCCAGGTTAGGTACCCTACTGGGATATTGATTGTATCTCAAATTCCCACATTTGAGTAACCCTCCTGATCATCTAATACACAGATAAGTGCTCAGGCTAAGGCACTTAATTTTCCACAGTTTGATCAGTTGCAAAACTGACATCTAAAAAGAGAGAACTGCATTTGTAAGTTTGCGAATAAAAATACTGTTTTATTCAAGTGGAATCTATGAATCCCAAATTACAGTATTTTTTTAGATTAGTAAAAAAATCTGTAATGTTAATCACAAAGTGAAAGGCATTTGTTAGCCATATGAAGGCATTACAAAAACAACTTCAGTTTCTTTTTAAGTTGTAAATACATCAGAGTATATCTAACAGAAAAGTAAAGATCAATGACCAACTTCCACATAGATCCCCACATAAAAATTTATATTTTACATGTTACGTTGAAATCTGTTTATATGTTTCCCATTCTATTGTAATAATGTTTGTACATATGAATCAAATCTAAAGATTTAATTGTGGCTTTATATCTACAAAATCCTGTAATCACCAATGTATATCTTTTAACTCAAAATATGGTTTCAGGGTTTTATGTATATCTTTTGTATATCATTCATTAATTTTAGAATGCCATTAAATATAACACTATCTACCCATTATCTTACTTTTCTCCCCTCTTCTGGAAATAATGCATTGATGAGAGGAAGCTACTTGTACTTGCCCACTGGGACTATGTGTGAGAGTTTTTTAGAATGTCTGCAGCTCGTAGGGAATTATAAGCCATCTTCAGCTTTACTGGATGTTGCCCAAACTTTTCTCCAAAGTGCTTACACCATTTGTGTTCAGATGAGTAAGTTATGAAACTTGCTGTTCTTACCAACACTTGGAATTATCCAACATTTCAATCTACTGCTATGTGTGAAATGATATATCATGGTTATTTTAAGTTCCATTTCTCTCACTACTAGTGAAGGTGAGCATCTTTCAGTATGTTATTGCATATTCTGGTTTCCTTTTATGTAAAATGTTTATGTGCATCTTGTGCAGTTGAATGTTCTTATTTACAAACAATAGAATTGGCTCTAGTTAGATCAAGCAGAATATTAAGCAGTTCATTGGGTGTCCTAGAAAGCCAGAAAACTAGATTTGGGTGATCCGCTATCGCTAACAATGGGTCTTCCCCATCACGGGCGCCACTCCAGTGAATGTATCACCTCTTCACCCTAGAAAATATTTTTTTATTGTATTGCAGTGATATTCGTGATTGAACTGCAAAATCTTCATCATGTATTCAAGCCAGATACCTGAAAGGAGGCTGGAAAATTTGGATCTCACTTCTATTTTTAACATGCAGGATTCCTAATGTAGGGATTTTCCAAATATTAGAAGAATATTAATAAATACACTATATACACATAGTCGCCACAAACACAAATCTCTACTAAATCATGCCCTGGGCTGGTATAACTTCATAACAAAGCCCTCTTTATACTTAAATTTCCCCACAACATCGAAAATTAGCATAATAAAATATTCCTCCTTAAGGTGTTGCAAGTATCCCTCCTAGAAATAGAAACCACAGTCATCTTTTCCCCAAAATCTGGTTGGTTACTGTATCCTGCTCAAAGTTCAATATTTCTGGGGAATATACACCATCTTTGGTTCAAAAATAATATTGTCTTGGTATTTTTTATCTATGGACTAAGTTGTAGGCTTGACTGTCACATACTATGTAAAACATGTTTAGCACAATAAGAAAACAGGGTGAGAGAGTAGACCTGGCTTCTGCATCTGCAGTGAGGCTGTGTGACTCCTCTGCTACACATTCCATTTGCCCTCAGCCAGCATCGTGCTTGGCGTGAGTTCTTTACCTACTAGATTAATTGAACTCTTAATTCTTAGAATTCTGAGTCCTTGGCAGTCTTACCTAGATCATGTTGCCATAGCTTCCCCTTTTTTACTAATGGGAAGGTCGTGGATTTACTTCCTGGGTTGCATGTATTCTCCCCTGTGCTTCCATTGTTTCCCTGCTCCCATTTTTGAAAAATAGACTATAGAAACAATCATACCAAAAAAATTTATTTATGGATCATGCTAGATGACCAGGCTGAGAGAGCAGGGACCAAGGCTGATGGAGGCTTCAACTTGACACAAACTTCTGTGATGACTAAGGCATGAAAAAGAGAGCAGGGCAAATAATTTAATATAGCTTGAAACTTCTGCTTGCATTTCAGTGGCTTTGGACAGGTCACTAAACCAACAAAACTATTACTGAATCATAGATGTGGGGACATGCAATTCACCATGTGCCTGGGGGGAGGAGAAATGTATTTGGGAATGGCCTTATGTAAGGACTACCATGAGCAACGACTTCATTTTACCCTGATAAATCATGATTACTTAACCCAGTTAGCACTTGCTTTTTCCTTTTTTATCCAATGACACGAGGATATAAATTGGTAGATTGACCTGTTGACTTCTACTGCCCTGGAAAAATCATCGTGCCCCCTGGCAAAAGCATTGTTCCCTTAGGTACTAAATTCTCTAAAACTGCAACTTCTAGAATCATTGAATGAAAAGCGGAAAATGTGTGCCTGATCTCTATGTGCAGTAATGGGAGGTATCATTCCAGTTTCCACCCCTGGTTCTCAGGCTCCTGTATTCCACCCTGGGGAGAAGCAGCATTGTACATCTTTCGGGAGAGAGGGACAGTTTCACAAGGTGGTGCTTTTCAATTGATGATGGAAATAAGTGTGCAGTGACCCCATCCCACTCTTCTTTAAGGGCCATTACTGGTGCATTATGGGACACCTCACAGGGGCAGTGAATGTCATGAGTTCTAGCCTGTTGCCTTGCGTTGTCTGCCATTAAATAGGGTTCTATTCAAATGCACAATAGTATGAAGTAGTAAGATGCAAAAAAGGGACATTTTTCTTTTGTCAAGTCTCCTGGGAAACAGACTTGGAGACAACTCTGTGCAGAAGGCTCCCTGGAGTGTGTTCTCTAGAGCAACATGTGTAAGGGAGTGGGGAAGGAGGATTTCACGTTGAGAGAAAGTCACCTGAAATTCAGTGGAGGCTTCAGCTCACTCTTTATGAAGTTCTGGAACCTGGATGGCCTTTCATTGGGACAAGAGGTCTAGGTCTCTGTACTTCTGCCTCAGCCTATCCTTGGATGCAGACTGTGCCAGGGAAGAGAAATAAAATGCAAACAAGGCAGTTATTTTAACTAGGAGAAATTTCCAGAAAGATAATTAGCTGTGAGCTGACCACAGCTAACCCTCCAGCAGCTGGGAGAGTGAGGCCTCAGTCAGCTCACCCCCACATCCCATGACATTCAGTAATATCCCATGTGGATCTGTGTGGAGAAGCTGGATGGGCAGGGAAAGCAAGTGCAGCCCAGAATAAGCAAATCCTATGTGAATAAAGACAAATTGCTATTCCTCACTTCCAGTGATGAGAGGGTTCCAGGTAATCAGCCTGCCCCTCATTGGCTGCTAGGATCTATAGGTGTGTTTATCACTGCTGCTTATTAATGTGCGCATTCGATTGGGCAGGAGTCATTCTAAACAAGATGTGGGGAAGTTCACATCGTTCGGTGCCTGTACCACTTCCACCTGACCACCAGGAGTAGTCAGTTAAGATGATTATATTTTTTATTCTTTAACTTATTAATATTAGATGCATGGATATATTTTCTTCTGATGTTGTACCAGCCCTACAGTCTTAAGAAAAATTTTTCCTTGGGCAAGATTAAATCCAGACATGTTGCTAGATTTGATTTGCCAATATTGTATTAGGATTTTTCCATCTATGTTCATAAGTGTGATAGGGCTATAATTATCTAGTTCTCCACTTTCCTAATTTTGGTGTCAAGATTAAATCAGTCTCATAAAAGAAGCTGGGTATTTTTCTTAACCTTTTTCTGTTCTTTGAAACTGGTTTGAAGGATTATCTCTTCATTGCAGTTTAAAGAAAATTTATGGGTAAAATTCTTTTACCAACCTGACCTCACCTTCTACTCCCCATCCTCCTTCAGTGCCTTCTGCTCCAGTGTCTGCAGCCCCTTTTTGGTACCTGGGACATGCTGGGACCCTGTTTGCATGGACATTCTGCTCTAGCTCTTTCCTCTTCTTGGAATGCTTTTTCTGTAGATGTCAGCATGACTGATTTCCTCCCTCTTGCGTATCTTCTCAGGATCATCTACCTTGACCTTCAATTTAAGGCGCATCACTTCAAGTCAGGAAAACCACTCCATCACACCCATCCTGCTTCTTCCCACCGATGTCCAGAACTTCTGTCTCTCTTACCCTGTTCTCTGTTTTTCTTGGTATTTATCACCTTCTAACATATTATTTTATTTTTTTATATAATTATTACTTTCAGATTTTGTGTCCCCTCACTAGGATTGCAACTCCATGAAGATAGAATTATTTTTCTTATTTGGTTTTGTTCACTGATCCAAAATGCCTAGAATAGTATCTGACAAATAGGGTCTCAGTAAATATTTGTTGAATGAATTATTTGTTGAATAAAAGGTCTAGTGACCTTAGTGGAGGATGGAGTATTTGTAACCATCAGTCTAATTTCTAAGCTAGTTTTTGCTTTTTAAACAATTTAGATTTTACACAATGGGAAAAGGATAGTCTCTTCTATAAATGATGTTGAGGAAACTGGTTATCCACATTGTCCCCCAAATGAAATGGAACTTATCTTATACCACACAGAAAAAGTAACTTAAAATGGATTAAAGACCTAAATGTTAAGACCTGAAACCATAAAATTCACAGAAGAAAACGTAGAGAAAAATTTCCCTGACATTGATTTTAGCAATGATTTTTTTGGATAGGACACCAAAAACACACGCATAAAAAAAAAAAAAAAATTGAAAGGTAACCTAGGGAGAGTGGAAGAAAACATTTGTGAACTACATGTCTGATAAAGGGTTAATAGCCTTACTATGTAAATAATTCTTAAACTCAATAGCAATAAAATAACTCAATTAAAACACTTAAAGGGGGCAGTTCCTGTTGTGGCTCAACAGTAACAGACCTGGCTAGTATCCATGAGGTTGTGTGTTCAATTCCTGGCCTCACTCAGTGGGTCAAGGATCTGGTATTGTAGTGGTGTAGGTAGTAGACATAGCTCAGATCCTGCATTGCTCTGGCTGTGGCCTAGGCCAGCAGCTGTAGCTCCAATCTGACCACTGGCTTGGGAAATTCCATATGCTACAGGTGGTGCACTAAAAAGGAAAAAGATAACAAGAGTTCCTGAGGGTACTAAGGAAAGGATAACCTGGACACTGTTGGTGGGAATGTAAATTTGGTATAACCATTGGAAAAGCAGTGTGGAGGTTGCTCAAAAAATGAAAAGTAGAATGATGGGCTCGCTAGATCCCTCTTTTGGTTATGTATCCAAAAGAAATGAACACACCGTATCAAAGAGATACCTACAGTCCCATGTTTACTGCAGTATTCACAATAGCCAAGCTATGGAAACAAAATGCTTGTCCATGGGTGAATTGGTAAAAAAATATATATATTTATATATATATATGATTGGATAAATGCAATGGAATATTATCCAGCCATAAAAAAATAAAGAGATCCTGTTATTTGTGACAGCATGGATGAATCTGGAGTATATTATGCCCAATGAAATAGGCCAGACACAGAAAGAAGTACTGTATCATCTCACTTACATGTGGAAACAACAAAATGTTTAACTCAGAGTAGAATAGTGGTTGCCTGTGGCCAGGACGTATAGAAAATGGGGAGATATTGGTCAATGTACAGAGACCTTCACTTGTAAGATTAACAAATTCTGGGGATCTAAGTTATAGCAAAGAGTTCTTCGTAATATATTTGAGATTTGCTATGAGGGTGGATCTTAAGTGTTCTCACCATGCACACAACACGTGGTAACTATGTCAGGTGATAGATGTGCTAATTACCTTGATTGTGGTAATCATCTCACTCTATATTTTTATTAAACCATTACATTGTATACCTTCTAAAATCAAGCTTATTAGCGTTCTGGGGCAGAGATTAGGTTTACTTTTTAAAGTCAATTATTATAATTTAAACTTTTCCACTGATACTGTCATTCCACTAAGTTGTAAAATGGATTGGCAAATGATGTTCATATTAATTTCGTAAGATTTTTACAATATATATAGAGTCAAGTCCTGCTTTTTTCATTCCTGATTTAATCTCCCCACAGTCTTTGATAAGTCTTATTGTAGGATAGTCTATTTTGTGACTATTTTCAGACCCAGCTTCAAATTTGCTGATTACTTCTAATTTTCTTTGTTTTTATTAATTCATGCTGTTATCCGTACTGTTCCCTTCTTCATTCTTTTGGTTCATACTGTTTTTTTCTAGCTTCTTGAATACTTAACTCATTTATTTTTAATAGTCCTTTTTAAAAAGTGCCTTTAATACTATAATGGATCTCTGTTTCTACTTATGCTACATCCCTTGGTTGTTGATGTGTAGTTCATGTATTGTCATTCGGCTCTAAATATTTTATAAGTTTCACTGTGTTTTCCTCTTGAATCCATTAGTTATTTAAAAGTATATAAAGTTTTCAAGGGACTATCACTTACTACTGATTCCTAATTTTTTTGTACTGTGAATAGAGACCATATTCAGTGTGATACTTATTTGAAATGTTTTAATAATTATATTATGGTCAGTACTTAGTCAGATTTTATAATTATTCCCTGTATTCATAGGTTCTTTGTGGATCAGTCTTACTAATCTGTTGCTCTTTATTTCTGACCTTTCTGATAGGAAAATTTCAAATAGAAATGTAAAATACCTGCCACAATTTTATGTGAAATTCTTCAACTCTGTCAGTTTTTACCTAATCATATTTAAAAGATGCTGAAAAGAGCACCTATGGTCTTTAAAGTTTTTTAATTATTTAAAATATTTTTGTAGTCATTATAAAATATTGGCTATATTCCCTGTGCTGTAAATACATCCCTGCAGTTCATTTTACACATAACAGTTTACACCTCTTAATCCCCTATCCCCCCCCCACCTTTTGCCGTATCTGTAATATATGGAAGTTCTGGTGCTGGGGATCAAATCCAACCCCCAGCTGTGACCTACACCATCACTGTAGCACCACAGGATCCTTATCCCACTGTGTGGGGCAGGGGACCAAAACTGGGCTGCCACAGAGAAAATGCTATATTCTTAACCTATTGTGTTTTTTCATTTTCTTCTTGTATATACCTAGGAATAGAATTTCAGGATCCATGTGGTAGTTCTATTTTCAGTTTTTTGAAAAGCTCCCAAAATGTTTTCTGTAGTGACTACCTCAATTTATATTCCGACCAGCAGTGTACTGGGGTTCCCTGGCACCTACATTTTTGACTGTTAAATACTCTTGTGTTTTCCATTTATTATGAATTATTGTTCTTATCTCTAATGATGTTTTCCCTAAATTCCCTTTGATATTAATATTGCTATACAAGTTTATTTTGGGCGGTATTTTCTGCTATATTGACTTTTGTCCATTTCAATATTTCTGTGTTCTTTTGTGTATAAAATATTTTAGTGATTTATTGCTTTAATGTAAAATAATTGTTTTCTTTATTGCAATTAAGTATATATATATATATATTTCTATTATTGCTTTTTTCTTTTTTGTTAACCACACTTTTAACTGTTTCATTTTCAATCAAATGTTACTAACTTTTCTTTTTCCTACTATTTTTAAATGTCTAGTGTACACTCGACTACAACTTAAAAATTATGTCCATGGTAAGTAAATGTTATATCTTCTTCCTCCTACAAATAAGGCAAAAACTTAGCCTGCTGAATAATCTTCATTGCCCTTATCATTGTAATGTCACATTTTTATCATAAAAGAGTTACTGTTATAACGTTTACCTTCAAACATTCATTAGAATCACTTGTATATTTTACCATTTCTGTGCTAGTCATTTTTTCTTCTAATCCCTACTCCTGTGTTTGTTTTCCTTTTTAACTAAGTAGCATCAGTTAATTGTGGTTTCTATGAAAGTCGCATGTGGAATATTTCCTTTTGTATTTGTAGGCATCAGCAAGTTTTTATTTAACCCAAGCTCTTGAATAAAAGCTTAGCTGGGCATAAAATTTTAGATTGCTGATTATTTTTATTCATGCTACTTCCTTTTAATTCTTTTGTGTTCTGACATCCAGGGTGGCTAAAATATTCTGTGACTTTAATTATCTTTCTATTGAGTTAAAAATATCTTTTTTCTTTGATACTTTTTACTATTCTCTTTAATACTCTGAAGTTTCACTAAGAAATGTTTGAATGTGGATTCATTTTTTTAGTTATCCTTAGAGTTTCCATTACTCTTCTTAAATTGTTTATTGTCTGTTTTTTTTCTATAGAGCCCTTAACATATTAGTCTTAGTTATTTAAGATTCCCTGTCTGAGAATCCCCAAATTTGTGTCATATCTAATTCTGGTTCTTTGCCTCTTCAGACTGTGTGTGTTTGCCTTTTTGCATGCCTTGTAATTTTTTGTTGGAAAGCCAGACATGCTGTATTGGGTAATAGGAGCTGAAGTCAAGGCCTATACTATAAGATTTTATTTTAGTCTAGCCTGGAGTTGGCTGTTTTTAATGTTTGCTATGGCTGTAGGTGCCCAAGCTTCAAATTATTTAATATTCTTGATTTTTGTTTCCTCTCTTGACTTTGGGATTTGCTAAGTAGTCCTTCTCTGATAGAATCTATGTCTTACAGCACTTTCAGTTGTAATCCACAGTTATTATATGGAACCCTGATAATGGGGTAAAGTGGGACATTCAATAATGTTATGATTAAATCTCAGGCTTTTAATAGACCTGGTTCCCTAGGCTCTGACTGTCACAAGTGTTTCTTGGCTCTCCCTCTTAGGTAAAACAGGGAGGGAAGGAGGAGTTGAAAAGTATCAGAAATGCCCTTCCCAGAGACAGGCTATGACTCTTAAAAATTGTGTCCCCTAGAATATAGACTTCTTTTGTGGAGAATGCTCTGAGTGCATTTTGCATGGCTCATCTTCCTTTTCCCCTAAAAGAGCCATCAGGGATCTTTCTAGGTTCTTCTCCAGGAGCACCTGGAGATGAAGCCCATGATACTACAGCCACTGCCTGTTAGGGAGGCACCCTGGTCCTGGAGTTTCTAATTCTCACACATGGTTTTCAGCTATTCTGCAATATTACCATATGCATATTCCTGCCAGTATATTGCTCTGGTGGCTTCTGTCCAGGTAAGCAGATCTCACTCATTTCTTCTGATTCTGGATTGATCTTGCTCTACAGATTTCAGGGTGGAGGTTTTCCCTGCAGCCTCAATTGATGGGTCCAAAAAATGGTTGTTTTGCTATTGGTTTAGCATTTTTGCTGTTGGAAGGATGGAAGTGACAACTTTAAGTTCTTTACATGTCAGCTAAAATTTTTAAGCAATTTAAAAAATTACTTTATTATTCTCAAAAGTATTTGATCACAGGCTGTGTGTGTGTGTGTGTGTGTGTGTAGATGTCCTGGAGGGGATGGAAGCCTCACTTAGTCACTAATTCCAGCTCTGATTCCCATTTTTGTAAGACACCCTTTTGTTCTCTTTAACTGATTGAACTCTGGCCAGGTCTGCCAGATTCCAGACATGGCACCTGTCAGTACAATAGCTTTCTTTGGGCTTGATTTATGTTCTGTTTCTGGACCATAGAATTGTTTAACTTGTTTTGAACTACAGCTATTTAAAATTGTATTTATATTATATTTTGTCTAACATCACTATGACTGATGATCATTTTAAAACCTTAACCTATTGGCAGAAAACAAAAAACAAAACAAAACAAAAAAAACAGGAGTTCCCGTTGTGGCTCAGTGGTTAACGAATTCGACTAGGAACATGGGGTTGCGTGTTTGATCCCTGGTCTTGCTCAGTGGGTTAAGGATCTGGCGTTGCCATGAGCTGTGGTGTGGGTTGTGGACGCAGCTCGGATCCCGTGTTGCTGTAGCTGTGGCGAAGGCTGGCAGCTACAGCTCCTGTTGGACCCCTAGCCTGGGAACCTCCATATGCCATGGGTGCGGCCATAGATAAAGCAAAAAGACAAAAAAAATTAAAAAATAAAAAAATCTTAACCTATTGGGACTGGAATTCTAAAGTTTATTTTAATCTTAACTCTTACTTTTAGATACTTTTGATATAAACAATCATGTACATAAATCACATTTAGTCCCTGTTACATCACAGTTTTCCGTGGTGAATGCAACTATATCTTTAAACTTTATAATGGAAAATCGAATGGATCTTCCTTCATCCCTATAAGACTTTTACAACATGTTTCCTTATATTACCTTAAAACTACTGTGTCAGCAGATATATAACTTATACATACTATAATTTTTGGAAGGTTTGCCATGACATTTGGAATTATGAAAGTTCAAAAAATATTACCGGAATTGGCCATTAAGTGCCTGATAGGATCTATTGTGTGTCATTCCCTTTTGAAAATGAGAGTCAAAAGCAGCCATGTTTATAATATGCTCAAATGACTATTGTAGGTCAGACACTAATATGAATAAAGTAAATGCTCTGTGTCATTTTTCAAATCTTTTGGACTTAAGTAATATGTGATTAGAAAATGTATAAATTTTTGTCCCAGTGTAAAATTACTCTAGAGTTATGAATATCTTTGAGTTTCTAGCAAATTTTCCCATTTTCAAGCTAGGGTACCCATCTTTTATTTCAGGATTCAGAGGATGAAGGGTGAGGTAGGAGGAGCTGAACTTGGAAACTTTGAAAATCTTTTTTCTATAAGTACTTTCATAAGGAACTAAAGTATCTTGGTGGTTAAAATGATCCTGCACTTAAAATAATAGTAGGTACTTAGAGAGTGTCTTTTCCTTAAATGTGAGTTATAACCAAGAAAAACGGTTGCTTCACTTTACAGATAGGAAATCGTAGAAGTGAAAATGTTTCATTTGGCTGCTCTGGTGACAGACCCAGAAATGAATGTTGAAGCTCATGTAAGAGCCTGGAACTTTTTAGAGTCCTTTCCCTTTCCATTTTAGATCAGTTTCTGCTTCTAAAAGTTGACTAAACCGTCTCTGGTTCTCCTGGGATTACTGGTCTGTAACTTCTACCCCACATGTCTTCTGCTCTGAGCAGTGCATTAGCCAGAATCATGGGAAATTCCCTAAAGAAAGCAAAAATAAGGAAATGAGTGTTTTATTTCATGACTTGACCCTCTAAACTATCCAGTGGATTTCTGCCCTGGCTGTGTTAAGGGCATAGAAAGCAGTGCTCTTGTTAGACAGTAAACTCCACATGGAGGTGTAAGGTATCCTACCTCCTTGCTGCTTTTCTCTGTTGCCTCCAGAAGCTGCTCAACAGTTAAGGCTGGCAGACTTGAATTCCACCTTAAGCTTTAGAAGTCATGTTTGGGTAACTCTGCTGTCAGTGTGGCTATTTCAGGGAAGAGAAGGGGGCAAAGGTATTTGCTTTTTTACCAAAGCGCATTGTTCCAGGGTGAGAAGGTGAGAGGAAGAGAAAAGGATGTTTTACTCCTTAAGTGCCTGCTTTTTCAGCACAAGGCAAACTGCTGCTATTATTTTCTCTATAATCCACTTTAGTAAAGATACATAATAGACCTTGTTTATAATGCATGCAAAATGTCAGAAAGTTCTGTGACAGTAACCTTGATAACTTGAGGCTGAAGAAAATATCCTTGTGAGATGAATGGTGCCTTTCATAGAAATTACTCCTCCAGTTCCCTAAGTTTAACTGGCAGGCATAGCATTTCATTCCATCTCATATAGTGACTGATTGTTTGGGGCATCATATTCTTTTAAAAGTCATGTGTTTACTGCCTTTTGGATTGCATTCTGTGTGTGCAGTGATCTGAACACGGTCTGAGGGAAAAGAGCATAATAGTACATATATGTTAGAGAAAGATGCTGCCAAGTCTCTGCCCCATTTTCTGATATTTGATGATTCTAATGATGCAGATTCAATAATAATATAGCTACATTATTAATTTGAATTACTCTGGTTTTGCAGTTCTTTATTTAAAAGAAAAATAATCCTATTGAAATCTTTCATTCGTGGTTAATTAGGGGATTGAAAGGGTCAATCAGTGGTTTACCAAACACATTTCTAAACTAGCGCAATGCTTCTTGCAAAACATCCAGAATTCTGTACATGAGTGAGAGAAGATATTTGATGCTATACAGAGCATGCATTAAAATATAACAATTCAAGGAAAACGTATACACGAGGAGCAAACTGGCAGTTCATTAGGGCCCAGGGTTAAAAGCCCAAAGGAAAAATAGCAACAGAAGGAGATAGAGGCCAGACCAACAGGAGTTCAGGTTCAATTAATTTATTGACATAATTAGCACACAGTTATTAATAACATTACAGAAGCAGTGAGCAAGTGAGTGTACATATACACCATTTGAATGAATTCAAAAGAACCCTGTACTTACCATAATTAAATTATTAGTTCAGAGAAAGCCACATGGACTATGGAGGCCATCACAGCAGGCCAAAAGTCATGCATCCAATTTATTTTCTAACTAAAATAAAATGTCTGGAATTTTTATACCTTATCAAGCTGAATCTATAGAGCAGAAATTATTGTGACTATCGGGATGAGTGGCCCATTTGTAATTTCCACATTTATGAAACCACGGACCAGATCGCCTCATGGTTTAGAAAAAAAAGAAACAGGGAAACCTAAAAATAAAATTTTGTAAATGCAGTAAGTCTCTGGTTCAAGCAAAGTCTCCATTTTGATCCTGGATAAGCCTGAAAAAATTAGAGCTAAAGAATTTCAGCTTTTCTAAAGGCTACACAGAATTAAACACAAAGTGCAAAGAATAATCCCAACCGTAGTTAAAATTATAGAGTTTTTAAAAAACTTTCTCCTCTCTTTCCTTTAATTATGTTTATAATGCTATTTGCTTTAATCCTGCACTGCTTTTGTTCACCTGGTGAGAAGAATACAGACTTTTCTTTAATCAGTGAGATGGATATCATTGTAACATAGCTGTTGTATATTGGACTTGCTGAAGTCAATGAAACTTGTGAGCAAACAAACCCAAAAATGAAGAAGAAAAAAGTATTCATTAGGCAAAGATTTAGATGCTAGAAATTTTAGCTAAAAAAAAATTGGAAAAGTATATTGAAAGAGAAGTTCTTCAGGTGCATTTACTGCAGAGGGAAGTACATCTTGGGATGTTCTGAAAGAGACAGATTTGCATATAACTGGGAACACTGAGTGGTGTGGGGGTGATGGTACTAGATAGAGGTGGGGATTTTCAAGCCATGGCGGTGGTTGTCTGGAAATCTGACCTAGGTATTTGGAATACTGTTCGTTTTAGCAGAATATCTGTGGGATCAGGAAATTAAGAAATGACTTTCCTGAGGTAGTCCCTCCTGGATTCTTAGTCTCTTTGGATTTCTGAATATCTGATAAAAATCTGTTTCTTGTAGCAGAAGAATCGATACATTTGGGTACAATGTACAGGAATAAGAAGATAAGCTTTAATAATAATGACTAATATTGTTTGCCAACCATGTGCCTGACATTTTTCTGTGCACTCTACCCATTTAGTTAACGGATTTAATCTTCCCAACAGTCCTATGTATAAACATCATCTCCATTTTTATAGATGAGAAAACTGAAGGAGAGATTAATTGTTCAAGTTCAAGCAGCTAGAAAAAGTAAAGTTGAGATTTAAGTATTCTGGCCGTAGTCTGTGCTCTCAATTACTTTACTATACTGCTTCTCCATCAGATCTCGGAGGCAAGATCCATCTTCTTAAACTGGTCATAGGCATTGACATCATCTCTCTGCTCCTTCTCTTAACCAATGATTAAGTTGTACTAAGGGCCAGATGAGTGAGGCCATCCTAAGTTATTGGATAGCCATGGAATGAATGGGGAACCCCAGAACAATTAATTTTCTACCTCTACACACTGCAGGTCCACTTTGGCCCACTGTCTCACCTCTTTAATCTGTATTTACATAACTTATCAACCTGTGGCCACTGATACATTATCGCTTGCCTTGCTGGTGTTTGTCCAACCCCACCCAGAAAAATTTTCTCCGTTTTACTTTAGATACTGTAGCTACTGTCAGAAAGCAGAGGAACCTGTACAGCATCTTGCTTGGGTCATTAAGAGATGAGCTCTATAGGCCAGTTCCTCTCAAGGATATTAGATGAAATTACCTGGTACAATACTGATGGTGGATGGGAGAAAGCAGTGCCTGTCCTCACTGAGGGCACAGAACCCTGTGAACATTGCAGGTCCTTGCTGTGGACCCCAGTCAGTTGAACCGTCCATCAATGAATTTCAGGGAATTGGAGAGTACAGCTGGGTCTGGAGAGATGGGCAGAAGTGAGGGTATAGCTGGGTCTGGAGAGATGGGCAGCCCTCGCCCCTTTCATTCATCTTGATGTACTTAGGTCAGAGCTGCCAGGAGATCCCGAATTGAACATCTTGTTCTCCTATACATAGACTGGGAGCCTTCTCACTCTTCCTGACCTGCAAGACAATCTCTATTTTGTTCAAAGATCTGTATACATCTCCGGAATGGGGAATTAAAGTGGGATATTCATGCATTTAGATTTTTATTGGGATATAATTTTCCTGCAGGGAAGTGCAGATATTCTAAGTGTGCACGGTATTCAGTTTTGACAAACGCATACACCTGTGTAACATACACCTATGACAAATGCGCTTTCCCTTATCAATACACTGAATGTTTAAATTCCTTTTCCAGACAATCCTAGCCCTTCACCATAGGATGCAGCCTGTGATTTCTTTCATCTTAGATTAGTTTTTCCTGTTGTAGAACTTCATCTAAATGAAATTATACATGGCTTCTTTCATTCACCATAATGTAAGATTAACTCATGTTGTTGCATATATCAGTCATTTGCCCCACCTCCTTGCTGAGTAGTAGTCCGTTTTATGACTATACCACAGCTGGTTGACAGACATGGATTATTTCCGGCATTTAGCTTTATGAACCAAGCTGCTGTAAACATCCTTGTACAAGACTTCTGTGGACATATATTTTCATTTCTATGAGTGGTATTGCTGAGTCATAGACAGGAGTTGTTTTTGAAGGGTAAATAGGAGTTGTAAAATGTGGAAAGGGTAAGGTTTTCCAGGACAGGAGGATGGTTTGAGCCAGTGTACAGAGGTGTCATTGTAAGTTCATGACAAAAACAGGGCTGATCGTAGAGTAGGAGGCAGAATTGCCTGGATGTGGCTGAGTGCCCATCCTGGATCTGTTGACTTGAGTAAGCTCTTACTCTTGCCACTTAATTTCATTAATGACCTTAAATCCCACAGGCAGTCTAATTGCCCTGGAAAGACCACTGTGATTATCTTTATTGTATGGTCCTGCTGAAAGAAATGTGCTCAGAACGGTGCCTGATCTTGACAGTCTCCTACTGATGCAATTATGCCTTACTCTGGGACGCATCCCTGTAGAGGTTGGGGTTTCTCTTATTTCTGGTCTATAGATGACATGAGATGGTACCCCTGCATGACTGTTCAGACTAACTCCTGAGGAAGATATGGCTTTGCCATTATTTGGCAGTGTGACCTGTCTTGATCTCTTTGGAGAGCATTTGGAGGCTGCTGCAAGAAGGAGCTCTATCCCGTGGGTTGATGGTTGTGGTGGGAACAAAGAAAGTGCCAGCCCTCAGACTTCCTAGAGCCCTGGGCGACCTGCACACGCTGCAAAATGCACTGGAGATGCAGCAGCCCGTGAAATAAGATGGAACTTGCGTTTTGGTGATGATAAATGCATGTTTATTTTAAAGACTTTGGGTACTCACTATCAAGTGGTGTTTTAGAAAGCTAAACTAGTTATTCTCCCATGGGCAGCAAATATGCGATGCTTGTTTTCAGTGGAACCTTGCCAACACTGAGTAATGTTTGCTGGTCACCTCCTACAGAGATTACTCTAACCCTCACTTTGTGTGTTTTCAGTGATTCTGGTTGTTTTGTTTTGCTTTGAATGGGTGGCTGGATGAAATTTTTCGTTATCTCCCTTTCCCAGTGCTAGGGGGATCCCTGTACTCTCTAGGGTGTCAGGGACACTTTATAGATTTCAGATTTATTTCCAAAGTCACTTGATGTCATGTCTTCCTCCTTGGCCATTCACGATTCTGCTCTGGCTTTTGTATTTTGCAGGAGCTCAGTCTTGGTAATTGTTGTTGGAGCTGGAAGTCCCGAATTGTCCCTAAAGTGCCCAAATCTCAGTTCTCAAAGAACAAATTCTGAGTATCACTAACTTGTTTTAAGGACTAACCTTCTGTTCTTTAGGGAATTACTCATGATGCCACAGAAAAATATAACACAATCAGAGATAGAGGTTAGATTTCTTCTCCAAAGTCAGGAAGAAAGGGGACTGGATTCAGTTTTCAACAGCAGGGATTTAGGGTGCACTCAAAAATGTCTGGTCGGTAGTTAGAGCCTATGTGTTAGTTCCCTATAGCTTCTGTAACACAGTACCGTGACCTGAATGACTTAAGATAACAGACTTGAATTGTCTTTTAATTCTAGAGATTAGAAGTCCAAAATCAAGGTATCCACAGGGCCATGCACACTGTAAAACCCGTAGGGGAATCCTTTTATGCCTCTTCCTACCTGCTGGGCTTTGCCTGCAGTCCTTGGTGTTCCTTGGCATATAGATGCGTAACTCCAGTCTCTGCCTTTACCACCACATGACTTTCTCCTTGTGTTCCTCTGTCTCCACGTGGCTATCCCCTTATAAGGGGACCTGTCCTATTGGATTTAGTTCCAGGATGACCTCATCTGAACTAAAGATCTTCAGTGACTCTATTTTCAAATAAGGTGACATTTGGTTTGAGGTCCTGGCAGTAAGGACTGGAGCATATTTTTATGTAGGAGGATACCATTCAACCTAGAGCATTGATACATTGAGAATGATACAAACCACCCCCGAGAATAGGCAGCTTCTTAGGCAATCTTTACAAGCAAGAATGCTGACACTGTAGGGAGAGGTCCTAGGAAGAAAAGGGAATATTCCATGTTAAGGGAGACAGACTTTGTAGCTCTGGAGAAACCATATACCTGAAATTAATTCCTGACAATCAACCCTGAATCTGTTACCATTTTTTTTTCTTCTAAACACTTGCTTCTAATTATGCCCCTTTGATGTTTGCACCTCTCAAATATCTTGAAACTAAGTTCATTTCCATTTCTCACACTTTCAACATTGTTAACACAAGCTGAACAGAATTTCATTCTTCCAGGCCTTTTTGGTTAGTCAGATCCTACAGAAGCCTAATAATTTTAAGTTGCTCTTTTCTTCAGTCGTCTTCTCAGCTGGCAGCTTTCCTAGCACTAAAAATCACACCTTGTACCTCACAGAGCAGGAACAAAGATGTGGCCACCTATGTGGTTTGTGAAGGAACTTCTGACACATTTAATTTCATCTGGAAGCTGGGTGTCTGTGTCAGTGACTTTGTTCAAAATGGCTCCAGGGAAACCTGAGTTCGGTCTTTATAGCTTTTCCTTGTATTGTACACTTTGTTTTTCCATTTCTTTCACAAAGCACAACATGGAAAGAAGCCCACGGTTTTTGCACCTTTTATATAAGCTTTTTGGTGATTAAAACCCTAGGGTGTTGAGTTAGTGTAAATGTTAAAAATGTGTACCTAGAGTACAGTAAGAGCTTTCTCACTATGCATTTTTCAAAAGAGTAGTGAATAATGCTGGATTGAAAACTCTGGGAGGCTAGGGCCCTCTGATTATAGCCCATGTGGTGATATTATACGTTTTCCCGAACCTTGCTGCATTAATGCCTTCACGTCATTTCTGAGAAAGAGAAGAATACTCAGCTCTCCTACGAGCCTCGGGAACAATGGGAACTTAGTGAACAGTAACTATTAAAATACGGACATATATTAAGTATCTCTTTTTATTAAGATGCTTTGACATCTTGAGGTCTCGCTGACACTGAAAGGGACTTACCCTCCCAAAGTCTGATAATTCTGAGAGCTGGCAAATGACTTGCCTGCCACAAGTGTGCCTTTCATATGCAAACCAAGCAACCTAGAGCCTATGCCTCCTCTATCTTTCTCTCACCCTGGGACCAGCATCCCTGGCCCTAAGCACCCTAGGGCTAGGTATCTGATAACTCAGGGTGGAATGTGCTGAAATTATTCAAATTAGCCAGTCCTAAACCCGTTTAACCTGCTTACCCTACCTTGCCCATTTCTTTCTGCAGAAAACCACAATAAAAGCTCTTGCTCATATTTTCCCCTTACCATCTTTGCCTCTTGACCAATGCTGAGGCTTCAGTGCATGGCTGTGTATGACATGCTGAACCTCCTGTTTCTAGGGATCTGTGTGTTTAAAACGTCTCCCTTCTAGTAAGTATCTCTGTATGTTTCCATACCTGATTAGAACAAACCCCAGGTACATTTGAGAACAGAGCACATGAAGATTCACTCAAAATTCACTCCAATCACTCTAACGTGCCTTTCATTACTTGTAGCCAACTCTACAACTAGGTCAAGGATGGCTTTGACCAGGCTTCCTCAAAAGAAGAGACTTTGCTGGGCATTCTCATTATGGCTTAGTGAACTGGTGTCCATGAGGATGCGGGTTTGATCCCTGGACTGGCTCAGAGGGCTAAGGATCTGGTGTTGGCATGAGCTGTGGTGTAGGTAACAGATGTGACTTGAATCCCATTTTGCTGTGGCTGTGGTATAGGCTGTAGCTCCAAATTTGACCACTAGCCTGGGAACCTCCATATGTCACGGGTAGGCTCTAAAAAAAAATTAAAAAAAGACATTGCTTCCATCTCTTGGCTATTGTAAATAATGCTACAGTGAACAAAGGGTACATGTGTCTTTTTGATTTGGTGTTTTCTTTCTTTGGGTAAATATCCAGGAGTGGAATTGCTGCATCACATGGTAGTTCTATTTTTATTTTTTAATTTTTATTTTAATTGTTTCTAATTACTTTGAAAGTTAGCTGTTAAAAAATGAAATATTTTCCTTTTTGACAACACGGATGCACCTAGAGGGCATTATGCTAGGTGGAATAAGTCAAATAGAGAAAGACAAATACGGTATGTTATCTCTTATATGTGGACTCTAAGATACAAAGCAAATGAACAAACATAACAAGACAGGATCAGAGGCGTAGATACCAGAGAACAAACAGATGGTTGCCAGAGGGGAGGGGAAGGGAAGCGGAGGAGAGAAGTAGGTGAGGGAGATTAAGAGGTACATACTTCCAATTGCAAAATAAATGAGTCATAGGTATGAATGTATAATGTGGGAAATATAGTCAGTAACTATACCTGTCTCTTATGGTGGCGTATCATAACTACATCTATCAAGATGGCCATTTTGGAATGTACAGAAATATTCAATCACTAGGTTATGTGCTAGGAACTAATGTTATGTTGTAGGTCAACTATACTCCAAAAACAAGCAAACTGATAGAAATAGAGATCAGATTTGTGGTTACCAGAGGCAGCAGGTGAGGGGCAGGGTGAATGAAGTAAGGTAGTTAAAAGATACAGGCTTCTAGTTACAAGGTAATGAAAACTAGGGAACAACATGATAAGTATAATTAACCCTGCTGTACGTTATATGTAAAAGTTGTTGAGAGTAAATCCCAAGAGTTCTTATCACAAGGAAAAACATTTTTTTCTCTGTCTTTAATTTTGCATCTATAGGAGATGATAGATGTTCATTAAACTCCCTGTGGTAACCGTTTCATGATGGATATAAGTCAGATCATTATGCTGTACAACCTTACACCTATACAGTGACATAGGCCAATTATATATTAATCAAACTAGAAGGAAAATAAAGGAGAAGGATACCCAGTATGTATTCTGAACCTTGTGCCTGAATCAGAAAAATCACTGAGTCTTATCGTTGGGCTATTCTCAAGGATATAACATGGCACAGAGAAAGGCCTTACTGGAATTGATGATCTGGGTCTGTTTCTCTGGCTGCTATAGGCTTCTTTTATTTTTATTTCTTCATAGTTGACTTACAATGTTGTGCCAATTTCTGCTCTACAGCAAAGTGACCCAGTCATACATTATATATGCAGTATTTTTCTCGTATTATCTTCCATAATGTTCTGCCCCAAGAAATTGGATGGAGTCCCCTGTGCTTTATGGTTGGACCTCATTGCTTATCGATTCTAAATGTAATAGTTGGTTCTACTACCCCAAACTCCCAGTCCATCCCACTTCAACCCCTCTTCCCTCTTGGCAGCCATAGTCTGTTCTCTGTGAGTCTGTTTCTCTCATGTAGGTAGGTTCATTGTTCCATATTTTAGATTCAACATGTAGGTGATATCATATGGTATTTGTCTTTCTGTTTCTGACTTACTTTGAACAGCATTCCCTTCTATTCTGCTCTCCCTTAAAACTGTTCACTTCGGGGCTGAGACCAAGTAAAGCCAACTGGGTGCCTAGGGCACACATTTTAAGGAGGTGTTCACTGTCCAGATTAATCAAGGGAGGGTGAGTATGTGCCTTTAAATTTTGCACCTCACCTGCTTTGCCTGCTTCCCTGAGTTCCAGACCCTGATTCTCACTACTGGAACAATCTAAACCTTAAAAGTTTTGACTTTGATTTTGCACTGTGCTTTTACGCTTGGATAAATCGTGTCCAATGGTCATCAGAATTATCCAGGAATTAAATTGAAACTGGGCATGATTCTTACCCTCTAATACATATTAGGCTAAAATTAATAAGACAAGTACTAGATACATTGTTCATCCAAATATAGTCAGAGCGGATACATCTCTAATACGGATTTTGGGATCATGGCAGCAAAAGCTAGACGGACGTGTCCTGGCATCTGTCTTTACAGAAAAAACTTTTTGAGTAATAAAAGCATGCATGGGCAAAGAGAGAGGCAGTCACCCTTCTTTTGTGTTACTAAGAACGTGGTTCATTCCGCTGCTCTGTGTAGTTGTTTTTCTTTTTTTTTTTGGTTGGTGGGGGGCCACATCCATGGCACATTGATGTTCCCAGGCTAGGGGTTGAATTGGAGCTACAGCTGCCGGTCTATACCACAGCCACAGCAACACGGGATCCCAGCCGCATCTGCGAACTACATCACAGCAGATGGCAACGCCAGATCCTTAATCCAATGAGTGAGGCCAGGGATCTAACCCCCATCCTCATGCATCCTAGTCAGGTCCGTTAACTGCTGAGCCGCTAAGGAAACTCCTGCTGTATGTAGTTTTATGCAGTACTCAGATTGTTTATGTGTCTCTTCCTTGATGGACTGCTCAAGGGTGGGAAACGTTCTCAGTCTTCTCCATTTCTCCAGGTTCTCGGACATACCAGACACTCAGAAAAATCCATGCAAGGAAAATGCTTTATAGAATTAAGTTATTTTTAAAGCATTTTCGAAGTATGTATTTTCCCTGTAAGTATATAATTCTGTGAAACTGTGGAGACCGCATATCCTTTCTTCCATCTCTCAATACAGGGGCACTACCAGCAGATCCATAGTGGAAGATTCATTTTTCTGATAAAGTCCTTGAAGGCAAAAACATGTATTTTCTGCTTTGCATAGATCTCCCAAATCATCCAACAAAGGAGTGTGAATTTATTGATTTTCCCTCACCTTGGTGAGGGAAAAGAACAATCTATAAAACTATCATTTTGTGAATATTTAACTCTACATTACTATGCATTCCGCATCTTGTGGCGAATATCAACTCTGCGCATTGGTTACCTCCCCGTTTCCATTTTTAAACTAAATCTCGTCTTTGGGAATGGTGGCCATCATGCATATCTTCTTTTGTTGTATTTTTTAAATTGAGTAAAAAAATATATGGTAAGGTAAATGACATAGTCCTAGGATTTCAATGTGATATTTGAACAAAGGTATGATATTCACAAGATGCAATGGAGCGTGTGTCTACTTATCTAGCTGTGCAAACTTAGGAGCCTGATAACAATGGCAATGAAGCATTTTGTGCATGAGTGATTCTTCAGGGCTCTTCTAATAGCTGTGGTTGGAGACTTGCACTTGGAGATCAGAGTTTTATGCTGAATAAAACTGCCAACTTTTAGCTTCTGTACTTATCTGCATTCTGACCTGAAGCCTTCCCTCCTGCACCCATCTTGGACTGGCCTCTGAATCTTATTCCTCTCCTTATTATATGACCCACCCTTGCACTACTCACCTGTGTATGTTCATTTGTATTAAATTTCTATGAATCTGTCTGAATGATTACGTTCTGAAAGATAAAATAACACAAAGATATCTGCCTTTAACTACATAGTCAGTGTGTTTATATTCATGACTATCTTGCCTTTATTCCTCCTCATGGTTGTTGAAATGTCTGCATCTTTCACTTACAACCATTTTATCCATTTTGATTTATCTTTAAGTGTCCTGTCAATTCTTTATTCAAAAGATGTTCCTTCCAGAATTAGGCTCCTTAGCCAGGCATACAAAACCAAATGTAATCTGAAGCCATATCGCGCATCTTGCTTCTTGACCCAGTGTTGCAGCCAGAACAGTGATTCCTGCCCACGTCCAACCACAAGCTCTCCTATGCGTCTTTGACTCCCTCCTCTACCAGAAATGCTCTTTACTTGGTCAGCTTCACCTGACCACTTTTAGATCCAGTATAAATCTTTTGGACATTTCATGCTTTCCTCTGAGCTTGGGACACATTGCTTTGTATAAAAATGCTTCTGTGTTTCCTCCTGTGTTCTAAGATGCCAAGTACCTCTGCTTTGAGGGCTAAATCTGAACGTTTGTTTGCTCAGGACTGTGCAACAAAATGTAGAGACACAGGAGTATGTATTTGTTGAATTGAAAAGGGTTGCTCCATTTTAATTGTGTGGAGTTTACCCTGAACCAAATATAGGACTTCAGCACCAATTACAGTTTGTGGACTTGGCCAGCATTATGCCAACGTGTTTCACACAAAAGACAGGACAATGTATGTGGTAGAAGGCTGGAGTCCTGAGTTGTGCTGCCTGAGGACACACAGGGGCTCTACAACTCCTAAGCTAAGTGCCTTTGGACAAGACATTGAACCTCTCTGAACTTGAGTTTCCTGACCTGTAGAATGTGGAGAATGATTGCGTGTAACCACTGTCATTCCTTATTTTGCCTATTTCCTCATTATTTAAGGTAAAAAAAATACTAATTATGAAACTCCATTAGATTCACACACTTCCTCCTTTGCATCTGAACAGGTATCAGTATTTCTCAGTCTGGGGACTCACTCTGTTTTTCAAGATGCAAGTCAATTGATTTCTGAATTCGGAGTATCATGAGCCCAAATATTTTTAAAAAGTTCCCACCTTCTTTCCTCTGAAAACTTTATAACTAGGGCGCTCCCTTTTTCTTCCAGGTCTTTCTGCCTATCTCTTTCACTTTGCCCACACATTTCAGAATCTCCTCTTTCCTGAAGGCAGGAGCATTCTGAATGAAGAGTTCTTATTAGAATGGATGGACATTATAAATCACACTGAGTTAAGTAAAATGTAAAAGAAAAACACAGTACAAGGTTTAGCCTGGACAAGGAGTCAGTGGCACTCCTCCTGGCAGAAGAACAGAGCAAGTGCAATAAATTTTAACATTGAGGGGCATTGTCCCTCAAGCTATTCTCCATGGTTCAGACTAACTTGTCTACTTTTACTTCTTTGTGACAGATTTTTGGGACTCTTAACTTTGTTACCTTTCACTATCTCTGATATATTTCTCATGCTTCTCAAAGAAGAGAGACATGCCTTCCTAATTTGGGAATGTAGACTATATCGTAGTGAATACCGTGTACTTTGGAGCCAGATACTAACTTTGTCGCTTACTTGAAAGGTGACCTCGGACACATTTGCTTGACCGCTTTGTACCACAATTTTCTAATCTGTAAAATGGGGTGTCAATCATAGTAACTCCCTGGTGGGATATGAGAGTTAAATTCGTTAAAGCGTTTGAGGCATTTAAAACCGTTACCTGAGACTTGACAAGTGTCGCTTTGCTATTATTATCACCTGAGCTCACATGTCTAGCAAGGCAAAGCACCAACTGAGTGGGAAGATCTATTTTCTGATCTTTAAATTCAACTTTAAGCCTGAATACCTTTCCCTAGAATTAAGTCAGACCGTTCTAAACATCTGTCCTGAAGTCTGTCCTTCGTTAAATTACATTTGTTGATTCTTCTCAATTGATTTCTTGATTCCCATCCTTGTACCTCTTGCCCTTGGCTCGCATCATCTTCCATTTGCATAACAGCTAATTAAGCCTGGATATTCCCAAGCCTCTCTTTACCTCCCAATCTAGATCATTCTGTGATGAGGAAAGGAGTGTTGATGCAGATTGCAACTGACAGTGTGTACCGAAGTGGACATTTATTGACTTCTACTAACTATGCACACTCATTCACATAATTACCATTCATAGTCCACACACCCTGATGGCCAAATCTCAAGGTGAGGTGACGAGGGGAGGGGTTTAATTTCTTGGGGAGCTTTTCTTCTAAAATATTCTACTGTCCCTCTCCTTCCGCATTAATTATCTTAGTCCCATAATGGCAGCCCTTTATTTTTCCAAGTATGAAATATGTATGGCACAAGACACATCTTTAGACATTTAATCTGGGTCAAGTTTAGTTACCTTCAGTGGGACAGTGTTCAGCGTTCAGCACCATGCTGCAAGGATTTGCAAGGATTCTGGGAGCAGTGGTGCGTGCAGAAAGGGGGTAGAGGTGCCCTGTAGGCTGGAGACATCTGTCCAAATGTTAGCTGTTGAGCTTCATCCAGGAATGATGTCAGAGGTTACAATTAGCTAGTACAAGGTGACCAGGAATGGAGCGGGCAGGGGAGGGGTGTGTGAGTGTGGTGTGCAACCTAGGGTAGTCAGTTTCAGAAGGGCTGGTGAAGGAACCAGCTATGATTCCCTTAGGTTCTAGAACACTTAGAGTGTTTTGAAAGCCTCACCTAGAGTGGGAAGAAAGTTGATAGGGACACTAAGTCATTCCAGTCTCTTCTTCTGGTCTTCCCCCTGGGTCTCTGTGTTACACAAGTAACTCTGCCATACATGCTTTTAGATTCTTTGGTAAAATGAACAAATGTTTTTCTAAAAAGATAACACTTTTGATGAATTCGGGTCATTGCTTTGTCCATGTGATTAACTTAACGTTTTCTCTTGGTCACAGAAAACACACACACACACACACACACACACACGCATGATAGAATATACTGAAATCCATTTGTGTGGTAGACCATGGTCCGGCCTTTTACAGGAATTGCCTTATATGAGGGCCACTTTAAGCCCATAGTTAAAGCATCTTTGTGCACCTTACAAAAAGAGTGCACCCAGCCCTGCACCAGGGTAGGCCTGATTGGATTTTAGCTTATTCAGCAATTGGCTGGATGCATTATGCAGGGCTTACCCCACATAGCCATGGTAAAAGTCCTGATTATCTGGTACAGTGCAAGTGAGGTCACCCCTCCCCAGCCAAATGGGAGGAGAGCCAACCAGGCTGCTGCCCTGGGCTCCCCTGATACATCCCATATCCCACATTCCACATCACATCGGATGGCTTACTTCAGGTGCAAAGCATGGGTCCCCAAAATCTGAACATACCTTGGTGCTCGGTGACCAAAGCAAAGGGGAGCCACTTCCATGACAGTCTCCAGCTTTTCTATATTTATTGATTGGAAAGTACATTTAGTTGGCAAAGAAAATGAAATAGAATCTGAGCAGTCATTTCTCCCCACCTACAAACCGAGATCAGTTCTTTGTTTTCCCTTAGCTCAGGAACCCATTGTCAGTGTCTCTGGACTGGTTTATCTTTGTCTTGATTTACCTCATCCTGTTAGCTCCCAGACTAATGACTCCTTCTGTATTGAGTGATACCTGGATCTAAACACTAATCTAGTTCTGCTACTAAACCACAATACATACATAGGATAAATGATTCATCATTTCTGGACTTTATTTTTTTATCTGTAAAATTGAGTAGTATAAAGATCCAAAGAGATTAACAGTGTGAAAATGCTGTGAAACTCTAAAGATCAGTGCTAAGGACTGACCAGAAAGAGTTAATTTAGCCTAAAGTTAAAGTAGAACAATTTACTCACTTTTCTATCATTCCTAGACACAGTTTGAACATCTATTAAGTACTGAAGAAATAAATCATTTTCAACTGTCAAATCCATATGCAGTTGATTTCAAATCTTAATTGTATTTGAATGAGGAATCAATACATATAACTGCACCAACATTACCGTGCTGAAAATCTGGGCATGTTTCTGATGCTTTCATAATATATTTCAATTTTTGCATTACTTTTCCATTATTATCCCATATTTTTGAAAGGCTTCTTTGAGCACTGCAAAGTAGCACAAATCCCAAATGAATGGTAACAACTATTTGTTTCGATTTCAAGCTGCATTTGTTAGAATGTTCTGCAGCAACTCCTGGTTCCAGCCTGTCTCTGGAAAGGAGATACCAACAATTCTTTCTAAAAAATCTATTTCATCTTGTTCCTTCCTGGATAAAAAGGTGTCCCTCTTTCCCAGATTGCATTATTACCAGTGACAACCAGAGTTCTTCATATTTTGGCTACACAGTTACTTTACAAAGCCCTCTTTTCCAGTTTTAGAATATATCCGTTTTTTTTCCAGCCAGGCTGAGCACCTCACAATCTCACTCAGAAGTTGATTTTTTCAGTGGTATCTTTGGCCATTTTGATCTCACCCAGAATGCCTGCATCGCGCTATTTCTATAACTGATCTGACCCACTGCATAGAGTCCAACTCAAACCCAAACTCCACTCTGGACTCAAGGCCTTTCAGGTTGCTCGAGTTGTAGTCGCCTCTCCACTTGGTAAAAATTTGACCTCTGGAACACATTGCCTGGACAGTCTCTTGATTTCTAAGATGACACTGCCATTGGGTAGTGGTGTCATCAATGCCAAGGTCAAGTCCAGGTGGATCCTCAGACCAGCCTGGTGACTCTTTCCGTCACCCTGAGTCCAGTTCTTCATTTCCTAACCAGTGGAACTTCACTGTGATCAGAATCAAGCCCACCAATAAGATGATAATTTACCAGCTTCTAGTTTTAAGAGACTCAAAAACAAGACAAAACACAGAGCGGACATAAGATGGCAAAGGTCCAGGTGGCAATGAGGGAAACAGGACAAATAGATGCAAAAAGATAGGTGACAGCAAAACCGGAGGTAAGCTTCAAGGTCATTTTTCTATAATGGTCTGCTGAAAAATTTTTCAAGGGGTACTTGCATTTTAAGACTCTAGCATGTCTACTTTATGTTATCTAATATATGAGTGGATTATAGTCTAGGAGGAAATTTTAACTCCTATTGGAACGTATAATTCAGGTTATAAAGATCTCAAAACATTTAGAGGTTTAATCCACATGAACCTGATCAGTTCCTAGTAATTCCAGTTTTGAGACAAGGCAAGCACGTGAATCTTCTTTGTTGGACATTTGGTGTGGATATTTATTCAGCATAGTTTCCCCCATAAGAAAATTCTAATTTTCTATGCTCTTTTTTTTTTTTTTCTCCTCACTATCTTTTCATGCTATTGAGGGAGATGAGTTAACTTGTGACTCTGGAGGAGGTCTTGTGAGCCAGCTTGGCCAGTCAGTGTATTCCAATTCCCCTGAGCGCAGTGGCTGAACGAAGGCAGGGTCCTCTCCACATTGGCCCAAGGAGGCTCAATGTCAAGAAATGTACTTGAAAATTTTGGAGAGATACACCTACCTTGTATCAGTTAGGTTTCTACCACAGAAACAAAACCAATATGATGGTTGGATGTGTGGTTAGATGGATGAATACATAGATGATGGATAGATAGATAGATAGGTAGATTTCAAGTGATTGGCTTACATGGTTGTGGGAGCTGATAAGTCCAAAATCTGTAGGGAAAATGGGAGGCTAAAAACCCTCAGGCATGAGCTGCTACTGCAGTACAGAGTCAGAATTTCTTTTGCCTTAAGAAAATCCCAGTTTTTCTTCTTAAATCCTTCAACTGCTCAGATGAGGCCCACCCACATTATTGAGGATTATATCCTTTAAAATATCTTTTTAAAGACAACTGACTCTACACATTAACCACATCTGCTCTTGAACCTGCTTATAAGGTATCAACCATGTGGTCATTTTCCAAATTTCTTTTTTAAAAGTGAAAATGTTTAGGAGTCTATTGATAGAACTGGTCAGAGCCAAGACTTCATGTTAGGATTTCAAACCAAGTGTGGACATTCTGTAGCCAGATATTTTTAAAATAATGATCTCTGGATGGAGTTTCTAATGTCTCTCTTTTTTTGTGGAATTTTCTGTGACCAACAGGGATTTCCTGTCATCTAAATATTCTAATTCAGGGTGCCCCCTAGCGTTACCATAGAGTGTGGTAAGTGTCTATGTAAACAATTTGTGCCACCCCAAATCAGTGTGTCTGTAACATCCTCACGGGCCAGTTTCTCAGGAAGCTGTGAAAGGAATACCAAGCCCACAAAGGGGGAATGGTTAGTTTGCCAAGTCACCCTCCTGAGACTAGGGTCCAACCATGAGGCCTGGCATAATCCCATATTCTCCACCCACTGAGCACATCTGTTCACGGTTGACCCCATGTGGTGAGAGGTGGGTGGGAAAAAGATGACAGAATGCTCTGAGAGAAACAGAGACTGGGATCCAGGTGGATCTTGGTCCTCTCTCAGGGTACTTTACTCCAGGGCACTGCCGGCTCCATCCAGCTAGCCCTAGGCACCAGAGTGAGACCAGAAGCAAAATTAGAAAATTTTGAGAAAGGACCTTCAAAGCACCAAGCCCCCCGAGGCAAAGGCCATGCTTGCATAGTTCTAAGGGGGATACTTTTCTGATGTCCATCTTTTTTTCCTTCTGTCAGTTCCCGTGATGGTCAGAGCCAAAGCTCATTTCTTTTTTACTTTAATTTGGCTTTCTCCCAGAATAGTAAATCTTTTTTTTGTAAATTATGTATTTTTAAAAAGCACTCTTCATCCCATAAAGCTACTATCCCTCATCACATGTGCATATGCATGTGTGCGCGCGCGCACACACACACACACACACACACACAAATAGCATTCTTGTTAGAATAACTCAATTCAGAGATGAATAGAGAGGATTAAGTATAGTGCTCATCCTATATTCTGCTCTTACAGTAATTGATATAACATCAGTGAGATTTTACCGGCAAAATTGATTCAAATCAAACCAGAAAAATTCAGCCTCAAGAAATGAAAATGAGCTAAAAGATGGTAAGCAAAGAATAATAATATGTGGCAATGTCTTCAAATTACTCATATTTTGGGCTTTATGTAATTTGAAGTTGCAGAAAAATGTTTAACATGGGTGGATTTTGTTTTAATGCAATGTGTTTATTAATGATTGGGAAGCAGCAGTGAAAGCACGATGATGCATTTTTCAGGGATGTTAAACTGGAAGGCATTAAAAATATTTGGGAAGACTTACAAATAACACAAACAAAGTGACAGAGGATGGAAGGGAAAACAAAGATATTTCAGAAATATACAAAGCAGTTGTGTCTGTAGGAAAATATAATTGGAAGCAAGGAGTCCTTAGATAGGATCTTGGACCTGTGATGCCTCACGAGATTTGGGGTCAGTGACACAGGGTATTCAAAGTGAACTGTCAGAAGTATCAGCCAATTAATAAAATAGTACTATATATTTTCTATTTTTTTTATAGTGGGACCATATACCAACCTTTAGGAAACATGCTTTCTTTTCTCATTGGATGGAGAATATTTTAAGACAACCACATTGTACAACCTCCAGGGCTCCTTTTTGGTAACCCTTTCATAGTCTGTTGCAAATTGTGCCTCCTGGAGTCGTGCAGTGGACACCCTGCAAGACTTTACTGCCTTGATTTTAAATAAAATGTGCATTGTCATTTCAGGGTTCTCCCCAGTGTCCAGGGATATTTGCATGATAATACAGCATCTTGAATGTACAAAGTGTCCAGTTGGGTTATGTCAAACAATCATTTACTGTGAATGATATACATATTCAAATGCTTTGCATTAGACCATAATCTGAATGATTTACTAACTATTTTTCTGGAAGAAATGGACAGTAGGGATATCTCCTATGTTACTCTGTGCAGGTTTTATAGGCTTGTAGAATTTTAGGAAGTGATTTCTGCTTATATATTTAATTAGACTTCACATTCCTGTTGACTTCTAATTAATTCACTGGGAAAATGCATCCACTGATTCCCAGCCTGGAAGGAGGTCTCCTTGTAATCTGTGTCAGCTTGGTGTCTCCTAGACCTTTTGGAAGAATCGGTGCAAGGTCCCCTTGATGGAGCTTTGGAATTTTCAAGTTGTGGCGAAAGCCCCATTTTAAGCACATACAGAATATTTATCTTCTGCTATGAAAATACTTTTATTGGATGTGTAACTTTGCATTATTTTAAAACTAGGTATCTAATCATTACTTACAGACCTTCAATTTTCACATATATTATTGAGAAATATTAAATATGCTTTCTTTCAGCATTAAAATTTCTTCTTTCTGATAGAGTCCTAAAGTTAGTTCACAGAAAAATTAAAATATCCCCAGAATTTAGAACTGTTTTTGGAGGATTCGGTTAATAACATTCATACATACACAAACAGGCTTGACTAACACTATCATTATATTTAGAGGCGGTTGAATGAATCAATAAGGACAGAGCTTCGTGAAGCTTAGAAAATTGATGTGAGAGTGTAGAATTAATCTGTGTTCTCTCATTAGTCCAAGGGGAAGGTGCTTCATGAGGGTCTGGCTCCACATCCAGTGTGTATAGTCCAGTGGAAATGAGTCCATAGGCACTCAAAGGTCAATGCCACTGTCATCAAAATTAAGCAACCTCGTTTCTCTTGTCAGAGTCTGAGCATATCCTAACTTCTCATGTTCCTATTTAGGATGGTGAGAATATATGCTGACAGGACAATGAGAACATTCTGACTTGCTCAGTTTTCTATCTCATTAATTAATGATATGGCATCAGTGTTCTACATCAGTTTACTATGATTTTAGTTAATTGAGGTATGTACTAAAGTTCAGTCAGCTCTAGGTTCCTTGATAGGAGACGTGTCTGTATTAAAGGTGGAGATCAGGCATTTGACTATGAGACTTTGACAGTATCACTGTGTCCCACACTTAGTCCATGCATCTCACGCCAGGCCTAGCCTGGATATTTAGTGATCTTTTTTGCCTTATCTGTGTTCCGTTATTACTGCAGAAACGGATGCTGTGTGTTTGTGTGTGTCTTATCATTGAGAAGACATGGTTGCCAGTTGATTTGTATGCTGGACACAAGCAATCAGAGAGGTTCCCCACCCCGTTCCCTGTTCCTGGAATGTGCAGTCTGCCCACTGTTCCCACGCTAGGAGCTGTTTCAAAGACGCAGCCTTGAGAAACCAAAGTGTTACTTAGACCTTCTGGACTAAATACCTGACTGAACCCAGGTCATGCCTCTCTCTAAACTTTTAAGATCTTAGTGGGCAGATGTGGAGACGTGACCGTTGGGCTGTTCAGTGGGAAACCAAGGTGTGGAAGATTGTGAGTGAGCCTTTGTGGACAGGATATGAGGAAGACATCTGGGTTGGTCTGCAAGAGCTTAAGGCAGTCCTTACTGTTTTCACATCCTGGCTTATAAGGTCTTGATACCTACTGGAAATCAGGACACTGATGCCTTAGCTTGAGTACAAACCCTAGAAACTGACCCACTGGTAGATACAATAGATCAGGTGCATACAGAAACGAGCTACAATAGCTCCTGGGTAGGACGACGTATTGCCAAGGATGCAGGATTGCCCTTGAAATACAGTAACTTGGTTACTGCAGTAACAGCATGTCCTCTGTTGTACACAACACCCCATGCAACTCTTTAAGGAGTCTGGGACCATTCACTCGAGTTCTCAACAGTTGAGGGACTGAGAAATTGAAAATATTTCCCCATCTCCAGAGAGTTATGAGTATACCTTTGCTTATGTGGACACCATGTCTGGCCTAACCCAAGCTTTCCCTTGCTGCATGCAAACCAGGCTGCCACTATTATGGGGATTAGAAAAGCTAAGTAGCATGTACAGATACCTTCATCAAACAAGCAAGGTTTGGGAGGTCATATTTCAAAGGTCATGATGTGCAAAAATATGCCATTGAGTAGGGTTCCATGTCTCCTATAACCAACAAGTAGCAAAATTGGTAGATAAAAATGGAACATTAAAATAGCAGATTAAATCATTATCAGGTAAAATTGCCTTGGCCAGGTGGACTAGAGTCCTGTCCCAGGCTATAATACATTTGAATGATCAGTCAGTAGTGCCTGTTGCTCTACAGGCCAAACTGGGGTCCCTGCCTGGACACCCAACATCTTAAAGGTATGCAAATTTTTGGAAAAAACCGTCACCCAGACTCTCACTGTGGATCAGTGTGCTATACTGCTTGATTACACCAAGCCCCACAACTCCTGGGAAAGGCATTATTTACTGGAATGTGCAATGAGACATCCCATGGAGATAAATTATTTGATACCCCTGGGTGAGGGAGGACTACTCAGTTTCCACTGGGATCCTGTTATCCTGCTGCAATCTGGACCAGAGGAAATGCATTATACTTGGAATAGGCACAGTCAAAAGAATAGAAAAGAGAGGTCCTGGTCTGGCCCATCCTGCCCCTGGTCCATCTCCCCTGAGACTGCTGCCTTGCCCAGACTACAACATGTATGGTATGCACAACCAGGTCAAGTTCCTAAAGCTTCCCACCTCCGTCTCCCCAAGGTCAGGTGCGTATGATCTGTTTTCCACTAGTCCATCATCCGACTGCTGTCTTTGTTTCCTCTGTCGGCCTGGGCGACATTGCAGCACACATAGAAGCTTTGCCAGATTCACCCAATAGGCCTCACGTGATAGCTAACAGAGACTGTCCTTACTAAACACTAAATGTTTCGAACAAGAAAAGCTGTCCAAAATAGGATGGCCGTGGACATTATTACGGCCTCTCAAGGAGGCATCTATGCCGTTATCCAAACAGAATCTTATTTATTCATTCCTGATGAGTCTGCTACTGTAGCATCTTTATTAAATCACATGAGGATACAAGTGAAAACCTGGAATGATCCAGCCCCCAGCCTAGGAGTTTTAATAAATCAGTGGTTCAGATCATGGGGCTCTTGATAGGAAAAAATTGTTCCTTATTTTGGAGGTCATTATCTTAATCTGTGTTCTTCCTTGCCTGTGCTGTATTTTTGCCTGGTATCTGCCTCCAGTGCAGCCAGATAGCCAGCAAAGGAGCCACCTCTGAGGTAGTGAGACCCCTAGTTGATCTCTCAGGGCACATTACAGAAGAAGGGGGCATGCTGTCTTTGGAAGAGCAGGTCAGGCGGGGTGGACTGTTGGAGGAGGTCATGGAGAGGACATGATTGGAGAGCTAGACCAGGGCACTTGGAGGCTCCTCACCCCGCCCCTGTCCTCGGAATGGACATTTCACCCCACGTTCCCAAGTGGGAGCTGGTATCAAGGATGTAGCCTTGAGGGAGTAGGATGGTGTTGAGACCGTCTGTATTGAATACGTGACTGAGCCCAGTTAAGGCCTCTCTGTACATGTTTAAGATTCTATCCTGCAGATACTGAGATCTACTTCCATCCACTCAGGGCAAGTCTCATATGTAAGCTCCCTTGCCTATCAAATGGGCACCTTCCAGTCTGGAGAGGTCTGCCTCTTTCTTTGGTCTCTCCTTGCCCTCCACATACAGGGGCTAATTTGTGTGTGTTTGGATGGGGGAATATACATGACTTTCCAACTGAATTTTCAATCTATTGGAAATCTGTTTGAGATAGGATAAAGTTTATTATTAAAACTAGCTTCTTTTTCTTTTAACAAACTTTGATTCAACATGTTTATATCTATGAAGTTATTTAACTACTGATCCAAAAATATTTCCATAGCTGTTTAATAAAAAAGGTCTTATTGTACTGTGATTCCAGACTTCACAACAATCTCTATGTAATTCTGGCATTGCTTTAATTATGAGCTCTTTCAGACATGATGGATTGCACACTGTGGAGGAATGACAGACAGGTCTGGCGAGCTATCCTTCCGACACACTCAGTGCATTTATAAAACCTGGTTCAATGTAGTTAATCCTTTAATTCCCCCACCTCTCTCATCTAATATGCATGCATACATATATACATTCATAATGTCTAAACTTTTTACTAAAAAATAAGATACACGAAGAACACCAATTATAAATACAAAGTTCAGAGACTTTTCAGAAAGTAAATATACCTGTAACCACAACCCAGATCAAAAAATAGAATATTGTTAGCAACCTGAAAATGCTCCATATGCTCCTTCTAGTCGCTGCCCCTCCAAAGTTAACTACTATCTTAAAATACCATCAGTTAGTTTAGGCCAATTTCAAAATTTGTAGAAATGGAATCACACGTTATACATTCTTTTGTAGCTTCTTTCTTGCTCTTAACCTGTGTCTGAAATTCACCCATGTTATTGCATGTCACAGTGTTGTTTATTCTTGCTGTGTATGTTTCACTTTTATGAATCTCCTATTGATGAAAATGTGGATTGTGTTTTGTTTTTAATTACTAGGAATAGTACTGCTGTTACTGTTTCCAAAGGTCTACATTTCTAGTGGGTATATACACCTGGATATGGAATTGCTGGGTCATCAGATAAACTTTTGCTAAGTTTTAGTAAATGCTATCAAAACATTTTCTAAAGTGGTTTACGAATTTACATTCCCATTAGCACTGAATGAGTTTTAGTTGCGTAATAGCCTCTGTGGCACTTGGTATTTTCAGGTTTTTTTAAACTTTAGGACATTTTGATTTTTGCATCATGTCTTCTAATTGTAGTTTTAATTTGCAATTTTCTGATGATTGATGATGCCTACCCTAGCACCCTCTCACATTTATTGGGCCATTTGGATTGTGTAATTGTGTTTTGTGTGTGTGTGTGAGAGAAATAACTATTTAGGGCTTTTGCCCACATTTCTATTGTGTTAGGTGTCTTCATCATATTGACTTGAAGAAATTCTTCCTATATTCTGGAGTCCTTTATTGAATGTATGCATTGTAAATTATATTTTCTCAGTCCATGGTTTGTGTCTTTTAATGAAGAGATGTTCTTGATTTTAAAGTAGCCAAATCATTTCTTTTATGGGTTAATGCTTTTTGTGTTCTACTTGAAGAATTTGCCTTGTTAATGATGACATTTGAAACATTTTACTTCTATTTAATTGTTTTGTTTTATAGAAAGACAATTGGTTTTTACGTGATAACTGTAAAAAGTGAACTTGTCAAATCCAACTCTTAATTTTAATAGTTTGACATTATTTTAGATACCTTTATTATTCTTTGTCATATGCAAATTAATAATTACTTTTATTCCTTTTTTCCAAACCATATATCTTTTATATTTTCTTGCCCCCTCACACTGTGTATAACCTCCAGCATCATATTAAATAGAAATGGAGATAGTATTTTTTTCTTAGTTTATTTCCAGTTTTAGAGGAAATCACTCAGACTTTTTGCTCTAGGTTTTATTTTATATTTGACCTTAGCCAAAAGGCCAAGAAGTGATAGGCTTTGTTTTTTATTTGATTCTACTGTATCAATACAAAAAATTTTTTCTTTTATTCTTAACTGTTGTTTTTTATAATTGTATTGAGATATAATTGACATATAGCATTGCCTTTAAGGTGTACACCATAATGATTCAACATATGTATATATTGTGAAGTGATTATCTCAGTAAATTTAGCTAACATCCATCACCTCACATGATTACACATTTCTTTTTCTTGTGGTGAGAACTTTAGGATCTGCTCTCTTGGCAACTTTCAAATATACAATATAGGGCCCTCATGACCTAATTACTTCCCAAAGACTCAACCTAAACACTCAGTGTGATACATAGTTTTTTTTCAGTCACTTCCCCAAAAATTACATAAATCAAAACAATCTTTTTCATGAAACAGCCAAAATAATTGTAGAGATTGTTCATGAATGAACATGCTCAAAGCATAGTATAGCAAAGAAGTCATTCAAATTCTTTTCTGAAAAAAAAAAAATGTTTGAGCATTTACTCTATATTAGTCACTTATGCTAGTGATATGAAGTGAATTAATTACCAAATATTTCTTTTTTTTCATATTCTTGAGCATTTGGTACTGAGGATGCAAAGATGAGGAAAGCTTTATGTGGCCTGCTTCCTTCTCACCAATGATGTAGACTCTAGTAAGAAGCAGACAAAAACACTTAATTATAACATTTTAATAATAATAAAAATAGTACAGATAATGTTAGTGGACATTTACTATACACCACCATTTTTCTGAGCACTTTACACACATCAGTTCCTCCCAATAACTTGGTAAGATCAGGTGTTATTACTCCCATTTAGCATATTACTGATACACAGGCTTAAGTGTTTTGCTAAAAATCATATGGCTGGGAAATGGCATAGAAAAATAGCTCTGGAAATGCAGGGAGCTTAACAGACAACTGGTTCCAGTAACTGGGGAAAGCTACATGAAGGAGGAAGAGTCAGCAGAACTTGGCAGACATGACTGGGCTGGAATTCAGCAAAGATGGCCTGTGACATGTGAGGGGTGTGTGCATGCATGTCTGTATGCACGTATGATGGTGAGATGTGCTCAGAAAAAGGTGATGAGCCTGGGGTGTTTGAACCTCAGGGTTTCCAAGGAAGGTTATAGAAACAGAGGTAGGCTTTTGAAGGTTAAAAAATAAAGGAATTTAAACTATTTTGATCAGCATTTACTAATCTGTTCTACTATAGCGATACCATTGAGTACTTACAGAGGGATTACTAAATGCTAGGTAGTACAATAAGCACTTTATGTGTATTAACTCATTTTAACCTCAGCTAAACCCTGTGAGGTATATACTAGAAAAGAAGAAGGAAAGACCAGCTGAGCTGTAGAACAGTTGAGTAACTTAATCGAGGTCATATCTCTAATTGCTGGAGGTGTTAGTATTTGGGTCTGTAGCTCTGCCCTTAATCGCTAAAATAGTGGGCTTCTGTCATCTTTTATAGACTGCCATTGTTAGGTGTATTATAATAGATATTATATGTAGTGTACCTAAAATATTAGGTATATGCTTTATATCAATGCATATGATACTAGTATACCTAGTACTGTTAGACAGATTACATACATGAAAATATCTCTCTGCAACTAAAATATAAACACTGGGGACAGATACTTTTGTGTTTATTTCATTACCATTCTTCCAGTGATTATTAGAAAGGTAGGCCATATATAGTTTCGACAGATGGAATTATTATTTAGTGAGTGGTGGCTTTCTAATGTATTGGCAAATTGGAACGTGTATATTACACACACACACACACTCCTAAATATATATTCATTTGTCTTTTGAATGATTTGATTTTTTTTATTGCTTAGATACAAGAGTAAACATTTGGGGTAAATTGACTGTCAGTAATTAGAGTTTATTTTCTCAGGTCTGGCAGAAATTATAACAATAAACCAAAGAAATAAAATCCTGATTTATGAATATTATACCAGATATATGTTTATTTTGTATTGGTATATAACCCACTTATCCCCGAAATAATTTTAACATGATTTAGAGACTATGTGGTATATGTGTGTGTGTGTGTGTGTGTGTATTTTTAATAATAGTACTGAGGATGCAAAGTATTTAATTATTAATTATTAATATAATAATCAATATATTAACTAATAATTAAATTATTTACTATATTATTAAATGTATATTTATACATACTACATATGTGTTTATGTATAGCAACTGAGTCCTCTTTTACACCCAAACCCAAGCTTGACTTTGCCTGAAGGCTGGGTTGCACAGGATAAGAGTTCCTGGTTGCCACAAACTCTTCCTCCTGAGTTTCATGGTCCTTTGCAGTGCTGTCTGACTCTCTGATCTGGACTTGCACTTTGCCCGCACAGGCAGGGCCTCTTGTCCTCTACTTTACACCAGCACGTCCTTGATCAGCTGTGGCTTGGCTACTACCAGCTGTGACTCTACTTGTTCCAGAGCTTAGTGTGTTCACATTTGTTTTTCCCTTTGATTAGCTGAGCTCTCTGGTTTTCAATAACTCTTCCTTCCTTCCTTTATTGCGTGAGATTCAATCACAGTATCTTTCCTAATTATCTGATAACACAGAGTTTAACACATAAATTATCTGCTAACTGGTTATGTGCATGAGATATGTTGGTGTGTCTTCTGGTTTCCCCAAGCACAATATTAGACAGTGTGCTAGGGACCCCAACTTTACTAGCTGATAGATATTTTAAACCACTTTTAGCATAGGGGCCTGAGAGACATAGGTTAATACTCTGTTTTGTGACCTTGAACAAATACTTCTGCTGCTAAGGTCTTATTTTTCTTATCTGTAATTGTGGGAGTTAAGATACTACATAACTTTTAGCATCTCTAGCTTTTCTAAGAAAGGGAATGAATACTGGGAATTAATGGATTATTCAGAGAACAAATTTGCCTCCTAGAATTGAGGTACATAACTGTTAACAGTAACAGTCATTATATATTGTTAAATATTACATAGTATCATTGCATTTTTAACAGGATACACCTATGTAGTATTGGAAACAGTTTTCTATGGGCTTAGGACCCTAGGTGGGCAAGGTTGAAGGCAATGTTGAATGTTGGCCTCATTCTGATGCCTGGAGACCTCTTGATGGTAGCCTTCATTATATACTGCATATGTTAAATTGATGAATTTGGTTTCAAGTTCTGTCATTCAGATTATTCGGAGTGGCTGGCAGTGGTGCATTCATGGGATAATTTGCTAGATGCAAAGGTGATATAGAAAAGGGGTGGATGTTGTTGGGAGATGCTTCTCCATGTGTTTCTCATCTCTTTTTTTCCATTTTTAAAGTTTTAATGACGTATCGTTGATTTACAATGTGATAATTTCTGCTGTACAGCAAAGTTATTTGGTTATATATATGCACACCTCTATTTGCATTCAGGTTCTTTTCCACATAGATTATCACTGAATATTGGATAGAGTTCTCTGTCTAATGTTTGTTCTGTGTGTCTTGTAAGGAAGAAACTTGTCCATAGTTTTGTGCTTTATTTTTAAGAATGTGTACTTAAAAAGCTTGGAAGGTGAGGATAGTGTTTCCAACTAGAGCAACGGGCAGGTATGCTTACCGCTTATTACACAAGCTCTCTGTCCTGTGTTCAGGATCTTTTCTTGTAAGATAACCCACAGTGTGTGCAGTTCTCCCTTGAATCTCATTGTTCTGCAAAAAGAATAGGCATTTAGATAGTCACAAAAAAAATGCTGATATTCCACTGACTATTATTGCTGTGAGTAAACTGTTCTTCATCTCTGATCCAAGATCATTGTGCTTTTTTCCATCAGCACCCATGAAACTGAAAATCTAACTTGCTGATGTCAGATACCATCTGAGACCCTTCACGGTTCTTGAGAAGCAGATGGACACTTTAGGACATTTTTTAAGGTCCCTTTTGATCTGTCTTTCCTCATTCCTTTCTGGAACTGAGACCCCAAGAATTTGAATAACAGTGCTAAGTTTTCACAACTAATTAGCAACAAACCAAAGACTGAAGTCTAGATCTCATGACCCCTTGGTCCTTTACTTCTTTCCCTAAAGTGTTTTAAATCTAAACAGGTACTTGAAATACCCATGCTGTGCAACAGTTAAAACTTTTAATAACTTTTATGCGGTGCACCTGCTGGTTAAAAGCTCTCTGTGAGTATTCTCTAGAAATGTGCAATTAATTAAATATGAATTTAATAGATACTTTGGTCTGGTACTTACATTTTTAAAGAAAAACACTTTTAAAGAAAAAGACAAAACACTACACTAAACCATTCATGATCTAAGTAAAAGACAGCTTCTTGGTTAAAACAGAGCTTCAAATGCAGTTTGAAGGAAAATGACAAATGCTACAGCCAAATCTTTGCTAGCATTCATTTGTTCTTTTGGTAATTTTGCTCAGACTTGATAAACGGTTGGTAAAATGTTTGTGCATATAGAATGAATAATATCAAAGGTTCTTATAGAATTGCCCTGAATTTTGTGAGGCTTAGGAACATTTCTAATTGAAGTCTAATGTATTTTCTTACACATAGTAAGATAATCACTTGAGAAGTGAGGCCCACTAGAAGCATCTTTCCTGAGACTGGACAGTAAGTGCAAAGTCTTATCAGAACTGAAAGGACACCAGAGATAAGAGGCAGAATCTGCCATCTCCCTCCCCACCCCCAACTGTGCATGCACCCTGATGGCAATATCACAGGGTATTGTGGGTTTGGTTTGGTTTGTCTTGTGTTTTTACTTGTGTGTATGTTTTCTCCTCAGAGAATCTTAGTCCAGTTATGTAGTTGTTTTTCAGTAAAAGAGTTCTTCCTAACACTCACCCCATCCTCTGCACCCCCAAATATATTTTACCACCTAGGTTTGTTGAGATGTGCTGCTCTGCCTTTTATAGCTTATGAAGATAGGATCGGTGTCTCTATAAAATCGAAATGCTTATCTTTACCCTCCAGACAATCTTTGGTTTCTCCATCTACAATTTTTCCAAGTTTCTTACTTCTTAATCAACTATATTTGAAGAGCTTTGTTTCTGATTTGAGAATATACACATTTAGGTGATGCTACAATGTAAGGATTTTCTTTGTTTGAAATGAAGTCTGGGGGCTGAGCTCAACTCTGCCCTTGTCCTTTGGCTCATTGTTGGCAACAGGGCCCCAGCTTATTCATGCTGTGTGTAACCACTGGGTTCATATACTTGCCCTTCTGGGATTTGTCTTGGGATGTTACCTAGACAGAAAGAATGATGAAAAGCTCACTGTCTCCTGGAACAAGACTGTGTCATTTAAATGGTAGTTGAAATGTAGTGAAGCAGTAAAGGTTATGGCTGAATTACAGGATGGTCACATTTTAAAAATTAGGAGAGAAATAAAAACATATCAATTATTATAAAAAAATATATAAGGATTTAGGACCTTAGGGTTCTCTGTCTCTCCCTCACTCTCTGTACACCCACCCATTCCTCCATCCTCACCTCTCACAACATGGAGACTGCCTTCCTCCCCACCCCCACTCTCCCCAGTAGAGGTCTGGAGGCTTACTCTCTAGAGAGGTTAAACCCAAAGAAGGGGTGGGGGCATGAAACAAATGTGAAGGTAGAACACAAACAAGAAACTGAGGAGATTAAGAAAAAGCCTACACAAAATAGCGATCCTCCTGAATACCTGTTGGGGGATCCATGATTCTGCCTATTGCATTTGTATTTTAAATTTTGGAATCTCCATTAATAGAAGGGCCAGCTAGTAGTGTTTACTGCTATAATTTATGGTCAGTCTGAAATGATACTTACTAAAATGGTATTCTACTGGAAAAATTACCTACCTTTTTATTTTTTATTTTTTGGCCACACTCGCAGCTATATGTGTTTGTGTGTTTGACATGTATATGTCTATGTACGAGAAATAGGCTGTAACTCTGCACTTATGAGTATGCTATGTTATATATGGGGAGGGAGTAGGATGGACTGGGAGTTTTGGCTTAGTAGATGCAAACTATTGCATTTGGAGTAGATAGGCAATGAGATCCTGCTGTATAGCCCAGGGAACTAGATCTAGTCACTTGTGATAGAACATGCTGGTGATTAATGTGAGAAAAATAATGTATATGTATGACTGGGTCACTTTGCTGTATAGAAGAAATTGATAGAACATCGTAAATCAACTATAATAGAAAAAATAAAAATCTTACCAAAATAATGTTGTTATCACAACCTAGATAAAGTAGTTACAGGTTGGATTCTAGTCAACTCCTTCTAACATCCATTTTCCAATTTCTCTTTCATTGTTTCCTCAATAGGAATTGGGGGATAAAAATAGTAGCTATTTCAGAGTATTACTGTAAGTGTCAATTAAGGTGAAATATGTAAAACACTAAGGGTACTGCTAGGACATATTAAATGTTCAACAGAGGTTAACTATGTTTACTATATTAATAAACAGAAAGATACAGTGGATCTTGAAATGCATATCTGGTCACTTTAAGACTATATTGAAAATCAAGACCAGTGTGTTAGTTATTAGAATATTTTTTTCCTCTTTTATCCTTGTCTGGATTCATCTTCCAAGGTCTGTTGATTGACTCATCATGCTAGACATTGTCTCTTCTTCATCGAGGTCCAGGATGTACTGAAATACATTTGGATGTTATTAATAAACCTTAGATTCTGTGTGTCTTCTCAGACTATGAGAGGCAATGATGTATGTAGTTTAAAAGCACAGACTTTAGAGTCAGATGACCTGGATTTAACCAAGTTTTGTACTGTGGATATATTCCTTAAACTTTTGAGCTTTAGTCTTCTAACCTGAAAAATGGAATTATAATTGTACCTAATTCATACTTTTGATTGGAAGATTAAATAAAATAGCACATCTAAATCACTCTGCCCAGTACTGCCAAATAATAAGTGCCCAATGAATGTTCCTTGTGCAGACATCTGAGGGCATGACTGCTTCCATCCTTGAGAAACCAAGTTAGTACCAGTTGATTATCTGGAGACTAGTGCTTCTTTGGGGGATGGGAGGGGCGACATAGCCATAGAACATTTAACATTTAGACTGTACTTTGGAGGAAAGTAAGACTTTACTAGGCAGAAGCAAGGAGGCTAAAAGCTCTCGGAAACTGCATGCGGCAGGAGCCCTGAGCATAGGCTGAGGCTTCGTATATATGACAAGTTCAGATAAGACCTAGAATAGCAAAGAATGTTTTCTTTGCTCTTTGGGGTATTTATATTTCTTTTTGTCCTTTTAGGGCTGCATCCATGGCATATAGAGGTTCCTAGGTTAGGGGCCCAAATCAGAGCTGTAGCTGGCAGCCTACCCATGGCCACAGCAACACAGGATCCAAGCCGCATCTGTGACCTACACCACAGCTCACGGCAATGCTGGATCCTTAACCCACTGAGCAAGGCCAGGGATCGAACCTGTATGCTCATGGATGCTAGTCAGATTCGTTTCTTCTGAGCCACAATGGGAACTCTGTATTTATGTTTCTAATGAGAATAATGAGTACTATGAGGAAGAAGAATAAGTACTATTGTTTATTTTTGCTTTTTTTTGGAAAAGGACTTATCTGACATAATGATGTTAAATGGTTACCCATTTGGAAGCTAAAGCTTGGTTTGGGAGATGCGAAACGTAAGAGATTTTTCAGTCATAAAAATCGTGGTCACATTATGTTTGTTACAAGCAAGAATAGATGCAAAGGTTGTAACTTTAGCAGCATTTTTATTTTTCACTGTACTCTTTATTTCTGAAAGAGTGGGAGACTGACATTTCGGGTCCTCCCACTACCCCTTGAGCATCTCATTGTCCCAGATGGTTTTCTTTTGATTACTTATCTTCCTTCCAACACTCTGTCCAAAACATATTCTCATCCAGATGTTACAAAGGATAGTATTCAGTCATTTATTTTGCCGTAAAAATATGAATTATCAGTTACCTCAAAGCTATGGCCACAAATATGATAGTATGACAGAAGAGTTCCATATTTTAATGGGAAAGCTCTAGCAAGAATCTGCCTGGTCTAATTTTACACCCCCCCCCAAAAAAAAAAGCTGCCATCAAGGAGTCTAGCTTGCAACTATAATATGCTTCCCTGCAGGGACTCTGTCCCAGAATATGTGGTTTCCAGAACTTTAAGGACATGGATGGAAGGCCATGCTCCCACTCCTAGTTCTCAGAGCACAAATTACATTATTTTGTTCATAAATACTGATCAAGTGCAGAGAACTAAATACCTGGACTCCAGCTGAAATTTTTCCCTTGTTTTCCATGACGGCCGACACCAAAGGCAGCAGCACCTGTGGGGATGGAAAGATTTCTGTGGAGTCAAATGAAACATTGATGGTCTTTAAGTCACTCTACCTTAAATGGTTATCAATGTAAATAAAATTTCCTTAAAATATGTAAAAACCAAGAAATCTGGAAATAGTTTGTGTAGCGTTTGTAGATTGTTGCATAAATCAGCAAGAACAGTCTGGCACTATTTCTTTACAACAGTAACTGGATTTTACCGTGGGCAGTAGTTACCTGCCTGCTTCTTTTAAGCCATTTTAATTTTAGCTTCACTTCGTAGGGTATCAATAATTAATTGCATCAGCTCTACTACTTTAATAAAACTGGTCATCCACAAAGCAAATATGTATTGCTTAATTTTCAGTTTGAGAGTTGATAACCACTGAAAATTAATCATCCATAGAAAAGGAACTAAGCAGCACTTCTAATCTCTGGAAAGATTGCCAGTCTATTAGAGTTATGTGTTGTAATCAATTCACATATAACTGTATAATTTATAAGCTCCAAATTAGATCAGCTATCTATTAGACCTAATAAAATGGAAATGTATTAATCAGATTAGAAAAATAAAGGAGAAAATTAGCAAGGAATGGGATGTGATACCCCTAGAAAAAAGAACAATGAGAACTTTTGGTGTTAAAATTCAGTGGGTTAACTTGGTTTTCCCTGTTTGCAGCACTATGCTTTTATAGATAGTTCTCTATAGTTCATACATAAAAGTTGAAAATAAGGCTCTTCGTGCAAACTATATGGAAGTTAATATGCCTGAACAAAACTTCTTCACATCATCGGAGGAGGATATAGCATTTGTTGAGCACTTATTATATACCATGTGTAGAGCTAGACCTGGAAGACATAGGCATGCATTTTAAGATTGATGTGATTGTTGAGCTCATTTTCTAAGTCATAGACATCATTAAATATTTTCCTAGATATCCAGATCAAAGAAACAGTGTTTTTGCTAATGTTTCAAAACCATAAATATTTCACATTCAGTAAAGTTTTAATGCTAATTAAGAAATCTAGATTCACATTTATGCCAGGTTCCTTCATTACCTCTTTTTGTTCTTTACCCACTAGCTTAGCTTGAACTAAACTGCTATTGAACCATCAGAAGTAACAACAGCTAGAAACAATGACCACCAGCTACAAAAGAAGTAACAGTAGAAATGAAATGGCCTTTAAAAATTATTCTGTAAAGAATAACATTTGCATGTTTTTTTTTAACATTGTTAGTTTCCTCCCAAGAGAAAGAGTTTCCTACCCGAAAGACAGTAAAACAAGTAACAAAATGCCTCTGACATATAAGTAGCCTTTAACTTACACATTAGGGACTTCATAGTATTTAGGGTAATAAAAACACTCAGGAGTTTTTGTTAATTACATATTTGTTGGTTTTTATCATTTTAAATATGAATATCTTTCTCCCTCTGTCTCTAAAGGGAACTGGGCGTATGTCTGAAAAAAGAAATATTGTGTATGTAATATATTCTACATATTACATATTCAGTAATTACTCAGCCTGGAATGAGTTTGCTAGTGCCTGAAAGATACACAACTTATTCTAAATCTATGCTTCAAGCAACTAATGAAAAAGCACTTCTGCTTCCTTGACTACTTGTGATCAATATGAAGCAGTAATTTTTGTGGTTTCTCTTTAAACTGTTTATCTAATGTTGTGAATTTTTTCTATTATATCTGTAATATCAGGTAATATTGTATATGTAGAGCTCAGGTATATACTCATTTAATAGTCTCTACTTTGAAATAATTGGTTTTATTTTTAATTTTGGTCATGTTTTATACACAGCCATTTTTGCTTGGAAATATGTTTTTAAAGGATTCAGAATAATATTTATATTATTTTAGATATTTGAAACTCTCAATAAATTTCCTTTAAACCATTAATTTCTGGATTTTAGAAAAGAAGAACCATTTCCCAACCCAATTTTTGAGGCCAATATCATCCTTGAAACATAAATGGATAAAGACAGTGAAAGAAAATATAGACTAACATGCCTCATGAAAACTTAAGGAAAAATTCTCAACAAAATATTAACAAATACAATCCAGCAATATGTGGAAAAGACAATGCAGTGCCCTAATGAGGTTTATTCCATTAATAAATGTTCCTGCAACATTTGAAAATCAATCAATATAATTTCCCATTTTAACAAATTAAAAGAGTGTTTTTTTCTGCTGCTGCTTCTGAGAGGATCATAAGGTTTCCTTTAGGGCTTTTCCTTTTGGATAAGCTAAAATTTGCTATTTCCATGTTCCTGCTTTCTTTTTGTTAATACATTCTCTTTGGATAAACCCTTAGGAGGAGTCCTAAGCCTTTGGCAACTCTTAATATGCTTATGACTCCCCAGTCCGTAGTTGCCCTCCCATATCAGTATCTTAAAGTGCAGGCTTATGTTTGTCTATTTACCTATATATTTATTTATTTGTTTTAGGGCCTCACCCATGGCATATGGAAATTCCCAGGCTAGGGTCGAATTGGAGTTGCAGCTGTCAACCTATGCCACAGCCACAGCAGCGCTGGATCCGTATTAACCCACTGAGTGGGGCCAGGGATCAAACTTGGGTCCTCATGAATCCTAGAAGGGTCTGTTCCCACCAAGCCAGAATGGGAACTCCCAGGCTTACTTTTATTTTAAACTTTCTGTCTTCATCCTCCTGCAGCTCAGTGCATGACAGCTATCTCTTTCCTTACTCAGTGATGTCAGCCTTACAGTTACATCAGTATTTCTTGACCTTCGGTGGTGGTAATCCAAAGTCTTCTGCTTTCCTCTGAACTAAGGATAAAGTTAGGTATTTGGTCACATTTTCTGAAGGATGGAGCCTTGGGAGTAACAGTGTAATGTAATCAGATAACCTTGAGCTAGAGAAACACGAGACCATTTATCCTTGAGATAACGTCTCTCTCTTTGTCTGTTTGTGTGTCTCTGTCTCTGTCCATCTCTGTCTGTTTCTCTCCTTATTTCTCCTGGCTGATGAAGTGACCTGACTATCTCTTGATTAGAAGTTACCTCCATATGAAAGAACTTGGGGTATTTGCCTTGGTAAACTTAGACATGGGGCAGAGACAGTTTTCTTCACACTTGGGCTCTGGCTCTTCCTTGCTCCTCTGCTCCGGATGTTTCACCAACATCAGTGGACATTTGAAAGAACAAGGAATCTATTGCACAGAAATATAAGCATTTGAGTGACAAAGATCCACACAGAGACAAATATTCTTCTATAGATTATCGGATTAATGGGAAAAGAGATTCATTTGGGGGTTAGGATAGGTATCTCTGGGATTTTAAACTAACTACAAGATGAGGGAAAGCATTCAACTGTATGAGATTTAGGCTTTGTGTTTGCCAGTGTCAGGGAAATGACAGTCAAGATAGACTAGCTGCCTTAACTGTGCTTGTTTTTAGCTTGTGCTGAACTGTTTTTCCTCCTTGACAAACTTTTGTTCCCCCTTAATAAAAGTAAATTCTGAAACTATAGGAAAATATCTGTAATAAAACATCAAATACGCAAGTACCCATCAGCCAGAATGACGAAATGTTAACATTTTATTACCTCTGCTTCAGATTTCATTTTAGTTTTCTCAAAGAAAAGATATGTAACACTATGAAATATGGTAAAGTCCTCTTTGTTTCTTGTTGCGGTAACATTATCTTACCTCTTTTTCCCAGAGATAAACACTACTCCAAATACGGTGTATGTCTTTCTATTTGTGTTTTTATTATCTTGTCACTAAATCCATAAGTAAAGTATTGCTTACATTGTTGTTTTAAAACTGTATATTAATGCTGTTGTAAAGTATGTATTATTCTAGAAGTTTTTTATTTACTCAGTGTTGTTTTTGAGATCTATCCACGTTCACATATATTAATCTAGTTTTTATTGCTATAAGAATAGTGTAAATGCACGATAATTTATTATTCATTCCCTTAACTAAGAACACCATTGGAATGGATATTTTCATGTGTATCATCTGTGTTGAATATGTGCTAGAATTTCTCTTGGGCATATATTTAAAGTCTGCATTACAGAGTCACAGATTCCATCAGTATATTCAGGTATTAACAAGCTGCACTCTAAAATGTTTTTACCATTTTATTCTTCCACCAGCAACGATTGCTTTCAGTTTTCTCTTTGTTAAATCCTAGTACTATGAGATTTCTGATTTTTCTAATTTAATTGGCATTAAATTATAGAGACATAATTTTCCTTGGTTTTTCTAATTTAATTGGTATTAAATTTTTTATACATAATTTCCTTGGTAATTGAAGAAGAGTATTTCTATATATAGTTGTTGGCCTTTGTTTATTATTTTGAGATTGCCTACTGAAAGAACAAAACCAAAAAAATACCATTAAGGAAAACACATACTGATATCTTATGACATATGCTGACATAGCTTAAATGTAATGACTGAGAACTGAAGCCACCTGTGCCAGCATGTCTATAGAATTTATGCCATCAAATTCTTGCCTATGAAGATGAGGCTGTAAATCAATAAATATTTTGCTATTTGCTTCAGGAAATTCCTGCACACCAGTAGATCTGGGCAAAGAGTTTGCTCATCTGGGCAAATGATTGACCTAGAAGATATTAGTTTGTTCACCTGGGTAAACAACTAGTTTGTCAAACTGTTTATCATGACTAACTTCAAAATCACAGTCTCTCTATGTTCACCCTAATGATATCACAAACTTCTCTCAAAACCAAGCTGTTTTGTACCTTGAAAGAAGCCCCTTAAATCATGTAAGCCCAAAATCGAAAATCTGTAATTGGGTTTTCTTTTTCTGTTAATTTTATTTTTTAAACTGTATATAGTTGATATAAAATATTGTATTTCATGTATACAGCTTTAGGTTCTGTTATAGGTTATTAGAAGATATTGAATAGCATTCTGTGGACTATACAGTAAATTTTTGTTTTAATCCTTGTTGTTTTTCTTTTATATATAGTGGTATGTAGCTATTAATCCCACACTCCCAATTTATCCCTCTCCCTCCTTTCTCTTTCTCTCCCACCTAAATTTTTTCTATGTCTGTGAGTCTGCTTCTGTTTTGTAAATAATTTTATTTATATCATTTTTTTATATTCCATATATAAGCGATATCATATAATAATTGTTTTTCTCTGCCTGATTTACTTTACATTATAAGATAATCTCTAGGTCTCTCTGTTGCTGTAAATGGTAGTATTTCATTCTTTTTATGGCTTAGTTATATTCCATTGTGTATGTGTACCACATTTTCCTTATCCATTCACCTGTTGATGGACATATGTGTCCTTTTTTGATATCATTTTCCTGCGTTACTAATAGGACTTTGTCAAGGTGTTCTCCCTCATAAATCTGATACATTATAAATCAAAACGTTTATTGGTGGTCTTTGGGGAGTCAACATTGACAGCACAGGAGTAGGAAAAAGCATGATAATTTCTCTTCCCCATATACCCAACATCCAACTTAAATAACAAACAATCTTGGTTTTGCTTTTGTTTTTTGCTTTTTAGGGCTGTACCTGTGGCTATATGGGAGTTCCCAGGCTAGGGGTCTAGTCGGAGCCACCGCTGATGGCCTGCACCACAGACACAGCAACGTGGTATCCGAGCCATGTCTGCGACCTATACCACAGCCTATGGCAATGCCAGATCCTTAACCCAGGGAGAGAAGCCAGGGATCAAACCTGCATCCTCGTGGATCCTAGTCGGGTTCTTTAACTGCTGAGCCATGAAGGGAACAGCCTAAACAATCTAGTTTTGTCTATAGCCCTACTTATTTCCTCTTTCATATATGTATATTTTGAATTAATCTTTGACATCATATCATTTTAGCTTATTAATTAATTAGATCCATGCTTTCCTTTTGAATAGTCCAATGCATTCTGGACATTTATCATTTTATGTGCTGCATATATTTTCAGCAGTTCTGTTGTTTGGCTTTTTCTTTATGATACATTAATATACAGATGGCATGTTGGCTTTTTACTGAATAATTTTACAATATATTTTAAAAACTTCGTTTTTAAGTATACATGGAAATTATATTTGGGATTGGGTATATATCTAAATGTTTTTTTTCAAGTGGAAATTAGTGGTCCCAACATGTTTTTTGAATACTTGTTTTCTTTGTTCTTGACCCGTATTTGCTACCTTTATCATCTGCCAAGTTCCTATATACGTTTGAGTCTAAATATTATCTCAGTATTCTATTCCATTGATCTCTTTGTTTATCCTCACATGAGCACCTTATAATTTTATTTAATATAACTTTATACTAATTCTACATATCTAGTATTACACCATCATAGTGTTCTTTTTTTAATCACAAAATTCGGGGGTGCTCTTGAATCTAAACTTAACCACATTTAATTTAAAATCAGTGTGTCTATGTTAAAATTCTACTTGAGACTTTTCTGAAATTAATTTTATAAATCTCTGAACAAATGATATATAGATGATAGTGAACATTCACAACCATGCACATAGAATATCTATTCATACTGTCTTTTATGCATATTAGTCACATTTTGTGACTTTTTTCAAAATATTTTTACACATCTTTTCTCAAGATTTAGTTCCAGGCACCCTGTAGATTTTCTAAATGAGCTCTTTTTAGAATTTTGGAATAGTTTTAGATTTACAAAACCACTGCAAAGATACTATAGAGAGTTTCTATATATTCCACACTCAATTGCATCTGTTATTAACATCTTACATTAGAATGCTACATTTGTCACAATTGATGAACCAATATTTATAAGTTATATTAACTAAAATGTATACTAGATTCAGATTTCCATAGCTTTGCACCTTTTGGAACAATTTTCCCATCCCTCCCCCGCTTCTGATAACCACCAGTCTGTTCTCTGTACCTGTGAGTTTGAGGGGTTTTTTTTGTTGTTTGTTTTTCTTTCGATTTCACAGAGAAGTGAGATCATACAATATTTGTCTTTCTCTGATTTATTTCACGTAGCATAATGTTTACAAGATCCATCCATATTGTCACAAATAGCAAGGTTTCATTTTTTTAAAGGATGGATATCTATATATATATATGTATCACTTTTTTTATCCATTCATCCACCAGTGGTCACTTAGGTTGTTTCCATGTCTAGGAATTACAAATAATGCTGCAGGGAACATGGGGATTAGCATAATTCTTTGATAGTGATTTTGTTTTTTTTTTTCAGATTTATAACGAGGTGGGATTGCTGGATCATGTGGTAGTTCCTCTTCTATTTTTTGAAAGTTTGAGAAGAATTGGAGTTAATTCTTCTTTAACTATTTGGTAAAATTCACCATCTGGTTCTAGACTTTTCTTTGTGGGGAGGTTTTTGATTACTAATTCAGTCTCCTTACTCATTATTGGTCAGTTCAGATTTTCTACTTTTTCTTGTTTCAATTTCCTTTTTCCTGTATGTTGCTAGAAATTTATTCATGTTTTCTAGGTTGTCCAGTTTGTTGTTCATAGTAGTCCCCTAGGACTTTGTATTTCTCTGGCATCAGTTAAAACGTCTCCTTTGGCATTTATAATTTCATTTTAAATTGTATTAATTTTAATAATTTTGGTAAACTAATTTATTACTTTTATTAGCTTCAGCCTCCATAAAGGCTTTGTCAATTTTCTTTATCTTTTCTGAGAGAAAGCTCACTTTCCTTAACCTTTTTTATTATTTTTCTGTTATCTGTCCCATTTATTTCTGCTCTGATCTTAATATTCTTTTCCTGATATTATTTTATTCTTTTTATTGTTTTTCTATTACTATGTATTTTTGGTATTACATGAACTAACGGTAAATTTACAGCATATAGTTATGAGATATTTTAGTGCATTTATCAGTTTTAGGAATTTTTTTTGTCTTTTTGCCTTTTCTAGGGCTGCACTCACAGCATATGGCAGTTCCCAAGCTAAGGGTCTAATTGGAGCTGTAGCCACTGGCCTACACCACAGCCACAGCAACGCGGGATCCCAGCCACGTCTGCAACCTGTACCACAGCTCATGGCAATGCCAGATCTTTAACTCACTGAGTGAGGCCAGGGATTGAACCCACAACCTCATGGTTCCCAGTTGGATTCGTTAACCACTGAGCCACAATGGGAACTCCTAGGAATATTTTTTATAATTGAAAATAACATATTTGGTAGAGTTTTCTGTATGAAAGTTTGATTAAACTTTGTACATTCTTTTTCAAAAATTTTATATTATTACTATTTTTATTTGCATAAGAAATCTATTTCTGGAATAATTAAAATTTCTTCCTGTGATGAATATTCTTTTTTGATTTTTGCTTTAGTTCTATAAATTTGCTTTATGATTTCTGCATCTATAGGCTATTAAAGTTCACACTGATTTTTCTTAGTGAATGTGCTTCTAGCAAAGTATAATTTCTCTTTTAAGCATTAAATTTTTTTTCTGATAGTTTTCTACAGCTTCCTTACAACTTCCTTTTTAGCAGCACTGCCCTTTTTTATATTTTTCTATCCCTTTCTATTGAACTTTGGGTTCATTTCTTCTAAAGTTAACACTTGAAGCAGTTTATCTGGATTATGTATTTAAGCAGTTTATCTGTGTGCAAATGGGTAAACAGATATGTATTTCCTTTAAATTTGTAGGATTGCTACTATATTTGAGCTTTTGAGACTTTATTGCATGTTTTTACATTAGAACATCCTTAAAATTAGACCACTTCTTACAGTTAATGGTTGTCTCCTGTTTTCTGCCTTGTGGGGATTGATTTTGTTTTTATTACATTTCTTTGTTTCTTTTCTATTGATTGGTTTTTATTATTCATTTTTCTTTTACTTGTCTGGAAAGTGTAGATTTTATTTCTGTTATTTTAGTGCCTACCATTTGTACTACACTTGGTAAATTCTTTGTCTTATAGATAAGGTAATAAAATAATTAAGTGGCATGGAGAAGGATATTGTTAATGTAAAAAAAAATTAGTTGAGGTGTAAAAAAATCTCCATTTTAGAACTACTAAATAAAATATAAACCACAAAGGAAAGAATAGACACAATTGAAAAGTGAATCTATACTTTGAATAAAAAGAATGCAGAACACAAAGGCAAAGGACTCAAGATAATTAGAAATAAGATAACAGCTAGAGAACACAGGAATTTGTAGCTAAATACAAGGACAGTTGATTTCTTTTAGAGAACACAATAAAGGCAAACACAACAAAAATTGAGTATAACTTAATGAAATGAATAAGGAATTGAATATAGGCATAAAAGATGTTCTTAAGTTCATAGGATACATTGTTTAAAGAGAAGATTAATATAACCTTAATGAGGAACTAAGCACATAATTGCAAAAAGACACATTTCTGTAAGTAAGATATGTACATAATGGGGCAACTCATTCAACATTGAAATTTAGGAAAGAACTTCCTGAGATCTAAGGAATGAGTAGATGTTAACCTATTGAAGGAGAGGAAAAAGCACCCAGAATATTAATAGCATGTGTGAAGACGTGGAAAAAACAAAAATGGCATGTTTTAATAAATAAAAAGAAATATATTTTGGTGGGCTGAATTGTGTCTCCCCGTCCAAATTTAAATTTTGAAGCCCTGGTGTCCATTGCCTCTGAATATTGACTGCATTTGGAGGTAGGTCTTTAAGGAGATAATTACGTTAAAATGAGGCCATTAGGTTAGGCCCTAATTCAATCTGAGATATGTCCTAACATGAAGAGAAAATTTGGACTCATAAAGATACCTCAGGGGTATGCATGCATAGAAGAGCAACAGTGAGAGAACACAGAGGCCAAGGAAAGAGGCCTCAGGAGAAATCAGACCTGCCAACACATTGATCTTGGAAGTCTAGCCTTCAGAACTGTAGCAAAGTAAATATCTGTTATTTAAGCCACCCATTCTGGGTATTTTTGCAGTGGCAGTGCTGGTAAACTATACATATTTGCATGTCAGTGGAGTTGAGAGAACAAGGTGGAAAATGAGCAAGATGAAACCAGCATGAAACAAAGCTAGGTCCTGCAAGTTGTATAAACCATGCCAAAGGGGTTTCCTGTTTTACCGAGGATGGAAAGTAATAGGGTTTCGAGCAGGGCTGTGAAGTCATCAGATCTACATTCTACAAAAATGAATCGATTGACTTTATGGGAAATGGCTTGGAGAGAGGCCAGACTTGGAGGGAAGAACCAAGGGAAGGGTTTTGTGATAGTCCAGGGAGGAGGTGAAGGTTGCAAGTGACTGAATATTTGTGCCCCTTCCCTCCCACACTTCGTATGTTGACGCCCTAATCTCTAATGTGAAATATTTGGAGATGGGACCTTTGGCAAGTAATTAAATCATGATGTGGAGCCCTGGTTGTTGGACTGATATAAAAAGAGATGGAAGAGAACGTGCTTCTTTCTCTCCCCATCCTGTGTGGATACAGCAAGAAGGTGGCAGCCTGTAAATCAGGAAGACAGTCCTCATCAGGACGTAATTGACTGACACTTTGACCTTCGGCTTTCCAGCCTCCAGGACAGTTTTGCTGTTAAAGCTAACTCAGTCTATGATATTTGTTAGAGTAGTCCAAGCTGACTAAAACAGAGGCAGTCTACACTGTTAAACTCATGATCCGCCACTGCACCATATATACCTAATATTTCATACTTTTTGCTTCTCATGGAAGAGTCCCTGATTCCCTTATGACACTTAAAATATTGCACAATAATGAACAGTTTAAGTATATGTTTATCTGCATGAAACACTGTTCTTTCTGTCACGGCAGGAATGTTATCTGATTTATCTTGTTATTTTTCTGTCAGTGCATGGCCTCTGAGGTACTCAACCAAGACTTGTTGAATAAATGAAAGAGTGAAAGATAGATGGGTTATCTTTCCAAAAACTTCTGCAATGTGGCTATTGTATTTTTATTCTGAACCCCTCTTGTCTCTATTGTCATCCTTGTGGTTTGCCTAGTGATGATGACCTACAGAAATGTAGAAATGTCATCCATCTGCCTGCCCTAGACCAGTCAAATCTGTCACCTTCATTTGATTCTCCAAAAAAAAGAAAAAGAAAAACCACCCTTTTACATTTTGCTTTGATTTATCCATTTAATCTGCACTTTCTGTCTCGCTAGGTACTATGAATCATGTGTTTTCTTACTTCTGGCTCTGCTTGGAAAATTGGTCAGCATCTTTGCCGATGCCTTGTACTTGGGGCTTTGTACCATAGGTCGTGATTGAATTTACTACATGTGACTATTTGCATTTTCGTATTCATCCTTTGATGTTTCTTTGTTTTTCTTTGTAGCTGGGTTTGCTCTAATGCAGGGAGGATTAGCATCTTCAATCACTTATATCTGAATTCTCCTGAGATCCTCTTGAGACTTGAAACTTTCTTCACTGAGGTACACTTGCCTTTCATGCTGGAAGACAGGTTGGATGAAGAAAGTTATTGAGTATTATGGAGACTCATTATTCACTTGAGATATCTTTGTCATTGGCATCCTCAAATAGGACAAACAGTAACTTAGTTATCCTGTGGAGGTTTGGGTTTCCCTGGCTTGCGACAGTTGACACAAAAATAAATCCATTTAGCTCCAGTAGAAATGTTTTATTGTATGCTGCAGTTTGAAAAGAAGAAGATTGTATTTCTAAACTACATATCTGGCTAGACTGTGTTTCCTGAAAAGGATTTAAGAAAAAGGACAAGGGAAACTTCACTTTGCAAACTTCAGTCATTCATTTATATACACATTTATTAGGGACATATTGTGTGCTAAAACTATCCTAGTTACTTGGATGTTAACATGAATAAGGCAGTGTCTGTCTGCACGTAGGTGTTCAGTATAATGGGGGTTATAAACACATTAAAATAACTGCAATCCATTGTGTCATTTTCATGATGGGGGCATGCAGATGGAGCTGCCATCGTGCTCCCAGGTTCCACTTATTTCTTTATGCTGATCTGGCCTGGGGCATGTCAGAAGTCTGATCATTCTTGACTCTTTGGACTTGGAAAGAAAAGATTTTTGACCCGACCTAACATTAATCATTTTGAAAGACAATGAAGGAAAAGTTTAGGTTTCACACTCAGAATAATGAACAGAAGTGGAGAAGGAATTAGAAAATAGAGATGTCTCATTGTTAATTTTACCACCCACCCACCCGCGCACCACCCCCCAGAGAAGTAAGTATTTCAAAACTGGAAGACTAGAGCTGTACCCAAAGGTCACAGTGGGAAACCTAGTGATTCTCGTTTTAGCATTTAAGACTAACTGGCATATGTTCCTGGCAATCTCATTGCATAAATTAGGTTTTAAATAAATGAAGTAGGAAACATTCTCAAAAAATGAGGACATTCAGATTTAGAATTTCAAAATTGAGCATCATTTTTTGACCCCTAAACAAGTTGCCTGTCTGTTTATAGCATATGCTCTAGTGTGTCAGCATATACATTGAGAGATAGTTGAGGAAAGTTATCTCAGGTTGTACAATAGAGGTGAAGAAAGAAAGAAGAGAATATATTTGAAAGAGCTGATAGGGAGTTAAATATACAGGGAAGTTTTGAGTAGATAAAATGAACTTTGCATAGCCTGTGGAATTCAAAAACAGAACAATGTCAGTGTAATTTCTGTTGAGCTGCAAGAGGAGACATGATAAAGTGGATAGGGATTGACTAAAGTAATAACCTAGTCTGTGAGTAAATGTGATTAGAAGACTGGCACCCAGACTTTTGTTACCTCTTTCCAGAGAGGTAACATGGGTCCATGAAGTCCTCTCTAGAAAGAGGTAACATAGGTCCATGATGTGCTCCATCAATAATACTATTAAAAGCTACTATGTATTGCCCTCTGGCATGACGTAGTGATTATCCTCAGATTAGCACATATTAAGGTACTGGATTTTTCCAGCAGCTCCAGAGGTAGAGCTTATTATTCTCACATTTAGAGGAAGAAACAGAATAAATAACTTTTCTAAAGTCACACATCTGGAAGCTGGACAAGCCAGGATCTAGTCCACAGAAGCCCAGCTCCAGAACTCACTACGAGATTCACAACCGTTATGTGAAGGATATGGTGATACTTAAATGAAAAGTGTTTTCCTGAAACTCAGGTCGCCATGGAGATCACTAAGTTAGATGCTGGCTCACTTTTGGGAGACTGTGCCTAAATATCAAACCCAGGAATCTACTAGCTAAAACTGGATTTTTTTTTTGTGTGTCTTAGCTTCAGATTCATCCTTTAGTACTTGCTCTCTGCAATAGATTCAGCCATTCTCCTTAATAGTGAGCACAATATGAAGCTCTGTCCAGAGGCAGCAGTGAGGGACATTTTGTGAGAAGGGGATTTCTTCTGGTTCCAGTTGCAGCACTTGCTTCCGTTTGCTCAGGCTGCGTGAGGGTTTGTGGTGTGCATATGCCCAAGTGTCCATTGGGCTCCACCCCAGCCACACACCTGGAGCATGGTACCCCAGCAACCCCAGGTCCCCAGCCCAGGACTGGTGGCCACTTTTCTCACAGCTCCTGACATGAACACCGTGTGCGTCAGGCCTTGTGCCTTTCCCTCCGCCTGTCTGCTCACCCGCATTGACCCACTTGCGACCTGAAGGGCTCTTCCTACTTGGTCAGCAATTGTGGACTAGTTTTGGCCTGGGCAAACCTGTCAGCTTTTCTACCACCTCATAGTCTGTACGTTGCCCTCAACATTCAACATTTCATTCTTCAGTGGGGTCTGGACCCCAACCTTGGAGCAGCATCTTCCTTCCAGTTTTGTCCTTCCTCACACACCTACCACAGCCCTTGAGTACCCTTCAGAGTTCTCTTTACATTGTTACAGTTATTCTCCATTCATAGCGTAGTATTCTTTTTTATCAAGCGTACCCTGTTTAAAATTACAATGTGATTTCTGTTTCCTGATTGGTCCCAGACTGAAATAAAGGCCAAGCAGCCTGAGTATGGGTGGTACCATGGCACATGTGAAATGTACATGGAAGAGCACATTTCTCAGTGCGGGAAGAGGTGGAGGAAATGACCAAGGCAGTTCTTTCAGACCTTGTGTGTGTGTGTGTGTGTGTCTAAGTTTTGAAGTTGAGAGTAGAGTTTATACTTCTTAGGTATTCTGATGATGAATCATTTTCCCCGGAAAAGGAGAATGAGGAACTGATTTCCCACATATTAGATAATATTTCCCATCTAAATGCCAGATTGAGCAACTCAAGGACACAAAGTGAATCTGAATCCCTCCTTGGAAAGATTCAAGTCCATAAATCAATGACTAGATTACACTTTGTGATGCCTTTTGAAATTTACAAGAAAGATAATGTGTGTAACATTCTTCAAAAATTGACTAATTCAAGTATAATTCAGAACAATTTACTAATGTGCAGTGATTTATAAAGAGACTTCGTTTTGCTTAAGAATTTCCAAATGGAATGCATAAGAGAATAGCTGAGCAGAAATAGCTCTTACAAGTTACAGATGGGCTGTCTTATGAAAAATCCTAAGACCGGGGCATTCAGAGTTGACAAACACTGACTTTCAATGGGACAGCGTCCAGTATGTGTGAAGTGTGATTGGTCCTGTGTGCTGCATCCTCTTCCTGGGCTCAGAAATGTGTCCCTGACAACACAAGAACACAAGTGATGTGATAGGCAGAGCCAACAGCACACTTTTTATGTAACAAAATGGTCATGGACAAATGTTATGTCCAAATACAATAACCGTCATCTTTGTATTTTATTTTATTTATTTATTTTTGCCTTTTTGTCATTTTTTAGGGCTACACCCGTGGCATGTGGAGGTTCCCAGGCTAGGGATCTAATCAGAGCTGTTAGCCGCCGGCCTACACTGCAGCCACAGCAATGCAGGATCCCAGCCGCATCTGCGACCTACACCACAGCTTACGGCAACGCTGGATCCGTAACCCACTGAGCAAGGCCAGGGATCGAACCTGCAACCTTATGGTTCCTAGTCAGATTCGTTAACTGCTGCACCATGACGGGAACTCCGATCATCATCTTTGTATTTTAGTTTTATCTTACCTTATATATACGTGCCACCTTCCCAACTGGATTATAGGAAGGAAAATTTAAGATGTTAGGTTGAATGGTGAAATTGTGGGTATTTGACAATGTTGATCCATAAACAGTTCCATTTTATATGATTCAATTTAATGCCACTTTATCTAGGAATATTTTAGTACCTATTTCAAAAGAGTAGAGTTATTTTAAAATGTGATTGAAATGCCATTGGCAAACATGTAACTGTTCTTTTTTTATTAAAATCAAATATCTAATTGGTGTTCAAAATACCTTGAATTTCCATTTTTTTAAATTAGTTCTGTCTGTAATTTTCTTTTCTTGCCTAGTCAAGTTTTGATAGCAGGGTCAGGTGGCCTTCCTGAAATGAGTTTGGAAGTATTCTTTCAAATTCTATAAAACACATGTTTCAGAAGATGTAGGGCTATTCATATTTTCTACTTTTGCCTGTGGCCACTTTGATAAATGGTTTTTAAGAAATTTTTTTATTTCAGATTGTTGATTTCCTTGATATAAAGCTGTTTATAGTATTTTTTTCATTTTCAGATAAGTCTATAAGATGGTTATTGTTATTGATTTTAATTTAACTCTCTTGTCAGAGAATAAACTCTGAGTTATTTCAATCCTTTAAAAGTAATGAGACTTGTTTAATAGGCAGGCACATGATCTTTTTTGTATGCTACCCATCTCCACTTTAACAGAACATGTTTAAAGTTTTCTGATGCAGTATTGCATAAATGTTAATTAAATCAAGATAACGTCTACTGCTATTCAAATATCCTTTATTATTGAGTTTTTTGTCTACTTGTCTGTCAGGTCTACAAAAGAAGTGTTGAAATCTCCAACTATGTTTCTTTCTTTCTTTAGGATTTTTCCTTTTCGTTGTTCCATTTTGTATTTTGAAGATTCGTCATTAGATGTATATTTATTTTTATTCAGTATTCTTATATTGTCTTGGCAAAATTACCCTTCTCTTCCTCCCTTTACTTCGTAGATATTTTTCACCTTAAAGTCTGATATTATTAGAGCCATTTGCCCTTTCTTAATCTTTATAGTTGAAACTGTTTTCCATCCTTTTACTTTGACCTGTATGTACCTTTATATTTAATAATTTAGATATGGCTGTTCTGGAATTTTTAACCAGTTTGGATGAGATGTTCTCTTAACTGAGGAAATGTGTTCACTTATATGTTTGGATATAAGTCTAGCAACTTTTTTTCCCCCTATGTATCCCTTTTCCTTTTTTTCTCTCTGCTTTTAGGCTAATTAGAAAGTATTTTCTAGCATTTTATCTTCTCTAATGGATTTTTTGCTTTAATTTTGTATTAACTTTTAGCAGTTGCTCAAGGAATTATAATATACACCCTGAACTTATTAGTACTTAGAAATTTAAAGCAATGTACCCCTCCCTTCTTTGGGCTAATTTAGTCATATATTTTTACATCTACATGTATATAAAACCTCCGTATAGAATATCAATACCATTTTCTTTAAATATTTAACTGTTTTTAAAAGAATTTAAACCAAAAAAAATCCATAACCCCAATTTTTACATTGAAATATTCTCTTCATTTCTTCCTTTAGATCTGATTTCCCATCTGGTGTCATTTACCTTCCACCTGAACAATTTTCCTTTGCATTTCTTACAGTGAGGTTCTTCTGGCTGCAGATTCTCTCAGCTTTCATTTATCTGAAAACATCTTTAAAGTATTTTTTTCCAACAAAAATGTAAAATTGGTGGGGGCATTATTCAACTCAGTAGATTATTAAATAGTATGTGCCATTCTCCAATCAAATGACTGTTCTCTTTGAATACTTTATAATTCATTCATAAACTATTTTTCTCTCCATTGAAGAGTGCTGTTTCCCTGCCGTGCAGCCTGCATTTGTTTTCTTGGCTTCCTCTCCCACCACTGTTGAGCCTCTGGAGAAAGACTGGTTTATTATTTATCTTTGCATCCCCAGAGACTTATTCAATGCCTACCTTAGAGTAAATGCTTAATAAATATGTGATAAATGAATGATCTTTAAGGGAACAAAGGGCCTGTCGTCTTCCTCATTCGTTAAAGCCCTCAAGCACCATTAACTTCCCTACGACCACCTCACCCCTGTTGAATACAGTTTTATTTCCACCAAGATGAAAAGAAATTGAAACTATATTCTTAGAGAATTAGAAACATAAACTGTGGTATCAGGACAGACTCTCTGAGTTTGAAAAAATAAAAGATAAAAACATAATGTAAATCTTAAAATGTTACTGAGAATGTTAGTAATGATATTGACTTAATTCTGCTCACTAAGGGAGGACCATGACTAAACTCAATGTGTTGAAAAGTTCAGAGACATTAATCTTCTTATCTGTGCCCAAGAACTCCCCCTGCAAAGACAAATGAGCAAGCATTGATGAATGCTGCTTCATTAGGAGAATTTAAAAATGCAATTTGTCTTCATGAAAAGGAAGTATTTTTACATTTTCTATTCTACAATGAATCAGTGAAAAGAATTTTTCAACCATTACCCTTTGACTTAGACTGGCCTTTTTGAGTAGCATATCAGTGCAGTAATAGACTTGCTCTAGGGGAAATCTTGACAAAAAGATACTTCCTGGAAAAGCAATATCCCAATCTTCAGGCCTCTTCAAGACTCTTTTGTAATAAAATTTTGAGGGTTTTAAATCCCCCCCTTTATTTTTTTACCTTCTGAGAGACAAAAGTAAACCTGAAACTAATAAAAAGACACAAAAACAGCATACATTTAAAAGGAATTTTTATTTATTTGATTTATTTATATTTTTAGGGCCCCACCTGTTGCATATGGAAGTTCCCAGGCTAGGCTGCCAACCTATAACACGGCCACAGGAATGTCAGATCTGAGCAGTGTCTGTGAACTACTCCACAGCTCACAGCAACGCCAGATCTTTAACCCACTGAGTGAGGCCAGGAGTAGAACCTGTATCCTCGTAGATATTAGGTTTGTTACTGAGCTAGAACTGGAACTTCTAAAAGGAAGTTTTCAGATTTGACCTAAAGTAGGTATATGGCTGTCCTGATTTTTAATTTTTATTTTTTCTGTATCCACATGATAAGATGTTAAACCATTTTCTCCCCAGTGATTTGTGTGAAAATATGCAAGATCCCCAGTGAGCTGAGCATAAGTATCCCATGATTACTCTGCTCTTAGAGGGATATGGAATTTAAACAAACAAAGCCTTAATATCAAGAAGTGTTTTCTGGTTAACCATCAAATAAATAGAAAATAAAATTATCATAAATCCTAATCAAATGATCAGTCTGATTAATGAAGGTTTTGTAGCTCCTTTATGTGATAATATTCATTCAAGTAATTATTTTTAGCCTTTGATTTTTATTCCTATTGTTAAATACATTTGTGTCATTCAAAATTAGCCTTGAGTTGGGAGGGGGCGGTAGCATTTCCTTGTTTACTTGGATCTATCTGTAGCATATTTGTTATCAGCAGTATTTTCATTTTGAGTGACCTTAAAAATTGCCTTGATAAACTTAGAAATTCACCCCCCCACCCCCTCCCCACCAACAAAGAGTTCCTTTTCAGTAGGAAATGGATTGAGGTCTTGAGTTCTGTATCTTAAATGATTACTTTAGGTAACTCTGAAGGATTACTTTAGGGACCACATTTCGGGAAATATTGACTGTATTATCTTCAACTTAGATAGGATTTCTGTATGTAGATCACCCATTCTTTATTCCAGAACACATGGAATTTTTGTGTGTATCAGTGAGTTTTCAGTATACCCTGTTAATTTTACATATACTGACAAATTTTTGGATACCACCAGCTGGTTCCATAGCTCACCTCCTTTACCTAGACTCTCACACACAATTGAATACTTCTTTTCATTTGACCTTGAGATTCAGTTTTGCACAGCCTCAAGCTCCTTTTTCCCTGGATCCTTGGCCTCTACAAAATTCATCTCCTCAAGTGCCCACCATCTGGAAAAAAATCCTGCTTACATTTCCCCATCTCATCAGCTCTCCATATGGCTTTGAAACTCAGTTAAAAACACATCTTCTTCTGTGCTAAGGATCTCTTGATTTTTCACCTCTCCTTGAGTTATAACTTATTTTTATCTCAACGTCTGCTAACCTTGAAGACCATCTTTTAAAAAGATGGTGTAACTCTTGGTTGGTAGCAAAACTTTTAAGATTGATTCCAAGGATTAAAATACTAATCATGCTGGAGGAAGACAAACTCTCTCTTTTGAAGATTAACTGTGTCTCTGCAGACCTGTTTTTCTTCATCATTGGCCAAAATCTTCACCTTTCCTTTTGGTCAATATAACATCTTCTAGAATCAATCAGGTGTATAAACTGGTTTTATGACGATGATACATAATTTTTCTTCCTTTCTTTCTTTCACTGGGAGACTTCTGGAAAAGGGTCTCCAGTCCGTGCCTTAAGGAGTGTGAAATGTGGGTGGTACGATCAGAAAGGAAATGGAAATAATTGCAAATTTGTATGAAAAATGAATGTCATGAAATATTGCACCAAAATGTGAGTCAAGGCCTGGAACCAAAAAAAAAAAAGTGAGAAAAAGACATCGGGTGCAATGATGCATGAAATGTCTGCAACCACAGAGGAAATGCCTGACAAGATAGGTAGTAACAAGGTGAACAACATATCAAAGACTGGGAAGGAACAGCCCTTGAGAAAAGACAACACAGATGAAGAGAAGAAGTTACCGTGTGACTGGGAAGGTGTTTAAAATTCTCAGCTTGGTAACACCCTTAAGGGAAAAGATCCCAGAGTTTATATGAAAATACACTGTCATTATAGACTAATGCTACCACCTTCTGAGTCGTTAACCTTTTTTTTTTTTTCCACCACAATATTGACCAGGAACACCCAAGGAGTTGAACTAAGTCCAACAATGCAATAATCATTTGGGGAGTGCATATTCTCTGAATCATAGCTCTTGAAATATTTTACTGTAGATTTCCATCCTTGAAGGCTCGGGGAAAGAAAATGTTAGCAGCATAGACCCTAGTAGTGTTCCCTCTGCCGTATGGGAAGATGCTGGTGATATCTAAGTGACTTATTTATGGGGAGACCCTATTGCGACAGACTGCCTGAAGTCTTTCATTTCAGTAAATGAGTTCTGCCTGCTCCTGCTGCTGCTTCCAATTTTCCTTTGTGGCGAGGTTCTCACCCCTCCACTCGGCTTTCCCATGCTCTCCATAACAGATGCAGGTATGAGGCTGGAGACAAGAGCGGCCCATCAGCTGGGGCAGATGCATGACTCCATCACTCCATGGGACATGTCCCCCCCCACCGCTTAGCGTGCCTGCCTGTGTGTGAACAAGGGCCTTCCCATGTGGTAGCTCCTGATGGGAGTTAAATCACCTCGCCTTCTTTACAAGGAAAGAATGAGGAGAAGTGATGTGCATCCCCGACAGGGTCAGAGCCTTAGCAGCTAGAATGATGGAGGATATACAGGGGCCCCATTTAAGTTCCTGTAGTGTCACCTGTTCCTATAGAACCTACATCTATTCCCCAGTTGGTTGACTGCCTCAAAACATCCATAGTAGAGTTCTGATTTTTAAAGCTAGAATCCTTGACCTGTGGCCCTGGTTAATTTTTTTTTTTTTCCGTTTCATTTAAATCAAAACTGACAGGACAAAGAAGAGGCTAAAAGAGTTATTTCCCTTTGCTACTTAATGGGATATGAAGCCTCAGCTTATAACTGAAAATAAAAATTTCCACTTGGGTAAACATAATTTTCTCCTTTTTTCCCCCCAGAAATAATCCCATTCATTTATAAGGATATAGTAATTTAGTATAAAATAATTCCCCTTCAATATCCCCTGTTGTAATTACTTGGTTATCTCCTTACTTACCTTCTTTTATGGATTTTGGACCATTCAGAGACTGAGCTGACAATACACACTGTATAGGAGGCTGAAGGACTAGGCATTGGAGCCCTCCAGTGCCCAGTGAGGCCACAGACTCAGTGCCACCTGGCTTAGACATCCCTGCAGGGTTGGAAAAAGGAACAAAGAGGGAACCACCCTTTGACATCCCTTTCAAGCTACAGGGGGTTTGGGGGTGTGGCAGAGGCAGGAGTGCGGCTCTGATGTTCAGAAACAGGGATGTGCGTATCCAGGTGGATCTTTGGCTGGTGCAAAGAGGAGCAGATACATGCAGTGCTGCTCTAAGGGAGCTTCCAATCAGATAACTTCTAGGAGATATTTTATCTCTGGCTCATTGTCTTTCTCTTTCCACATGTGCACCAGCTTTTTTCCTCAAGTAATAAGGCAAGGAGGTAGAGAATTTATCCTTTAAAATTATCTGCAAGTCCCTTATGGGGTTCAATTAGTCTTGGATTTTTGTCATTCTTAACACTCACTCAGCCACAGTTTTTCTCTGCAAGCTTGTTTTGCATATATTAATATGCATGAAATGTAACAAACAGTTTGGGATGGGGTTGAAAACACCACATATTTATAGATATATCAAGATTTCATTTTTCTTTGTGGAAGAAACTCCAAAGTTTCCTACAGCTTGTTTAATGTTGAAACTTAATGAGTCTACCTAGTGCTATTACTGAGAAAGTAATGGTAGGCTCTGCCAAGGAACGGGCCTGGCCCCAGGGCATTGGGAGAGAGCAGCTAACCAGACTTTAATATAGAAAAATAGATAAATAGGGTGATAATTTAATCGGAAGGCAATGTACCTATCATGCACCAGGTGAAAGCACAGCTGGAGGATTTGAAAGTGATTTGGAAGCAAAAACCTCTTATTGAATTACAGATAAAAAATTAAGTTAGGGGTTGGCAGTAGAGTGAAGCCTGGTTGTGAGGTTGTAGGAAAGGGGCTGCCAGCTCTTCTGTTGTAAACTAGAATTCCTCAGAGAGCCTGGCCCACCTCATAAGTTTGCTTTGAGTTAAATCCAAGCCAACATTCTCGTAAGACACAAAAAACACAAGGAGAAAAATTGTCTCTTGTTTATTTGATTACCACATCTCTGGGGATTGGTCCTGAGGCTGTCCCTGAAATCAGGTAAGCCATTCTGGGATGATGGTGTGATCTGGCAGGTGTGTGATTCCAAAGAACAAACAACTAAGGGGAATAGCTTTCAAAACAGACACTATAGTTTACCTTGAGTTCCTGTTGGCATAGATTAAGAAAGTTAGGGAAAAAATAAATGTCGACAGAACACTTTAGCCTGTGGAGAAGCCAATTGGGGATTTTTGCAGAAATAACCTGTGTTATCTACATGGTACCAACTGATTTCTTCATCTTACATTTTAGGTCAAATGAGCACTTATTCTGTGCCCTTGTTACAGGAAGATTAATGATGGAGATGGGCCCAGGTCTTTCGAAGAGCTCACAGTCTAGAAATGGGGAAAAATCCCAATACAAATTTAAACCCCAATTCTGTTAGACCAGGATCAGTGTTGTAAGACAAAGTGTTTTGAGAGTTTGGGACAGTGAGTTGTCAATTTTTGTTGTTGTTGTTGAGAAAGTTCAGATGCTTCAGTGGCATTGCTAGCCTTGTATACTCTTTGTAGGTGTTAAACTACAGATTTTCTGAAAGTTGTTTTTGAAAGAATTTAAAGAAAAAAGTTGACTACACTAGTTATATTTATCTCATTTTTCTAGCATCTTCAAAGGCACTTTAACCTCCTTTCTGCCACTCGAGTGCTTGCGCACCTTCTATGTCTGATCACTGGTGGATTGTATGGAAGGTGAGGTGTAGCCCTCAGACCTCCTGATATGCAGGAAGGTGGGGAGTGGCTTTTGGGTTCCTGAGTCGGTCAGTCCTGCTGATGCAGGGGCTGGCTCAGTCTTTGCTCTCCAGGGACTTTGGTTCCCTGTAGGAGAGCTTTGGGAATACTGAAAAGAGATTCATCTCCTGGTCTGGGTTTAATTAGCAATGTGGTGGCCCTAGAAATAAATTCACAGCATGGTGCTCTTCCCATAAAAGTGAAACCAAACCCTTTAAGTGTCTCTGACGCCATACACCATTTCTGAATTCACATTCCTATGTTTATATACTTTCTTGAATTATAATCTTTGTGCACATGTTCTGTCTTTTGGTAGATCCTTGAGGATGGGTTATATTCCCAAATTATTACTCTATTTCTTACAATTACTGGAATAAAGAGGCTTCATTGAGTTCTGGAATGGACAAGTGGTGATGAATGAATACAGAGTTTTATTCATTGGTATTTTCAAACCTTTACACAGCCTTTTAGCCTATTTAAAAATTGTTCTGAAAGAACTGTGTTGACGATCAGGGTCACAATATTTCAACACTTGAGACTCAGTTTTCTCACATGCAAAATGGAAGATTTAGACTTCATACATGGAGATGTTTTCTAGGTTCCCAGTACTGATATATTTTGGCCTTTATAAGTGTTCATGAACTAAACAGCTTAGGCGAATGTTGAAATATAGATTGCTTTGCCACAGTTGGAAAAAGGTTTTATTAAGTGGTATTATTCCACCCGGAATTCTCATTTACTTGGACATATACAAAAACTGTCCAGGGTTATATGGAAGTGTATACTTTAAGGAAGTCAGTTTCCACATTCATACATCCTCTTTCCTAAAATTGATCCTTGAAAAACTCCTTTGCACTGTCATCCCCTTTTTTACCCAATTTTCCCATTCAGTTTTCCTGTTTCCAGTTTATTAAGGAAAAAAACGTTTTCCTCCCTTAGTCACTTTTACTCTGATTCATTACCCTGGGGGTAGAAACTTCTGAGCCACAAAACAAGGGGCCAGAAAGAACTGTCTTGCTTTCAGGAGAAGTCCTGAGAAAGCAAAGCAAAATTTGGGGTCCAGCTTTATTCAGGTGACAAACTCTTGGCAATGCTCTGCGCTTTTGCTACCTGTCAATCTATGTTTGACTGAGAACTCAGGAGACAGATGCTGGTAATTAAGCCAATTATTAGTGGGTCAATTTGAACTCAAAAAAGTTGAAGCCATTCTTTTCTGACAAAAAATAATAATACTTATTTGACTGTGGATGTAAAAGTTTGTTTTGCCAATTAGCTCAAGTGTGAGATACTGTATATATTCTCTCTTTCTCTCTCCCCGCCTCCCTCTCCCTCCCTCCCTCCCTCCCTCTCTCTCTCTCTCTCTCTATATATATATATATATAGACATAGCTCAGAAATATTGCTGCTTGAGTTCCAGACTACCGCAATAAGCAAATATTGCAATAAAGAGAGTCACTAAAATTTTCTGTTGGTTTCCCATTGAATAGAAAAGTTATGTTTACATGATACTACAGGCTTTTAAGTGTACAGTAGCATTAGGTCTATAAAAACAATTTACGCTCCTCAATTAAAAAATTTTAACTTGTTTGCTGAAACATGTTAACCATCATCTGAGCCTTTAGCAAGCTGTAATCTTTTCTTAGTGGAGGGTCTTGTCTTGATATTGATGGCTGCTGACTGATAAGGATGGTGATGGCTGAAGGTTGGGATGACTGTGGCAATTTTTAAAGATAAGACAACAATGAATTTTCCATATCGACTAACTCTTTCACAAGTGACATTTCCGTAGCATGTAATGTTACTTGATACTATCTTACCCACAGTAGAACTTCTTTCAAAACTGGAGTCAGTTCTCTTAAACCTTACCACTGCTTTTTCAACTTCTTTTATGTAATATTCCAAATCCTATGTGTCATTTCAACAGCCTTCATAGCATCTTCACCAGGAGTAGATTCCATCTTAAGAACCATTTTCTTTGCTCACTCACAGGAAGCAACTCTTCATCCATTGAAATTTTATCATGGATTTGAAACAAATTAGTCACATCGCCAGCCTCCACTTCTGATTCTAGTTCTCTTTCTGTTTCAGCCATATCTACGATTATTTCAACCACTGGAGTCTTGAACCCCTCAAAATTATCCATGAGGTCTGGAGTCAAGATCTTCTATACTCCTGTTAAGGTTGACATTTTGAATTCTTCCCATAAATTATGAATTTTTTAATGGCAGAATGGCAGATCCCTTCCAGATGATTTTCAGTTCACTTTGCCCAGGTCCAACAGAGGAATCACTCTCTATGGCAGCTATTGCTTTACAAAATGTACTTCTTAAATAATAAGACTTGAAAGTTGAAATGACACCTTGATCTATGGGATGTAAAATGGACATTGTGTTAGAAGATATGCAAATAACATGAATTTAATTGTGCCTTTCCATTAGTGATTTTGTGTGACCTAGTCCACTGTCAGTGACCAGTAATATTTTGAAAGGAACCTTTTTTTTTCCAAGCAGCAGGTCTTAACAGTGGGCTTAAACTATTCAATAAACCATGTTCTAAACAGATATGCTGTTATCTAGGCTTCATCATTTCATTTATGGAGCATTGGCAGAGTAGATTTAGCATCATTTTAAAGTCCCTTGTATCTTCAGAATGGTAGATGAGCAACTTAAAGTCACTAGCTATATTAGGCATTAACAAGATTCAGCCTGTCCTTTGAAGCCACATATTGACTTCTCCTCTCTAACTATGGAAATCCTAGATTGTATGTTCTTCCAGGATGAGGGTGTTTTGTCTGTACTGAAAATCTGTTTTTAGTGTAGCCACTTTCATTAATTATTTTATCTTGATCTTCTGAATAACTTGCTGTAGCTTCTGCATCAGCCCTTGTGGCTTAACCTGGCATACTTATTTTATAGAGATGGCTTCTTCCTTAAACCTAAGATACCGGCCTCTGCTAGTTTCAAACTTTTCTTCCACAGCTCCCTCACCTCTTTCAGGCTTTATAGAATTGAAGAGAGTTAGGGCCTTGCTCTGGATTAGGCTTTGGCTTAAGAGGATGTCATGGCTGGTTTGATTTTCTATCCAGACTGCTCAGACTGTCTTCATCTTAGCAATAAGATTGTTTTGCTTTCTTATCATTCCTGTGTTCTCTGGAGCAGCACTTTTAATTTCCTTCAAGAAGTTTCACTTTGCATTCACAGGCCACCTAACTGTTGGTGCAAGGGGCTTTAGCTTTCAGCTTGTTTTGGCTTTTGATATTCCTTCCTCATTAAGCTTAATCATTCCTAGATTTTGATCTAAAGTGAGAGAAATATGACTCTCTTCACTTGAACACTTAGAGGCCATTTTAGGGTTATTGTCTGGCCTAATTTCAGTATCTTTCAGGGAATATGGGCACTGGAAGAGAGGGAGAGAGATTAAGGAATGGTGTATTGGTGGAGCAGTCAGAAGATACACAACATTTATTAAGTTTGGTGTTTTATATGGCAATGGTTCATGTTGCTCCAAAACAATTATAAAAGTAACACCAAAGATTCCTGATTTCAGGTCATAGTAACAAATATAATAATAATGAAAAAAAATAAAATATTGTGAGAATGACCAAAATCTGACACAGAGACAGGAAGTGAGCAAATTTGTTGGAAAAATGACGCTGATAGACTTGCCCTGTAAGCATTCAGTTTGTAAAAAATGCGGTTAACTTTAATGCAAAATAAAGCAAAGTACAATAAAAAGAGATATGCCTATAAATTGAGATTTTTAGCTCCAAAGTTTTAATAAATAGCACATACTTAAAGCCCATCCAGAACATATAATAGACTAGAAACTGTATCTTTTGCAACTGCATATACTTATGATGAAAAGATTGTAAATTTTTTTTGTGTGTGTTTTGTGTTTTTAGGGCTGCACCCACGGCATATGAATGTTCCCAGGCTAGGGTCGAATTAGAGCTGTAGCTGCCGGCCTTCACGACAGCCACAGCAGTGCAGGATCTGAGCCACGTCTGTGACCTATACCATGGCTCACTGCAACACCAGATCCTTAACCCACTGAGCAAGGCCAGGGCTCAAACCCCCATCCTCATGGATACTAGTCGGGTTTGTTAACCACTGAGCTACGATGGGAACTCCAAAATGTATTCATTGAACACTGTGGAAGAGAGTACATATGTTTCCCAAAACTCTAGTTAGGGCTCTAGAAACAAAAGTTTGAAAACTCCTAAATGAACATAAGATGCTACAGTTAGCATTAGTTCTGTTTCTTGTAGGTAATGATAAACAGATGGGAAAGATACAGTCCATATGGATTTACCTTGTTGAGCCGAATTCATATTAAACTCTCTGAGAAATAATTTTACCAACACAGCCAGGGTAACTGATGGTACACCAGCAGCTGCACACTCCTGCAGGAAAATCACTCAACAGCTAGATTAATTCCCCTACATGTTTGTAATCTCCATCCCAATTTAGCCCTCTGTCTTACCAGCAATCCTACTACATTTTTAAAAATGCTCTTCTCTCCACACACATTTTAAACCATTTTGACTTCTTCCAAGCCTAGTTTTACCTCCTCTTCCCTTCACTTTCAGCAAATGCACTTCTTACTTCACAAAGAAAAATAAAAATAAAACAGATAATTAATCCCTCGCCTTTGAGTGGCTGCTCTGCACATATATGCAAACCTGCAATGATTTTGTCTTCCATCCTTATTTTCCTCTAGTCACAAATAGAAGGTGCCTTCCTCTTATATAGGACCAACCTCCACCTGTGGCTTTATTCCCATTCCCAGATGACTTTGCTCTTTCTTATATCTGCATCTTTGCTCCTCTACTCTTTATCACCTTTGAAACACTGCACTTTTCCCTGTCTTTAACAAACAAATGAACAATAATTATTTTTATATACTACATTGTCTCTCAAATGCCATCTTCACTTTTCAGACATTTTTTTAATCTTTTTCCTCCTCACAGTTAATTCTCTAAAGAATTGTCAGCCTTCACCTTTCATATATTGTCAATTTCCTTTTATTTCTTAGTACAATCCAGTCTGTTTCTCACCTTGTCTCTCTGCAGAGAAAATATTTTTGCTCAGGTCACTGATGGCCTGCATGATATTAAATTCAATGAGAATATTTTAGTCCTTAATCCACTAGATAGCTCAGAATTATTTGTTTCTAGTGACAGTTCCCTTTTTCTTTAAATCTTTTATTTCATTTTTTGCTCTTGGCTTCCACAATGCTACACTCACAAGTTTTCCTTGTCTCCTTCCTTTGCTAAACAAGCATCCTGGAAACACTCAGTACTCAACCCAGAGCTGCTTGGCTTGAGTTGTATAACATTTGCCCACAACTAGGGCTCTGTTTCTTTATATTCTATACTATCGTCCTAAATAATCTCATTGATTTTCATGGTTTCAGTTGTTATTTATATGGAAACGGCCCCCAAAGTTTAATCTCTCAGCTTTAAACCCTTGTATCTGCTTGCTGATGTGCCAGCTCCTGTTAGATATCTTATAGGTACCTTAAACTCACATTCAAGACTGAATTTATCTTCTTTCCCCTGAACCTGGCTATCTTCCAGTGAAGGACACAAATATATATCCATGTATAGGAGGCAGAACTCTAGCCCTTTCTGGGTTCTTGCTTTTCTTTCAAAGACATAAACCATCTGTAAGATTTGAACAATTAAAATTCTCTTGTATCCCTCTCTTTCTCTGTAGTTTACTTCTACCACCCAGGTTTGAGAAACCAATGTTATGTGTTGGCTACTAAGTAACACTATTCTCTGAACAGGCATAAGATCTGGTCCATTTCCCATCATACCCAGAGTGTTCTTCAGGGTAAGAAAAACAAAGCCAAGCCTAAGGATAGCACTTCCTTGGTGTGAAATCTTTCATGTTAGCCACTGCTTATAATATAGACATCAGTAGTCTCACTATGAGTCCGGCAGGATTAGTTTTGACAATGCCATTCTCATCCAGTGTCTTTGCTATGATTATCCCAGCCTGATTATTTTCCTATCTTCAAACTCTCCAGGCTTTCTCCTACATCAGTCTCTTTGTACCTGATTTTTTTCTCTCTTACATGCTCCTATTAACCTTTGCACAGTAAGTTTCCTTTAATTTTAGGGTATGACCCCAAAGCCTTTTCATAACCAGCCTCCCAGGTGTACTGAATGACACTTTGCATTTTTACTTTAGGACTTGTTACACTGTATACAATAATATCTTTGTGATTATTAGGTTAACGTTTGCACCCTGCTAGAATGCAAGCTTCATGAGGGTAGAATTGTATTTATTTTGTTCATAACTGTTTGCCCCATGTCTAACAGACTGCAACACTCATTGTAGGCTTGTGGTAATTACTAGTTTGAATTAATTAACTATGAGGATATCAACAATCAGCCTGGAAATATTCTACAGATTATGTACTGAACTTTTTTCTACCTCCATACAATCTTTTAATATGTGTAATGCTGTGTACTCAAGAGTCAATGAACCTTTATGTCAAACAGCTGGCTTTCAGAAACAGTCTAGTGTAACCAAACAGCCTAGTGGAACAGTGTGGCTCAGGAAGCTTCTATTAGCCAATCTTCTTGCAGTTAGCAACTATAAACTCTGTTTAAAATGTAAACAGCAATTACTTAAAGGCACTGGAATGTGAAGAAGAGCAGGAGTATTTTAGAGGAGAGTTGACATTTGGAAGAAGGAAAAAGCGAGGAGTGAGTTATCTACTTCTACAGCCTTTAAGCTGAGCCAAGCCACAGCTCGTGCTACATGGGGTGGCTAAAACTCAAATACAAAACCTATGTTTTTTCTGGCCTAAAAAAATCCCCCACAAACTTTGGGAAATCATAGCCACTGTAAACTAAGAGGAAGAATCTCAGCCAATATCCAGAGAGGGGTAGTCCCAAATAGCAAGTGCAAACTTTGTTCAACTATCTGCCTAATCTGTAAATCTTGCATGCACAGAATGGATTTAATGCAGCTTGGCCAAGAATAAGTGAGTTGACATTTCAGATGCAACCTAAGAGACAGAATTGGTAGTATGAGCCCATTTAAACTCTGCAAAGAGAAAATGACAAAGATCTTCAGATGAATGTTTCAGAATTCAGAGATTTTATTTAAAGCATAGCACTTAGAAAGTCCAGGATGCACGCTATCATTATAGAACTTAAACCAAATCAGAAAAAAATGTGGCTCATCCTTAAGAAGAATGGCACAGCAGCAATGATGAATTTAGCAGAGAAGAGTTTCAGAGCAGATTTTATAACTATGCCCAGTGATTTATGAAAATACATTTTTAAGGAATGAAAAGACAGTATATTTAATCAGAGAAAGAGAAATTGTCGAAAAGAACCAACCCAAATACTAAAATCAAACACTAAAATCATCAATATAATACCTGGAATTAAAATGTTCTTTGGATGAATATAACATCAGACTGGAAGTGACAAAAGACAGAAGCAACAAACTTAAAGATATAATAATTGTCTGATATGAAGAACACGATAAAATATTGAAAAAAAATTAAACCTCAGGAACCCGTGGGACAGTGACACACTGCCTAACATAAAGTTCTAACATATGGATAGGGAGGACAATAGGGCTTAAAACTTATTTGAAGAAATAATTGCCATAAATTTAGAGATTGAAGATACTCGGCAAACTCAAGAAGTATAACTATAAAGACCATAACAACAAAGGATGAAAAAATGAATGATCGAAAACAAAAGAAAAAAAATATTTGAAAGCAGCCAGGGAAAAGTGACATTACACAGTGGAGGTCTGTGATTGAAATAATGGCTGATTTCTCATTAGAAACTATGCAGGCCAAAGGGCAGTGCTGAAAGAAAGTATGTCAAGCTAGAATTTTTATCCAGTGAAAATACGTATATGGCACATAGATGCCATGGAATATTATTCAGCCGTGAAAAAGAGCAAAATAGTGCTATTTGTAACAACATGGATGCAACTACAGATTATCATTCTATGTGAAGTCCGAAAAAGAAAGACAAACACCATATGATAACTCTCATATATGAAATCTAGAAGTGGCATAAATGAACCTATCTACAGAACAGAAACAGACTCATAAACATGGAGAACCTATTTATGGTCGCCAAGTGGGAGGGAGCCGGTGATGGATTGTTGGACTGGGAGTTTGGAGTTAGTAGATGCCAACTATTACATTTTGAATGAATAAGCAATGAGGTCCTACTGTATAGCACAGGGAACTATATCCAGTTTCTTGGGATAGACCATGATGGAAGATAAAATAAGAAAAAGAATGTGTATATGTGTATGACTAAGTCACTTTCCTATACCGTAGAAACTGGCACAACATTGTAAATCAACTATACTTTAATAAAAATAAATTTTAAAAATTCTTTTAATTTAACATGAATTGGGGTCCATTAAGTGTTCTAGTTTGAAAAATGCTTACATGGCAGACACCAAATGTTAACGCAAGATAGATTCAACTTAAAGCTTAGCTGCTTAAACTATATTCGTGCAGGAACTGTCTGCACTTGCCCTGAATGTTTTAGCATGTTTTTTAAAACTTGAACTTTTTTAGGAACTCCAAAAATTTGATGATATTTTAAAACTTTTAAGTGAAAATTACAGTCATTTTTAAAGGCTACTGTGATAGGATTGTAAATAGCGAAATCAAAGCTCAGTGTTTCTACTAAGTTCTGAAATGGAATTAAAGGAATGATGTGGGAAAAAAATGGCCACGTATGGCCTAAAATATGGAGGAAAATGTGCATATTCAGTTAGGTAGTAACAAAATAATGTTTAAAGTTGAATTGAGTGCCTGTTTTTTCCTTAGAAAATTTTATGAATAAGAATTTGACAGTCAGGGAATTTAAGATGAAATTCCTGCACTGGATCCACATTACAGTTTATTGATCTTGAGGTCACTTTTCTAATGCCATGAGAATTAAATGTCTGTAAATAAATTTTCCAAAGTGGGGGAGTTCCCACATGACTTAGTGGTTTAAGGATCCAGCATTGTCCCTGCAATGGCCCTGGTTATTACTGTGGTGTGGGTTTAATCCCTGGCCTGGGAACTTCTACATGCTGGAGGAAAAAAACGGTATAAACTTTCTTATATGTTGATGAGGAGGAGGATATATTGCAATTATAAACATTTCATTATCTATTGAGCAGTTAGAATGTGTTCACTTACTCTATTAAGTGATCTATATACATTAGTTTCAACACATACGTTCTCAGTGAACCACATATAATTGTTTTCCATATTTGATGATGGAACTTAAACTCAGGGCGGTTAACTTATGAGTCACATAGTAAATGACAGAGTGTGCTAACAATGTTGGCTGCTTGACTATGAAAGGCTCTCTGTTGAAATATGGTAGAGATTAAGTATATTCTTTCATATAATCATGCACTGAATCCTGTTTATCTTTCCATATTATCCTCTCAGGGCTAGTGGGATTACATGGACTTGAGAATTTAGAAAGTGTAGCAGAATCAGAATAGGATTCAGGACTGGAATGACCTGAAATGAGTAGCTGAGTTCAGCTGTGCAAGAAGTTTTAAGAAGAATATGTTGTGATTCAATGAGTTTATTTTTCTGCGCTTCTTTTCAGCATCACAGCATCAACATCAGAATGTGATTGTGGGTGTGGGGGCTGAGATGGTCACTGAGGAAGAAAGCTTAGGCTTCCCATGTAAGGTCTTTCCATGTTAGAAAATGAGTAACATCGTCTGAGTCCTTCTCCTAATTCAGCCACCTCCTACTAGATACGCATTTGGCAAAGCATTGCTTATAGCATCAATTTCCTCATCTACAAAATGGGGATAATAATGTTATTTCCTTAGATATGAGCATGATAAAAGAGATGATCCATTTAATGTGCTCAGCATAACCTCAAGTGTGTGGTATACATGCACAGCACATGTTAGCTATTGTCACTGTCATTACTGGTTCTACTTTCATCACTTTTGCCGTTTGCCTTGGAGTGCCCTCTGTGTGATAAATGTCACAGATATGACTTTGGACTATATGAGAGTTTTGGAAAATTGTTAAATACTTTAGGGATTCTACATCCTGCCCGGGGACTTGACAATGCTTTGAGGTTGACTCTGATGGGTGATATGCTTCTGGTATCTCTGCATGCATTGTTTTGTTGAAGAAAGGCACTGAAAACACAGACAGTTTTCAAGGAGCAAGTCATGAAATTCTGTCTAATGTGGTTGTATATCCTATTACATTTCTTCCTGAAAACGTATCTGCAAAGAGACTCAAGGTGTAAGTTGGGACTTATTTTTAAAGAATTCCTGGTCTGAGTGGGGTATAGAAACAGATGGTGGGAGAAATAGCAGTGACTGTCAAATGGTTGTCTTTCTGACCTTTGCTCTGTGGCTGGTAGGGAGGACTGGAGACCTGGTAGAAATGGTATACTGTGTACAAATGAGCCACCCTAATACTCGATGTGCCAAAGCAAGACATCCTGCCAGCCTTGCTGCAGGAAAATGGAAGTGGCTAAAATCGCTTAGAACAATAAAACACTTAGCATTTGGGGAGCTAGTAATTATAAGGAAACATTGCTTTTTTAAAAATAAATTGCTGTGAGCAACCAGCAGAAAGCAGCAATATCTTCAGCTTCTCAAAAAAGAAGGTGGGAGTGTGTGTGTGTGCGCGTGCGTGTTAAGGGGAGACTTCAATTTAAGACACAGATACCGATAACTTTATTAAATATTGATTTTTGAAAAAAAATATATATATTCACTAAGCCATGAGCCAGAGAAGATCAGAGTTGTGATAAAAATAATTATTAGAAGTATTTCAGTTTTATTGCAAACAAAATGAGTCAGCATAATCTGTCTATAACTATATGTAAAAATAACTCCCATCTAGATCCCACTTGGAAAGTGGGTGTCACTCTTTGTTCTGTGACAACAAGACCCACTTTGGGGTGGAATATTATTTTGTTTCTTTTGCGGCATCAGAGTCTGGCAAAGCCTGGATTTCTGGCCCTCTAGCTGACTTTCAAAGACTATTAAGCCAGGCTCAGAGACAAGGGTGCAGAATTTGTGGCAAGCAGGACCTAGGAAAATATTCTGCACAATGAAATTGGAGAGAAAAAGGCTACTTGAACAAAGACTAGGCGTAAACAGTGGCCTTGCTAACTCAACACAGCATTTGTTTGGCGTTAATTGTGTTTCAGACTGGGGAGCCTGAGAACCTTCAACATCACTCACCTCTGTAGAGTTTGGTGAGGAGACATTACTGATGCAAAAAGAGTATTTCCCAGGAGTTCCCAACGTGGCTCGGTGGTCAATGAACCCGACTAGTATGCATGAGGATGAGTATTCCATCCCTGACCTTGGTCAGTGGGTTGACGATCCAGCGTTGCCATGAGCTATAGTGTAGGTTGCAGACACGGCTCAGATCTGGCATTGCTGTGGCTGTGGTGTATGTAGGCTGGTGGCTAGAGCTCTGATTCAGTCCTTAGCCTGGGAACCTCCATATGCCACAGGTATGGGCCTTAAAATACAAAAAAAAAAAAAAAAAAAAAGGCAATGTTTGCCCAAACTCAAGATGCGAATGTTAGCATCAGGATCACCTGCTTCTTGTTAGAAGCATCAGCTTTGGAAGGGGCTACTTTGAAAACGATGGGCTTCTTGTCCCTACACGTATTTAGACAGAGGCTGGATGAGTTACCTCTGGGAGGTATGCTGTTGGTGAGGTGTTGAGTTGGGTCAGATATCTTTGCAGCATTAAGCAACCCATAATTCTCCTTGGGTACAAATCCTCTTTATATGGTGTGTGCTTTTTAGGAAGGTATTGAGAACCAAGCTCATGCTGTTGATACTAACTGCCATTTACTGAAACACAGTATATTCTAGTCACTGTGGCTCATTTCAGTTATCCTCCCCTATAATCCTTATTGCCACCCTAAGATATTGACATCACATCCATTTTACGGATTAGAAAACTGAGTCTTAGAAGGACAAAGATGGCTCCCGACCTTAAATAGTTCGGAGGGAGGTGAGACTCATAAACATAAATAGTTACTGAAAAACTTACGTTCCTGCTGACACACGACAGTGTGAGGACTGTTACAAGAAAGTGCAAATGATGCCAAGGGCAAGTGTTCATCAACCGGAGACACAACTAGGGACCACTGGAGGTGGGAACTGTGTTACTTAATAGGAAGGCTTATTTGGTCAAGTAAGTGGAAGGTGTGTGCTTAGTTTGAAATAAAATCTTAACAACAACAACAACAAAAAAATGAATCTGCTAGCTGGAATTTTACTGTGGTGTCAATAACTTTCCATGCTATAGCTATCAAATTTGCTTTGCACTCTGGATAAATATCTTTCCCATTTTATTTGGCTTTAAGCCTGAGTTACAGGAGACACAAATCACTATAAGCAGGAATACCCAAATTAAATGAGATATCGGTTTGGAGTCTACCTGCTTCAGTGTTCTTAAGCCACACATTTGAAATCCCTTTAGATTATGTTGGGGGGATTCTAAGTAAATCCAGATAAAGAAAATAGATATTTCTTATACCTTTCTGAGCTCTTAACCTTGCTAAACCGTTCTGTGAGAGAGTAGATACTGATTAAACTTTGAAATCTACTGAAACTTGTGTGTGCACATACCCCACTCTGTTGACTTTTTATGAAACAGTGTGAATTGTGAGTTGGAAGATGTGGACTTTGGTGAAGGCTTTGTCGTGGTGACCTTCTGTTTAATCTCAACATCCCCATCTAGGAAATGCAGTCTTTACACAGAACTTTATAATGGACTCTTCCTGTTATAGGACTGCTTGATTTTGTGGGTTTTGACATAAAAATAGGAGAAGAAGGAACCTAATGTCATCCTTGAGTACTATCCATCTTATACAATACTACTTTATGGAGCAAACTTAGGGGTCATGTCAAGTATTCATATAAGGGAGAAACAATTCTAAAGCAAATTAAATGAAATTCGAATGCAAATTAAACCAGTCAAGGGCATCTTGGAGGAGAAGGAAGTTTAGATAACCTCAATTAAAAACAAATATCACTAAATGTAAGTTGTTTCTTTTGCTTCTTGAACTTCACGTAAGTGTTTGTGCCTGGTTTCCTTTGCGCAACATAATTTCTTTGTTTATCCATGTTGCTGCATATATCAGCAATTAAGAGTTTGATTTTTGCTGTATATAAACTATACCTTAGGAAGAAAAGGAATGAAAAAATTATTTAAAAGGGAATAAGCAAACAAATAGATGTTGTTTCCAAAGTAATCACTGCCTGGGTCTTGGTACAGGCTGGATTAGGAGAGAGGCTCTCATGGGATAAGAAAGATTAATTGGGGAAATATTTTTCTACATTAGTGACACTTCTCTGAGTTGGGCCCTCCCTTCTGCATGATCAGAAGGAAAGGGAAACTATTTTAGGTTTGTTGTGTATCAGTTGTCACCATTGTGAATGTAAAATACCTCTGCCTCCTGCGATATGAAGATGAGTTCTCACCTGAAATAGCAAGGCACATGGATGGATCTGCTGTTCCAGGGTGGTAGGGGTTGGGACTGACCACAAAGGTGTTGTCTAAGTCACCTTGTCTGGCTTTTCAAGCAGTTCAGGGCCAGGCCCTGAATCAGACTGATATGCTCCCACTCTATGCTAATCCCAGGTGGCTTGCAGAGAAGCAGACAGCTCTGGCATCCCAGGGCTCAATTTAAGGTGGCTGGTTTTCCAGAGTGGCAATGCATTCAAGTCAGCTAGCATTTGTTTAGTGGTTATTGCATGCCTGTCTGTTTTTGGTAGAAACCAATCATGGTGTGGTTTTTTAAACTCTTATTGTTCTCTTACTCCCTATCATCACTGCTGATATGAACACCCTTTGATATATTATAGATTTGGAGATGTTGATCTTCTCTCTGAAAAGTGAGAGAATCCCCGGAATTTCACATTATTCCTGACAGGCTCTTTCCCTGGGATATCTTCATTCATTTACTCACTCACACACTTATTAAAGAAATACTCTGTTCTTGGTGATGAGGATGCACCTTCCAACAAAATATACATTTTCTGTCTCCTTTTCTACAACTTTACCTCCTACTCATGGTTCAAGAATCAGTTTAATTCTCCTCTCTTTCAGGAATCCTTCTTCCCTCATCTGAGTTTCTGTAGGTCTTATTGCCAATATCGTCCTTGGATAGTGCTTGTTTATACCTGTCTTGTAACTTTGCCTGTGCAAGATTAGATTATTACCTAATACTTGGTATGGTGATATTTTCATCTCTCAGCACCATCATCATCTCTGAGGGATCATGCCTTAAATCTAGCTGGACTCCTGACCATTTCTTTTTCAGAACATTATACATAGTGGGTCCCAAGTGGACAATGGAACAGACATTTGCTCTTCTAGCAGTTGTAGCAAGGAGTAGACCTTAATGTCCGGTTGTGTCCCAGATTTCAGGCTGAACTCCAGCATCTCTTGAAACATAGAAGTGATGCTAATGGAATTCCATGTAAAACAGTCTATTAATTTAAACCTAAGACACCTCAGCCCCACCTCAGGGCTTGGCATATCTCTGTCACTCAAAATAAGTTAAATGTCTGGCTTTGTCATGAAGATCCCATGGGCTTTGCATGTGTAAAGAACTGGAAGCCTCCTAAAGGATTTCTGAAGCTCATAGGCTGAGATGGGGTGGTGGTGGTGGGGTGGTCCTGACTGTAATGGGGGTGTTCAAAAAAAGACAGGATATTAAGTTGCCTAGAGTGGTTCTTCCTGGAGCTAATGTCACATTCTTATTCCCAGTCTTACTGTCTTTCTCCCTAAATGCAACCCCAAAGGAAGGGAATGGTTTGGCAGCACTTCCATGAATGTCTGCTCTCTGGGTAAGTATGATTAGCATCAGAGAGTTGAGGAGAATTCATGAATTATGAAAGTTGCCTTTGTTCCTGAGTTCTACCCAATTTTCCCTCAGTCAACATGTTCTTAATAGATTTTCTGCCTTCATCCTTCTACTTAGAGCAGGTCAGCTTTGGAAGAAGCTGCTATAAGGGTGTGAGCTTCCTATGAATCCAAGTATTCCAGCATAGGCTTTAATGAGCACCTCTGAGGGACTGTGCTGTGCGTGGAGCACTGAGTTAAATCACTCATCACTGATTCTTTAATGTGCACACATTTTCTTTGGATTTCGTGTGAACAGAACTGTGGCTGAGGGGCAGGGGAAGGGAAGGCTGTGGTGAAGGGCTGCAGGTGGTTTTCTGAAGCCCCATCACTGAGCAGTGGGACTCCGGAGGTGAGCTCACCAAGGATGACTAGCACCCAGGTGCGGTGCTGACTTGCAGCCTTGAGTACTTCCACTTAACACTTTCCTTTCCCTTTTCATTTCCCTCAAAGGGAACTCAAAGTGCATACCACCCACTAGCCCACAGGCTTCCTTGAGGTTGAATGTGTTAATGGTTGTAAAGTGCTTTGACCTTCTTGCCTGGAAACTACTTCAAGAGTACAAAATATTATTACTATCATTTCATGGACATTTTGCAGTTCCCACTGGTTGGTTTCATTCTCCCCTTTAATCTTGAATGCATTAAAATGGCTAAATAAAAAGTATTTTGAGTAAATAAAGATACCCATGATTTTTAAGAGTTCTTTATTATATATTTTGATATGCATCATCACCTTCTCCTGACTTTCCACATAAACCGCTATGGCTAAACAGCCCTGTAATGATATTGCTACTTGGCTATAATTTAGAATGCTATAAAGATTATTTAGCACAAAGAAGCATTTCCAGTTAAAATTTAGCAACTCCTTTCAAATAGATTTACATTAAATCTTAGGCTGAATTTTAGAAACATTGAGCAGAGCAAAAATAAAATCTAGTTCATGTTCTCATAAAATATCTGCTCCTCCACTGGCTCTTTGCCCTCTGTTTTTCTTTGTGGCAGATGCCTCTGTATTTAGAACTAACCTGCCTCTCTTTCCTTTCCTTCCCTCGCTCTTCCTTTTCTAATTCCCTTCCTACATCATTTCTTATCTTACAAAAAAACCCCACAAATTGAACAAAACACTTCTTTAACATCTGGCATCCTAGATAAATGTTCAGTGCTGTTGTTATGTACCAGATACTCTTTCAAGTTCTTGAGAAGACAAAAGGGAATGAGTTCCTGCCCTTAAGAATTATATAATCTAGAGAAAGATAAATCGAGACATATAAACATATAAGTAGCAATACGCTGTCATAGCCCTAATATAAGGAATACAAAAAACTGCTGTGAGACTTAATTTCTTTGAGAGCCAGTAAACTCTTAACAGTTAATTTGCAGAGACTTTGGAGCCACACCATCTAGGGTAAAACAGACCTTTCACTTACTTTCTATATGACTATGTGACCTTAAAAGAAGTTGACACCCTCTCTTGCACTTCATTTTCTCTTCTATAAAAAGAGAATATTAATAACTTCTTATAGCTGTTTTAAGTCTTAAAGGAGTTAATATATGTAGAGAACATAGGCTTGTACTTGGAATGCAAAAGGCATTAAAAAAAATGTTAGCTATTCTTTATTCCTGGGAACAGGAAAAGATGACACATGCATATCCTTCTTTTCCTCTTCATGTTATTGTCCTCTGTTTTCCATATCTTTCATAGCTAAATTTTGTGATTGTGTTTTGACATTTTCTTTTCTGGACCCTTCATTTACTCCCTTACTCCTACTTTTTCAGTTGATTTCATTGACAGAGTATTTAATCACAGAACTTGGATCCTGAATTCTGGTGGTGGTAGAGTACAGATTCCAGGCATCCTTAGACCAGAGCGAGTGAAGGAAGCCAAGGGCTTCTGCTGCTTGTTGCTTCCCAGTTACAGTACATCGCTTCATGATGGGAATGGAGTGTCCCATTCTCACTTCAACCCACTCCCTGCGGGCTTTCATTCTCATCACTGTGCTTAACAAGGTCACCAACCGCCTTCATCTTCACGGGTCCAGTGTCCAGTTCTCCACTGACCTCCTACTTCAACCCTGTGCCTCAGTCATTGTGAAAGGCTGGGTTTTAGGGAAGATGGAATAATTTCTTTGTTACATCATCATCACCTTTCCCACTGTGTGTCCTTCCTGGGTTCATGTTAAACCTCTTAGTAGCAACTGTCTCTTCTCTTTCCTCTTCCCATGGCTGGTGATTTTAGTCCCTGAGGAAATACTCCAGTAAACCTATCCATGTTGATTCAGTGCACTGACCTTTCCAGCGGCACTAGGAATTTAAAAGCAAATTCAGAGAGATAATCCATACCCAAGAGGGATAAAGCCAAAATTTCAGGCTTTGAATTGGACATCAGGATAAATTTCTGAGCATGGAAGCTCTCCAGCATTCCTTAAAGTGGACACTAGGGACCACCAAGAGATCATGAAAATTCGGCCTCTTTTAAACTCCTACCAACCCAGCTGGAGATTTATCTCCACTTGAGTTTACCTCTTCCAATTGAATAAGACAGGAAATTCAAGGGACTGGAGGAATAGCCAGAAAATGACTTGCATAAGAAGTAATAAAAGAAGAAGGGAGCTATTGCTTGCTGCCATATCCCAGTGTCTCTTTTTGACTTTCATTGATGGTCTCATCTCCTAAACGTCAAATTCTCTTTTGAAAAGTCTTGCGTACAGTTTACTAACTGTACTTCGATTTAATTCTTATAAATCTAAGAAAATAAAATGAATAATTAGAGATTTTGAAGAGAGGAGACCCTTAGCATAGGCTTAAATATTATTCAAGAGGGAAAGCACATAGAAATGAATTTATTCACAAAGTTAACTGGTAGACTCAAAGTGTTTTTAAAATGTCATATACTATCGAATGAAACCTCAGAATTAATCAGACTTGCATAATGATGAGGAAGGTGTGTATACGTATGTTTGTGTCTCCATGTGATAGGAAGTTTTCTGGGGTGATTTAGGCTAACGGTTACCATGGGTAGTTTTATTATAGAAGATGTGTAACTCGCAGACACAAATCTGTGGCTGGAATAGTCAACACTCACTGAGGATCTATTATGTGGTTACAGCAAGCATTTTGGATTCTGGCATATTCTGAAAAGAAAATTCTGGTGACATGGTGCTCCTGCCAATTATCTGAATACTACTGACAGTCAAAGCAACCAAGTGTAAAGTCAAGCTCGTGATTTCTTTTAGACTGCCAGTGTTTTAACTCCAGGGGGTTGTGTTCCCCATCAGATTTTCTTGTTTCCCGGCCTCAGCCTGGACAAAACTGCATTTTCCTTGCTATACATTTGTCATCATATGGCCACGGGGCTTGCTTTACCCTATATACAGTGGGCTTTCTTTCTGACTTGGTAACTGCAAGGAGGCAGTGAATTATAGATGAACCATCCCCCATGGTCCTGTAAGGAATTTCCTTGTATCTTACTAACCTTTGAGACCTGTAAGGATGCTAAGTTAGACTCTTCAGATATGCCTCTGGTACTTCACGTGCAACCCAACCCCTCTGTCGTTCCATGGATCCAGGTGCTACTGGGATCACATTTTCTGGGATTTCACTGGTATGTGCTGCCCCCTTTTGCCAAACATTCATCTTCTGGAACCAAACGTGGATAGAACTTTATTCTTTGGAATGTCAAATGAACCCATCAGCAAATCTTCTTCGCTCTACTTCTAGAATATATGCACAAGCTGACCTTTTACCACCTCTGTGACTATCTCCTGAGTCCAAACCACCGTCATTTCTGCCTCAGCTTACTGCAGGAGCCTCCCAAACCCGGCTTCCTCTTAGCTGCTTGCTTTCTTGAAATCCATTCTTTATAAAACATCCAGAGCAATCTTTCTAAAACTTGAGTTAGGACATTATTAGTCCACTCAAAATCTTACAGTGGTTTCCTACTTGACTCAGAGTATAAGCCATGGAGTTCCCATCGTGACTCAGTGGTTAGCGAGCCAGACTAGCATTCGTGAGGATGTGGGTTCGAAGCCTGGCCTTGCTCAGTGTGTTAAGGATCTGGCATTGCCATGAGCTGTGGTGTGGGTCGCAGACGTGGTTCGGATCCCACATGGCTGTGGCGTAGGCTGGCGACTACAGCTCTGATTGGACACCTAGCCTGGGAACCTCCATATGCTGTGGATGCGACCCTAAAAAGAGAAAAAGAACAACAAAAAGAGTGTAAGCCATGACTCTTCACTAGTAGTAGGGTCACCGTCCCCACTGTCTTGTGTAAGCTGGACGCCTGCTCTGTCTGCATTCCTCCCCTGTTGACCCCTCTGCCTCCCTGAGCCACGTTGCTTTCCTTACATTTTTCTCAAATGCACCAAGCACGTTCAAGTTCAGGGCTTAGTTTTCACTTGATGATTCTCTGATTCTCCAGGCTGAAATGACTTTTCTCTGAGTTATCCTCAGGGCTGCTTATTCATTTCCTGCAGATCTCTGCTCAAATACTACCTCCTCAGCGGCCTGTGCCAGCCCGCCCAGGCGCACATCATCTTTCCCCGTAGCTGCTTCACTTCTCTCTCTGGCACTTACCCCTGCCCCACACATTGCTCATTTTTTGTTTATTGTCTCTCTCTCATTACTAGAGTTGGGCACCATGGGACCTTTTTCTGATTAGTTTACTATGGGATCCACTTATCTAGAATGGTCTCTGATACTGCATTAAGCAAATAAATGGCCGAGTTAATATCTAAGGCCCTTAGCACATGAATTTCCTCATTTTCTTTACTCCTGTGCATTTGGCCATTTCTGTGACTCCCTGTGACCAGTGAGCTGCTTCCTAACTAGCCAGTCATCTTCTCAGGAATTTAATTCATATTGGATAATTCTGTTATTCCAGCTTTTAACTTACCTGGAGGAGTTTCATGTGGTGCAGTAGGATCCTGTGTTGTCACTGTAGCAACTCAGGTTGATGCTGTGGCATGGGTTCAGTCCCTGGCCTGGGAAGTTCCACATACTGGGAAAAAAAAGGGGGGGTGGGAAGCAAAAGCAGTGTACTTGGAGGTAAACTTTCCTTTCAGGGAAGTTTTAGAATTAAGGTAGAGAATTGGAGAGAAGAAATGACCTCTAGTGTCATTGTATATGGTCAGGGCATTATCTAAGCCACTTACTTCAAACCCTTCTGTTAGCAGCAGTGTAGTGGGCTGGAGAAGGGCAGCAGTTTTCTGATTGTCACCTAGCAAGTCATATTCAGAGGTAGAATTCAAATACAGTGCTCATTCCCTTTGTTGTCTGTGCTTAGACTCAATTCCGGGAACCTTCTGTCTGTGGTCTCTTTGCAGGAGAGGTGGGGGAGGTGGCAGTCTTGTAGGAGGCATTGCACTTTTAATAGGACAGAAGAGATACTTTCTCTTTTCTGCGGGTCAGCCCCTAGGACCTCTAGTTTCCTCATTCTCCATTTCATCTTGGAAACATTGATCATTTCTCCTCTGTATCTGGTTGTTCTGGGCACCATTTAATTCATTTATGACTTGTCCAAATGATACATAAAATTCCAAGTTCTGACCACTTAGGTCATGCAATTCAATATTAAAAAAAATAACTGAATACCTACTATGTGCTACCTAACCATTGTCTTTAATTGCATAGAGTTTGATTTAACAGTTGTGTTCATGGAGACACATATTTCTATACTGAAACATTTTCTTCCTGCCAAAGCCAAATGTTAAATACATTCATTCTCAGCTGAAGTTTCAGAAAGCAAAATTGCATGGTTCGAGAGTGAAAAATCAAAGTATCATTTTAGGACATGTCAGGTACAGTTCTAAATCTGTGTGCAAGGCTTGGAGATTTGCTAAGTACAGATCCAGGCTGGTATTAAAATTAGCATTCCTGTGGAACAGTGAGGAGCAGGCAAGGCTAGTTTAGCTGTGCCTCCGGGGCTGCATAGGCTGGCTTGTTCACCTGACTTTTGTGTTTATCTGAATATTTAGCCAGGCTTTGCCAGTACCAGGTTATCTACTGGCTTAGCTACCTTTCTGCATCCATAAGCTATGTGAGTCTGAATGCACTAGGCACTTTGCACCTCACAGTTTACAAGAGTTGATTAGATTATGAAAATGTACGGCAAAAAATTAGAAGTCACAGTCTGTCTTCATAGTGCACATCCAAACAGACCTTGGCATGAGACATAATTTTCATGTTTTCTTTTACTTGGTGATCATGAATGATTATTTACCCTTGGACTGAAATTCCTAAAGGAGGTATCATAAGACATTTGTTTCAAGACAATAATAACTGTCACATGAGGCTACCACGCTTCCTGTACCCTTACCTCTCTTGCTGCATTGCCTGTTATTATAACATCCTTACAAACGTAATGCTTTTTTGTGCAAAAGCGAAAAAGTCAGAACACAGACACAAAAATCTCTCATTAGGGTTTCAAAGGAGTGGATTTTCAGTAGCTAAGAGATGTATGAAATAGAAATAGATGAAAGGAGGTACAATCAGAAATGAAATATCCTCATGATTAATCAAAGACAAATAATTTCATCATTGAAAAATGAGTCAGTGTTTTAAGGTTTTTCTCTGTTCCTTAACATCAGAATTCTCCAAGACTTTGAACTCTCAGTATTGGAAATGGACCTTCAGAAAATGTTCACTCCATAATTTTTTTAACAAAGTGGAATATTTTACTTGAAAGCATAAAATGATTGCTTCTTATTGCCTATCAACTTGAACACCCAAACTCCTGGGCCTGAACTCAGAAGCCCTCCACGGCAGCCAACCTCATTCTTAAATTCTTAGCAGGGACCATCTGTTCCAGGCATCCTCATCACAAACTTTTCCCTCTTAAATACCTTCTCTGCACCTCTCTCTCTGAGCATCTTCATTGACACAAACCTATTGAAGCCCATAAACTACTGTCAGCCACATCTTAATGCGTGAGTACAGAACTTACCATTCAGTGGAAATTTAGTCATTGTCTTTAAGGATCCTTGCCTTTCTACTCCATCTCAGGCTTATCTGCACCTTCCCTAAGCTGTCGTAGCTCCTCCCAGCTCCTGCAGCTATCTCGTCTAGCCCACCATGGCATCAGAGGATGCTATGAAGT
>PVHT021183518.1:9035255-9049077 GCA_004024745.2 Catagonus wagneri | reverse complement strand
TCGACCCCACAACCTCGTGGTTCCTAGTCAGATTCGTTAACCACTGAGACACGATAGGATCTCCTGAAGTATTTTCTTTATACAGAGTACTCAGAAACACCTGCAGTTGTCCAAGTGTGTGATACCATCAGGCACAGCTTTTTCTAGAAACGAAGCAAAACAAAACTGATGGGGTTAAAATAGATGGTTGTATGCCATCATTATGAAACAGTCCTTTTGTATAACACTTGGTAGTGTATGGTACACTTCGTGTTTCTTTTTCTTCCAATTTTGTTGAGATATAATTGACATATAGCACCACCTGTTTAAAACATACTGTATAATAATTTGACTTACAAAAAAGAATAATTTGACTTAACATACATCATGAAGTATTTACCACAATAAGCTTAGTGAACATCCATCATCTCCTAGAAATACAAAATTTAAAAAAATAGAAAAAAAATTTTTTCTTCTGATGAGAACTCTCAGGATTTACTCTCTTGATTTCCTTTTCAATTATAATGTACAGCAGTGTTAATTATATTTATCATGTTATACACTATATCCTTTAGGTCTTACTTGTCTTATAACTGCAAGTTTGTAACTTTTGACTACCTTCCTCCAATTCCCCCTCTCCCAACCCCCCTGCCCTATAACCATACTTATGATCTCTTTTTCTCTCCATTTGTTTGCTTTTTGAAGTATCGTTGACTTACCACACTATGTTATTTGTGGTTACACAGTATAGTGATTCAGTATTTCTATACATTTCAAAATGACCACCACGGTAAGTCTAGTTACCATCTGTCACATTTTTTATTTTGTCCTATTTTGCTTTTATTTTGTTTCATCTCACTTCATAAGTCCAGCTTATCAAGTAAGAAGAAACTGAGGCTTAGAGATCGTGTGGGTGGTGACTCATCCCAGATGAACAGAAAAAAAAATCTATGGCAGAAATTGAGTGAAGGTCACTTATTCTTTATTAGAACAGATCTCCTTTTTCCAAAATTCCATGTTCAAAGCTTGGAGGGCTTTGTTAGAGGAGAAAGCAAAGCTGAGAATTCCCAGGCAGTCCACATCCACGTGAAATGAATGTTTGAAGACTGTTTTAGTTATGGTTCCCTTTTAACACATAGCGTTGTACCTTAGGCAGCATGTACCACACACCAGAGGAACAATACACATTTGTTGAGTAAGCAAATAAGAGAGCATGTAAGCTAAGGAAATCCTCTGTTGAGGCAGGGAAACAGACGTCAGCTTCTGGCCGGTAAATTTCTCTTCATCAAAAGTTTGTTTCAAGAACTTGGAGAAAATGCCTCCCTCTTTCACATTATGTGGATACTATTGCCCTGTGTTCGTTGGCGGGTTTTTGTCTGGGGTGACATGAATTTGATTGTAAGGTGTTTACTTCTTAGAGTCATCATGAGCCTCTGTTAGAGACTGCTGTTTGAACACAGTTCAAAACCTGAAAAATTACTATTTGTGTCAAGTGTCAGTTTTCTCTTTTATCGACAGGTGGGGGAGATTGTTAACTTTGGTTTCAGTGAACTCTATCTTCCAGTATCCATCCCTGGTCTTGCCCCTCCATTTGAATCTGGGCCATGACCTGCTTTCGTGATTCAGTTGTGGCAAAAAATCATGTGATACCCAATTCAGGCCTAAACGTTGAAACCTGGATACTTTTGCCTTTGTGGTCTGGGGGAATCCAGCCTCCATGTAAGACATTCAGCTATCCTGAGACCACCGGGGCATGAGCAGCCTACCCGTATGGAGGTCATCTGAGATGTGGAGCCTTTATCCTTCGTCAGGTCACACTAGCTCATGCCCCATGAAACTGAGATGGACTGCCCTGGCTGAGCTCTGCCCAAACTAGAGTTGTAGCAAATGAAGAAAATTGTTGTTGCTGAGATCTAGTAAGGCTTTGGGATAGTTGATTTTGCAGTAATATATAAGCAAAGCAACAAATAACCAGAAAATCAAGAGCCATCAAAGAAGCAGAACAGGTACCTCTGCTTTGGGCGGGGGCGGGGGGGGGGAGTCTGTTGTCGCACTGTGCTAGATTCCTGGCCTATCCCACCTGTCTGCCTCCTTTAGCCCTTCTCCACGTTTTCTTCTTTATTTCTCTAACTCTGTGGCTTGTCCTACTTCCCTCTTTCCCTGATGACATTAGCACCTGTGGTCACATAGAACAAGATAGAGAAGAGTTCTCACTGTGGCACAGTGGGTTAAGAATACAACTACAGCAGCTCAAGTCACTATGGAGGCAGAGGTTCAACCCCCAGCCCAGTGTGCTCTGGGTTAAAAGACCCAGTGTCGTCGCAGCTACAGCTTGGATTCAATCTCTGGTCCAGGAATTTCCATATTCTGTGGAGAAAGAAAAAAAAAGATCTGTATTATTACCATACAAGAAAATAGTAATGAAAAATACCAAAATAACAGCAACCAAAAACTAGTGTAAAAGTTTTATATATAAATGGGCAGGAAGAACGGTTTCCAATTAATTCCACTAATTGTTGCCAGCTTTTAAGAATAAGATTTGTTTCTGTGTTATTGACTGTTTTTGTCATCCTGCTAATTAGTCTTATCTGAAGCCACCATATTTTAAATGAAACCTATTTGATCTGTATTTACTATCTACACCAGCAGTAGTTCTGGTCCTTTAGCTCATATTTTTGAAAGGATTTTAAAGACTGTATTAATTAATGAAGTTGGCACCCAGAGCTACAAATCATGGCAATTTTTACATTTTACTGCCACAGTCTATTTTGCTTTGTAATGTTTTTTTCTTTAGCTAGTAAACAAACTTTCTCATTTCCCAGAATCACTTTCAGTCTTTTCCATTAAAAAAAACTCATTAACCGTGAACTCTAACTGGTGGCTTGCAATTTGATAGATTTGTAGTAAAATGCACAAGAATATGTCCCAGGTCACATCAATCTAATGTTTACCATTGTAACAAAGCATTTATTAATCAATATTTTAATTTTTTTCATAGTATGAATAGTCCTGGTAGTTACTCATTTATTTTTATAATGTAGTAAAATATTTTTTGGGAGTTCCTATTGTGGCTCAGTGGTAACCAACCTGACTATTGTCCATGGGGATGTGGGTTCTATCTTTGGCCTCCCTCGATTAAGTATCCAGTGTTACCATGAGCTACGGTGTAGATCGCAGTTGTAGCTCGGCTCCCTTGTTGCTGTGGCTGTGGCTATGGCTATGGCTGGCAGCTGCAGCTCCAATTTGACCCCTAGCCTGGAAACTTACATATGCTGCACATGCAGCCCTAAAAAAAAAAAAAAAAAATTCTAACCTTCCCCAAATTATAAAAATGATTTTTTTTTAATGGCCACACCTGCAGCATATGGAAGTTCTCAGGCTAGGGGTCAAACTGGAGCTGGAGCTGCAGGCCTACACCACAGCCACAGCAATGCAGGATTGCAGCCATGTCTGGGACCTATGCCACAGTGCTGTGGCAACGCTGGATTCTTAACCCACTGATCAAAGGCCAGGGATCAAACCTGCATCCTTGTGGTTACTATGTTGTGTTCTTAACCCACTGAGCCACAGCAGGAACTCACCCCAAAATCAATTAATTGTAGGTTTTGACATTTATAACTTAATGTCACACCCAAAAGATACTTATCTAAGTATTCTCCTATATATTATTGGGAATTTCATATATATAATAATACTTATTAAATATAAATAATGCAAAATAAAAACAACATATACTACTTAAATTTTCTTTTTAAGATTAAGAAATTATTCTGGCTTGGTAAGAAGGGAACTTCATTTGAAATAAAAAGCATTATTTTTATATCTATCACTTAATAATTATCTCTCAAACTTTCTCAGCCTCAGTTTCCTTGTCTATAAAATGCAGATAACGATCCCCTACCCTATAGAGTTCTAACCATCAAATGAGACTGCAGGTGTCAAAGTGTAGCCTAGGCAGCTTGGCCAGAATAGTCATTCAGAAAATACTTGTGGTCTAACTCTGAATGGTTTTGAATACTGGTATTTACTGAGTCACTAGGAGGATGTTATCTAGTAAATCTCTATACTACTGCAAACATTTGGCTATTCCATTGGTTCCTGGATAATTATGTTGCACTTTACTACTGTGGATGATAAAATAATCTCTCGTTTTCAGATGTGTGAACATGTAGATGCAGGTGATGTGGACACATTGGGCATGGTTTAGAATGTAAAGGGTAGTTTCACATCCAGCACAGCTCCCTGATATGCTGAATTACTCAGATGATGGATGCAATTATTTACATCCAATTTAACAAAAAGAGGGTAATTGTTACTCATGGCTGGCTCTAGAAATGCAAAACCGACTCAGACACACAACTTTTTTCCCTAGAAGATCTCAGAACCTATCTATAGAGACTGATATACACCCAACTGATCATGGAATGTGTTGCACTGAAATAAGGGTTAAATGTAAAGAAAATAGTCTGTGGGTCACAGAAAGAACATTCTAATGGAAGCAGCAAACTATTAACAAACTTCACAGGTGAAATATTCAGAGACGACCTCATGGGACTGTCCCAGGCTCTACACCTCTATGCTGGGTAATGGAGATTGTCTTCCAGACCATAGCAACACCCTACTCTAGTCCATTCTGTGTTGAGCATTTCAGATTGAAAGAGATTATATCAGTTGGCTCCTTTGCCCCTAGATTTAGGTTCATTTTGACCATGGAGGGTGGAGAACCATGAAAGACAAGAGGGGTGAATAGAGGCCTTAGTAGTATTTATCCTCCTGATTCCTTCCCTCTAGGCTTGCAGGGAACTGGCTGAACTCTTAGATTTAGTCTCATGTCATCTAGACTCCACCCAGCCCTTCTGCTTCTGGATGCCAGTTGTTTCTTCCTCCTATGCTTCTTTAGTCTGGATTACCTGCATTCTCCCTTGTCATGTCTTAGCATCCTGCTTGCACCTCTATAAATAAGCTTTTAATTGAATTTGACTCAGATTATTCTATGTATTACCTATTGTATACAATTGCATGTACATGTGGTTTTACTAATCTTTCCATTAAAATGTGAGTTCCTCAAGACGACATCCCTTCTTTTCCATCTTCATGTAATATTCCCGTAGTTCCCATAATGCAGTTTATCGCACTGGTCATATTTAATGGAATGATTTAGTGTTTTATTCAGCAATCGGTAAGAGTTTTACTTTTCCTTTTTCCCCTGGATTAATTTACAACAGTCCTGGACTTCATATGAGTAAGTTCAAGCCAGCAGATGATTCATTTAAATAAAAACTGTTCTGGGGTTAAAGTAGCCTAGCAAATGTTCTTTACATCTTTGTTAGTTTGACAGATACATTTTATGATATGGATGAAGGTGTTTAGTGCTTTGTGCTGTTATGTATCAGATATCTCTGTTTTCCTTTACAAATCTTCTTTCTCTTTTTATTTGTTTTAAAATGATTTTATTTTTTCCATTATAAAAAATGGAAAAAAATGATGGTTTACAGTGTGTCTGACGGTTTTCTATTGTACAGCATGGTGACCCAGTCACACATACATACATACATTCACAAACCTTATTTTTCTAACTGAAGTTAACATGCTGTATTTTTTCTTTCTACTAGAGTTTGTATGACATATATGTCATTCATATGCATAACATACTTCATGGACTGTAACATAGATGAGTGAGCGTGGGTTTTGCAAAATTTTGCCCTTTCTCTTATTCAGTAAAGTATGTCGTTTTTAAACTTAAGAAGGGTGACATCATAGAACTGACCTAGTCTTGGCCCTGTTCTAATTCATTTTACAAGAAAAATCAATGATTGAATTTATACTATATCTAGACTGGTTTGTTTGCTTGCTTTGTAAAAATTACATGGACATGTGATGTAATTGAGCAAATGGGTAAGGCCTTTCCAGTTCCTTAGAGACTGGCTTCCCTATTTAAGTCTACCCATCTTTAAGGCCATGAAAATGCACAGAAAATGACAAGCCACTTCTGTTTCTTCATAAAAGAAGGATATGAGAAAGGAGTAGCAAAGTCTCTCCTTTTTCTTAATTGTACATTCTTTGTTCTCCTGTACTGTCTCCAAGGAAGGGGAAGTTGAGAGAAGGGAGACTGAGCTCTTTGAGTATTTTGGGGGGGAATATTTTCCTTATTCAAAGAACTGATAGCCATTGGTCACATGACCTCCTTGGATTCTGTACTTCAAAAGTACCCCAGCAATGTTACCACCACAGTTCCTTGTTCTCTTGTTTCTCTGTGTTGTATTTAAGAGAGCCAAGTGACATGGTTTCTAAGCCCAGAATCTTCTGTAGTAAAACCACAGGTGAAAATGCCATCAATTTTTTGTTGCCTTGTTTTCAGGAACAAACTAGTTTGATATTATTTCTTCTTCGATTTCTCCAGAACGTCACATTCAATTCTCAACTGTCCTGTTTTTGAAGAAAGATAAGACTTTGGTTTTGATTGAATTTTCCTTGAGTTGAGTTATTTCCAAGTCCAGTTTATTAGAGGACTAAAGTAGCATCTTCTGAATTCTCTGAGGTCATACTCAAGTTCATCTTTGAATTAAAGAAGGCTTTTTCTTTTTTGAAGTGCAGATCTTGAGTTATAGAAATTATTTCCTATGCAAGGGAAGAGAGAATAAGTAAGATATAAAATAAAATTAACATTCATTTTTTATATTTCATGCCTTAAGCTTATATAGATGTTGATATAAAACTATTAAAACATACACTTGTTAAGCTTGCTGTTTTATTTTTTTGTTATTTACATGTTGCTGATTTCTGCAGTTTACTTAAAGAAAATGTTTGAAATGTGAAATTCTTAGAAGATTCAAAGATTAATTAGCTATTGCACACCTAGGTTGATGACACAACTTGGTAGGTGGCACACCCATGTAGATGGAACACCTATTTTGATGGCAAACCAAAGAAAATGGTGCACATTTGTGTGGGTGGTACAACAGAATGGATGGTACATACTTGTACATGTAGAATTTTAGAATAAATACCTGTTGAAAGAATTTCTGTGTGGATGACACATGAGGGGATCCTGATGTCTGAGCTTTGGTTGAGCAATGGGTCCATGCCTTCCTAAAATGTACAGCATGTGAATTTCCTAAAATGTTTACCATTTAGGACTCTCAAACATTGGAAAATATTTACTTTACTATTACCTCCCTCACATTGAAAAATTGTAACGCTCTTAGGTTGAGAAGTCCTGATCAAAATCATGTGCAAAAAATGGAAACATTAAAACATGTCATCTTATTGTCAGATTTCTTCTCAGAAATGTTTAATGTTAACTATTAGTTTGATTGCATGAGGTCTAATATGATGAACATTGAATTTGAGGCCTACCCACAACCTGGTTTTATGTCTTTCCATCATCCCCAGAGGTACCAACAATCTGTCAGGTGTGGTGTTTACTATCAAAATACCTACTATACCCATCCTTGACTCACTTTGTATGCCTTCTCAGGTCACTTTCCTTACTAAGAGATTTAATTTTCCTGTCTCTTTCGTATCTTTCCTGTCTCTTTCCTGTTCATCCTTCTGCTCCAGAAGGAGCTTCTCTCATCTGATTTCAATTGGACATCTCAATATCCAGTGATTTTTTTTTTAACCTAAGCTTCTACAGAACATATTTTTTGATATGAGATTTAAAAAAAACATTAAAGTACAGTTGATTTACGATGTTGTATTAATTTCTACTATGTAGCAAAGTGACTCACTTTTACACACACACTTTCTTTTCCATATTCTTTTTCATTTTGGTTTATCATAGGATAAACATACTGTGCTATACATTAGGACATTGTTGTTTATCTGTTCTACATATACATATTAGTTTGCAGCTGTTAATTTCAAACTCTCAGTCCATCCCTCCCCCTCCCCACTCAGGCTTGGCAAACATAAGTCTATTCTCTATTTGCGAGTCTGTTTTTGTTTCATAGATAAGATCATTTGTGTCATACTTTAGATTTCGCATATAAGTGATATGTGGTGTTTGTGTGTCTCTGAATTCACATATTATGAGAATCTCTAGGTCCATCCATGTTTCTACAAATAACATTATTTCATTCTTTTCTGGGGGCCGAGTAGTAAGTCTTTCATTGCATATATACTACATCTTCTTTAGCACTGATCTTTTGATAGACATTTAGGCTGCTTCCATGTCTTGGCTATTGTAAGGAGTGCTGCCATGAACATAGAAGTACACACATTTTTTTGAATTAGAGTTTGGTCTGAATATATGCCTGGGGTGGAATCACTGGATCGTATGGAAGTTCTGTTTTTTGAGAAAACTCAATGCCGTTTTCCATAGTGACTGCACCCATTTACATTCTGATGTGGAATTTTTCTATTCCAAGCATCTCATTGTTGCTTCATGAGATTTTCTTCTCTCCTACCACTGATATTTCTTTGGCCTGCCTCAGCGGTTGATTTTGTTGATCGTAGAGGTAATGTCTTCTACTTTTCTACTCCTAGATGTCAAGATATGAAGGCCTCCAGATGTCTAGGCTTCTTTTGTGCCGCCTCTGCAAGTTCCTCCTGGGAGGGCTTCAGTCTTTCCAAACTCTGGTGCGTTTAGTCTATCAGTTTCCTGAAAGCCAGTTTCTTTTCTTTTTTTTTTTTTTTCCCTTCCTCCTCAGTTTCTCAAACCGAATTCTCTGTAGTACAACCTGGGTCCACTGTACCTCTGTTTGAGTACCTCATGAAGTCCTCCATGCCTATATTAGTTCGTCTTGGTCTGCATTTCTAGAACTCTATAGCATTTAGGGGTCTAAATCATATACTCTCATCAGAATCATGGAGCAGATTGTGTCAGCGCAGATGGGAAGTATGTCTTTGGGGTATTGAGGTGCAGCAGTCATCTGGTAAACCTCCTCTTTTGAGAGCCAGAAACAGCACTGTGGCTGCTCAGTTGGTGCTTATTGATAGAACATGTAAGGAATGATGATTCCGCTTTACTGATATCTTGTCTCCTTCCTCCAACAGGTTGTTCCCAGCTGTTTGGTGATTCAGATCTCAAATGTTTTTCATATATCTGAGCCACTTTTTACCTTTCTCCTTCCTTAAGTTTTTATGCCCTTGAAAGTTGTCTATACTTAACATGTACATCCTGTGCATGCTTTGCTGTCTAGTAATATCTGTATTTTCTATGATTCTTCTCATTTGGCTTAAAATCACACATCAGCACTGCATGTTCAGTAAGTTTCAGTGGAACTTTGCGATTACCTCTGAAGCCCTTCATAGCCTCTTGTCCTAATACCTTAAATACTAATTTTCATGTTACTTTAGTCTGTTTTGGTGACTTACTAGATTTTTCTTTTAGCTTTCCTCCAGGGGACATCAATTTCAAACCATCACAAGCACAGGTGCAACTTCTGCTCATGTAATTCCCACCTACACTCCTAACTCTACTCTATCTCCTGATAACACCATATTAAGTCACTAATGGCTGGAGCCTGAAAGATTGAATGTTAAAAGCATAATTAGAGACTTAAGGGAAACAAATTGTACCCATAAAATTTGGAATTAATTTCAGGAAAATAGGGCAGTTGAAGCACCTAGTGCAATTCAAAATGACTTTTCTAAATGAGCAGCTGTGCCAGAAATCAGCCCCCTTCTAAATTCCTGTTTCTTTCTTATTTCCTTCCAAGAAAAAGGGCAGGTCAGTGGGGTAGATTTGGCAAACAGCAATGTACATTGCTTGTCGGAATATCAAAGGCAAAGAGCTCACCTTAAAGTTAAGCTTTCTCTCTTCAGTGGAAATGGAAAATGGGAGGAGATGTGTGGGTGAGACCAATCATTGCCCTTGGGCGAGCTTGGGAAATTGCAAGACCAGAACCTAGACATTCAAAAAGGCAATATTTCTGAGCCCAGGCTAATCCCATCAGGCAGTAATTTCCTATTTCTTATATCAAGTACTGGCTAACGGCACCATCTTCGTTCACACACAGTCGTGTCACATGCTTCCAGTCCCTGGTACTCTCGCCCAAGCAAACTTTCCCTCATGGAAATTCTGGGCCGCTTAACTCAGTCAACCCAAACCCATTCATTCTTCTGGACATGTCTACACCAACTTGCTTCACACATCCAGGAATCCTTCTTCAACTTCCGCAGCCCTCACCTGTCTCTCCCTTCTCAAGTCCAGAGACTAAAACAAATAGTAGCAGTTCTGCGAAAGGCTCTGTGTTATTAGCCTCTGTGGGTGCAAAGAAAACATATGATCTTACTTTGTAGGGCCTCATAGACTGGCAAGGGAGGCAGCAGCTGAAGTGGTAATAACAGAGTGTAGAGGTAACTGTAGATAGGTTGCTCTGGGGTCACAATAGGGATATTGACTGGCACTGCCCCCCCCCCTTCTAGTTATGTGGTTACAGAGAGGTTGTTTCTCTGGTCTGTGGCTTTTTCAGTTTTAAAATAATAAACTTAGAGTTCCTGTCGTGACTCAGCAGTAATGAATATGGCTATTATCCATGCGGACATGGATTCGATCCCTGGCCTTGCTCAGTGGGTTAAGGATCTGGTGTTGCACTGAGCTGTGGTGTGGGCTGCAGACACAGCTCATACCTGCATTGCTGTGGCTGTGGTATAGGCTGGCAGTTACAATTCTGATTTGACCCCCAGCCTGGGAAGTTCTGGATGCCATGGGTGTGGCGATAAAAAGACAATAAATAAATAAAATGATAAAATTAACAATTATTCTATATAGTAATTTTATATGCTAAATGAAATAATGAATGTAAAATGCATGGTAAAGGTCTTACATATAGTGGGTACTAAATTATTTCTTAGTTGGTATTCCAGTTAAAAAATGTTTAGTTAAAGGGACTCAAATGATAGGTTTGGTCACGATTTGAGGCTTTTAGAGACTCCAAGTCAGGCTTGTCTGCCATGCAGTGTTTATTCCTCTCAAGAGAGCAAGAATGAAAATTATGGATGAATCAGGGCATTTCTAACCTTAGTCTTAAAAACTCATGACTATGGATGGCAGCTAGGATTTTTCTTTGGTTAGGAAAATTAGGACAGCAAACCCATGGGATCTGAGTTAGCTCAGGTTGGTGAAGTTGAGTTGCTTTAAATGTCTGGAATATGTGAATAAAAACAAGCACAAGTTTCTCTGAAAGATTAACCATCCAAATTTCTGCTCTGGGGGACTTACTAGAAAATATTCTTGCAAAATGTCTTATTCCCAGCTGTCTCTCTTTTGGTGTCACTGAAGCAAAAAGAATAGAACAAAGAAAATTGCTAAGATTCAAGTGAAAATACAGATTTAAAGCAAGAAAAACAGGGCTCTTTAACAGTCCTTCTCATTGGCCTGTGTAGTTATTTCATGCACAGTTCATGAGTTTTAATAAGACCTGTATATTTGGTGAGAGATGAAAAATGATTGCTTTTGTTTGGAGAATCCACACTTAGTGTCTTTTTACATTGATGCTAGAGCCCAAGGACATCAATAATTCATGTTCCTCATGATTAGAAGTATAACTAACTTGGGGCTCAGCACACCGAAAGGTAGGATGAACTTTAGCCACTGATGGGAACTTACCATGGTTTGTGGACCATACCTGAAGGCTCTTGTCTCTACCAGCCTGCCTGTGTATAGTCATCATCTGTCATATGAAATGTACTCATTTCTTGTATCTCCTAGAAGCCCCTATTCCTAATTAGTATTTCATCATATTAGAACTAGCATCAGTCGGTCATAAAACTGAAGAATGACAGAACCAGAAGTTCCCAGAAATCATCCATTCTTTGTTTCTGTAGGTGAGGAAACAAAATCCAGAGGAATAAGGGGATGAACATAGGATGCTTTAGCTGATTTCAGATGAAACCCAGAGTAGATCATGGGCTCTTGACACTCAGCGCAATAATTTGTCTGTTAAAATATGCTTCTATAACAAACACAGAATTACAGAAGCTATCACAGATGAAAGGTCATTGTCCTTGCCACGAAATAGTTGCAGAGACTCTAAATGCAGACTCTAAAAGCAATATTTGAATTATTTGAAGGGGCAAATATGGAAGCAGAGACTAAGGAAGAGATTTGATTAATGGTCTGGGTGAACGTTAAAACAGTTACAAGTTGTAATCCATGCAAAAACAAAAATGAAGATAATGTTCTGAATTAGTCTTTTACAAAACACACAAAGATAATCCAATGTAATACATAAAAATATTCAATTCATCAATTCATTGTGAAGCTAAGAAATGGCTACCAAAAAACTGTATGTCATTATCCACATTAATTTAAACTTTGTGGCTTATATTATGTCAAATATTATTTATTATATCAGATTTTAATATGTAGTTCTGTTTCTCCTGCTCAGACCTCCTCTGTTACTTATAAGCATGCTAGCATGTGCACACAACCTTGTTCATTTTTCAATTACTGGGCTATTCTAAAATGTGTCTAGATCAAGATCATTTATTAGACCTCCCAGGGTGCTTTATCTGATTCCTTGGGGCTTCAGAGCTATCATCTAAGACTGTTACTTCTTTTGATCTCTGGTAAAATCCCCTGTCACTGGAAGAAGCTCTCTTATGAGTTAGTCTGGCTTCTCCCTTGTTCTCTTACGGAACTTAAGACTGTGTGTGAAAATCTCATAAGGTCTAGGTTTGGCAACTACCCCAGAGGTGGGGGCTTGGTGGGATGGTGATGTGTTCACTCTTTTGGGGGAGACTCTCAAATCCTCAGAAGCATATCTTTTATTGCCAATTCCTTTTAAGCCTTGACTGTACCTGTGTACCCTCAGATGAAGTAATTCAGCGCTGCCCCTATGCATTTTTTTCCACTCAGTTCTTTATCTACAGGGTTAAAGATTCCCAATCAAACAAAAAGTTTGAATAAACTCTAGTTTTCTAAATAACATTTAGCTCTATGTGGGAGGACTTATAATTCATAATTAACAGGTTCTCTGCCCTTGTAAAAGTTACTAATATTAGTAAAAGAGACACAAAAAATTTTAGCAAATAGGAGTTCCCTACGTGGCTCAGTGGTTAACGAATCCGACTAAGAACTGTGAGGTTGTGGGTTCGATCCCTGGCCTTGCTCAGTGGGTTAAGGATCCAGCGTTGCCATGAGCTGTGGTGTAGGTCACAGACGTGGCTTGGATCCCACATTGCTGTGGCTGTGGCGAAGGCCGGCAGCTACAGCTCCTGTTAGACCCCTAGCCTGGGAACCTCCGTATGCCGCAGGTGCGGCTCTAGATAAAGGCAAAAAGACAAAAAAAAATTTAGCAAATACAAGAAAATTGAAATCATATCAAGTTAGTTTTCTGACCACAGTGGTATGGCAGTAGACATCAACAACGGGAAAATTGGAAAAGTATCAAATATGTGCAAGTTAAACAACACGCTTATGAACAACCCATGGCCCAATGAAGAAATCAAAAGTGAAGTAAAAATGCCTTAAATTAAAATGGAAACACAATGTTTCCGTTTTGTGGGGACATTTTATGGGAAGCAGCAAAAGCAGTTCTAAGAGGGAAAGTTATAGTGGTAAATGCCTATATTATAAAGAGTGAAAGATTTCAAATAAGCAATCTAACTTTACACCTTAAGGAACTTGAAAAAGAAGAACAAACTAAGCCCAAAGTTATCCAATAAAAAAAGAAATAGTAAAGATTAGAGCAGAAATTATATAAATAGCGTCCAGAAACACAATGAAAAAAAAAAGATGAATGAAACTATGAGGTTCTTTTTGAAAAGAAAAGCAAAATAGACCTTTAGCTTTACTAACCAAGAAAAAGATAAAAGACTCAAATAAAATTAAAACTGAAAGAGAATCCTTTACAACCGATACCACAGAAATATAACAAATCATATAAGACTGTTA